>OX608082.1:66648957-66808957 GCA_951509765.1 Sphenella marginata
AAATTTAATTAAGAAAATCAAAGAAGAAAAATCGATAAAAAATAATCAAACGGTAAAGATGTTTCAAATAATCAGTTTTGCGACGGGAATTTTTATTACGAGCTGGGGAAATGAATAAGAATCGATAAATTTATTTTTAAATCGAAATGCATATAATTAAATCGTTAACTCGCACATAAATCGAATAAGCCGTTTAAAATCGATTATAATTGCTGAGAACTATTACTAATTTTGCTGTAAGAGTCTGCAGAAATCTGTAAATAAATATATCGGAAGAAAAATTGATGCATATGAAATTTAATCAAAATATATCTAGATATTTAAGCAAATGATAAAGCTTCATTGAAAAAATCGAAATTTAACTACCAAAATCGAAATAAGTTAAAATCGATTAGTGAAGTTAGTGCATTAAAATCAATAAGTGATTCAATAAGGAGAAAACTATCTCGAAAAAAACTAAGTACCAAGGTAAAAATCGGTACATAGAAATTTAAATCGACAGTTATCGGAATATCGAAACTACAAAAAATCGTTACTTAAATATAAAAATAAATAAATAAATAATCAAATTGAGTTGAATTAAATTCAAAATAGGTTAAAGTCGATTGCAATCTACGAATTTCAGATGCAATTATAAATCGGAAAAAATTTTATATTCCTGATAAAAGTCGATAATAATAAATTTTAATCGATAAATATGAATTTTAAACTACAAATATCGATGTTTCTAAAAATCTATATATTTGAGATTATAAAGAAACGAAGTAAAAAAGTCTGTGTAATGTATATACGAATTCTAGATACAAATGTTAATCGGAAAAAATGTAATATGTTAAATAAAAATCGATAGATAAAAATTTTAATCGAAAAATATCGATATATCTAAAAATGGATATATTTGGGATTATAAAGAAATGAAATAAAAAAGTCTGTACAATGCATGTGCGAATTCTAGATAGAAATGTAATATGTTATATAAAAATCGATGAATATAAATTTTAAACGAAAAATATCGATATATCTAAAAATTGATTTATTTGAAATTATAAAGAAACAAATAAAAAATTCTGTATAAAAAGCGATATATATCGATTATAAAAATTGACAATTAATAATTTTTGCCTGCTCTTAAGTTAAGCGTATGTATATCGATCTTCTTTGACAGCGCTCAACTAAAAATTTCATATTAACCTGCATCCATTACCTATAGCGGCCTTAATGCCATATTGCAATAAACAAAAATTTGTCGCCACTTAAAAAGATATTTCACACAAACAGCTGCGAATGTGATTGGCTTCATTTGTTTATTTGTGCTTTTAGTGTGACACATTAGACACGCAAATCAAACACACGTGACAAGAAACCACGCATAAACGATATCTATAATACGAGTAGTACAAAACGTTTAGGCGATGATGCGTCACAGCAGGTGTCTATTTCAAATAGTGAAATTCACAGCACGGAACATGAATAGTTTGTGTGTTATTGTTGTTGTTGTTGTGGAGTACATTTGTATGTTTGGCTGTGAATGGGTTAAAACAAACACAAATATCGATGATGTGGAAAACAATTTGTGATTGTGATTGTGTGTGGGTGTGGGTGTTTGTGTGACATGCATGTGTTGCATTGCTGTTGGCGGCAGGTGTGAGAAATGGATGCTGCTAGAAAAAAAGTTTTGTTTGTGCACTCTGGCAACGCCAATAATCAAACAAACAAGACGTGACACATTCCTTTTGCGCTCAGTGCCGTACTTCGTCGTCGATTGTTGTCAGTCAAAATAGCGCTAATGTGAGTTTGGTATGCTTTTACCGTTCACCCTTTGCCTCTCTTGCCATGCTACTTAGCTATGGTGTGGCTTAAGATATGAAGAAGGTCTTCTAGGCGCTTGCATGCGTGTTTGGTCTCATATCCGTTCACTGCAATCAGCTGCACGAATGAATGAAGTTTTTTTTCTATTGATTGATGGAAGACCAACTTAGGGATGTTCATATAAGCTTGGAAGACTTCACAAAAAGGGAGCTAGCGAGTGTCAAGTTCTAAATGGGTAAGTGAAACCTTATTCTCAGTTAGAGGTAACTTGGAAAGCTGCGTCTATCCTGGCTCTCTTCGCAACTTTCATGTTACGGATGTGATGCCTCTCACCTCTCATTAACCACAAAAAAGGATCCGAAAATACCAAAGGATGTGATTAATGTGATTTTTTTAAGGACTCCTCAAAAGCTCCGTCCTTGAATGTGTGCATTTCATACCCAGCCTAAGCTTATTTGCCGAAAAGAAACGCATCATGAACACGCGCAAAATGAGTCCTACGTGTGCTGTCGCCTTTGTTGCTTAAAACGACGAAACTGTTGCAAAAACTATTTTCCCTATGAGTACAATCAAAGTGACAGTCAAACTAATCGTCTGACATTTGCACGTAATCACACTTTCTTTGAAAATAAATCGACAAACAGGAAGATGCGCAGACAGTAGACAGGCAATTGGTACAAAGAGACTGAATTTATGTGGCGTTTTTTTCTTCTTTCCGTTTGATAAGAAGCTTATTGCAGCCGATTTCGAGTAAAGTGAAGATGACTAAGGCTGATTAAGTTTTTCTTTGCAGAGTTGAAGGAAATGCTAACGCTAGATGAATTTTTTGTAGGTTTCTTGAATGTGCATATATTTAGTAAGTGGTGTATTGAAGAGAATGGATATGAGTGTTCTTGGTATGGTAGAATAAGAAACTGCGTTGGTAAAAAAAAAAATATTATTTCAGAAATTTTTTTTTTCTAAATTTTAGATTTTTGAGTATCAAAAAGTAAAATTTCACTATTGTGCCTGTGATATTCAAAGTTATCCCAAAATTTTCAGAAGACAGTTTTTTTTTTTCAAAAATGTGAGTTTTTAAATTTTAAAAAAATTTGTTTTTTGTTTTAAACTTCTAATCGAAGGCGATTTGTTTTACCCAATAGTACGAAATTTTGAACTGAAATTTTTTTTCGTTGTTGAAGAATGTGAAAAAAACTCAAAAATAAATTTCTTTTCTACATTCCACAGCCATGAAAAAAATTTTCAGTATCAAAAATGTGAAAACAAAAATGGAAAAAAAATAAAAAAATTTCGCATATTTAGAAATTTTGGTATCTGGCAAGATCGAAAAAATTATATTTCCATTCACTTTTGAACAAACATTTTTTTCTATTTTGTCTCTAATGTATCTAAAGAAATTCTAAAATTTTCGGGAAGGTGAATTTTGTTTTTCAATCAATATAATTGGAGTTCGAGTTTAACAGAAAATTAAATAACTTTTTATTAATGAAATTTTTTTTCGTGGTAAAAATTTTGAGGCTTTGTAAGGAAAATTGATTAATCTTCTGGTAAACTTTCAACTCTAAGAATTGAAGTTAAAAAAAAATTTAAAAATAAATTTTTACAAAATTGGAGATCCTTTTTGAAAACACAAAACGCTGTTTTCTCAAAGTTGCAGGATATCTTTAGAAAGAATACAATGAAATATGTGTTCGAAAGTAAAAAATAAAACTTTAACAAAATTCGAAAATGCATGATTTAGAAAAAAAAATAACTCTAAAAATTCCAATATATTTAGATATATCAAAGGTAGTATATAAAAAAAAATGTGTTCAAAATTAAATGGTAAACTCTTTTCGATTTTAAAAGATCCACAAATTTTTAAAATTAAAAATTGAAAAATTTTGTTTATCAACATTTTTTTAGCTTAACAATTTTGCCAGAGTTAAGGGTAATTTTGTCGCTGCCTGCTCGTTGCTCGCGATTATCCTGTACCAAACACAAAAATAAGTTCCATAAAATATAAATTCAAAACGACACTTTAATGGATACTTTCCTCACCATTTCGCTTTTAAAATGCAAAAAAAAAAACCATAATTCGAATTGTCATTCTATCAATAAGCGACTTATGACACATCGAGGCTATCTCTTTATCCGTCATACCTACTTATACTTTCAGTTGATTTTTTAGGAATTGTCAATGAAGATATTTGTATTGAAATATAAATTTTTTTTTGACATTTTAGTTAGGCAACTTAGAAAAGGAACAAAAGAAGCAGAAATGTAATGACAAATTGACAAATTGTAATAATGTTCGAAAGTTCAAAGTTCATACAAATATTGTTACTTGCAATATTGCCCTTTGATAAAGGGTGTTGCATAAAGCGAGGCATACAAGTTTTTGTGAAAACTGTTGTTGTTTTTATTTTTTATAAATTTCGTATTAAAATTTTTTTTGCAAAATATTTTTCATGAGAGGAACGATTTTTTTTATGCTTAACATTTTGATATTTTGAATTTGATATTTGAAGTCCATATCTGTTTCAGACCTGTAAAATTATGATAATAATCATAATGATTATTTTTTGAAATGATTAAATTTTGGAATGATTAATTTTTCAAATGATTAATTTTTGGAATGATTAATGATTAATTACCCACTTTTTCGAGTTTTAGTGATTAATTATGTTTATATATGTAACTGTTTCAGACCTGTAAAAATATGATAATAATCATAATGATTATTTTTGGAAATTATTAGTTTTTGAAATGATTAATTTTTCAAATTATTAATTTTTGGAATGATTAATGATTAATTACACACTTTTTCGAGTTTTAATAATTAATTATTTTTATATACACATACATATATCTGTTTCAGACCTGAAAATGGTGCCTAATTATCATAATGATTATTTTTTGAAATGATTAATTTTTTGAATGATTAATGATTAATTACCCATTTTTTCGAGTTTTAGTTATTAATTATGTTTATATATGTAACTGTTTCAGACCTGTAAAATTATGATAATAATCATAATGATTATTTTTTGAAATGATTAATTTTTGGAATGACTAATGATTAATTACCCATTTTTTCGAGTTTTAATGATTAATTATTTTTATATATGTAACTGTTTCAGACCTGTAAAATGGTGATTAAAAATCATAATGATTATTTTTTGAAATGATTAATTTTTGAAATGACTAATGATTTATTACCCATTTTTTCGAGTTTTAGTGATTAATTATTTTTATATATGATCATAATGATTATTTTTTGGAATTATTAATGATTAATTATCCAGTTCTAGTTTTAATCATTAATTATTATTTTAAAAAATACCCAATAACAATTTTAAATATTCTTGTTTATTTGATTACTTTTTGCTATTTTTGATTTTCAATATTTTATTTGGCTGTTTTTTTTTTAATTCTAATCAATAAGTATTTTTGAAAACAAATGATGATTAATCAAGTAATTAATCACTTCTAATTTGAATTTACCATATCTAAACTAGTTCACATCAGTTCATGTAGTTACACCCAACCATTGGGCGCACAAAAATTACAAACCTTTATACTAGTAAAAAATATTCATAATTTGCAAGTATTTTGAAATCAATGAATTTACTAAACGCTTTTTGCAACACCCTATACATCCTTCTTCCTACTAACTACCTGCTTAGCATATGAGCACACGCAGCCATTTTATAAAACATTCACTTACCATGAATGATTGTAAAGTTGCGCGAAATATTGACAAATAAGGAGTGACAATTTATTTTATTTTTTTCCTACACAATGATTGATGACATTAAGTGAGTGCTTGCTAAGGCATAGCAACATTTTGTTAGGCCAATTTGCCATACCCCAATAAAGACATTCAATACTTTTTCCATATTTCAGGGCACAGTATATGTCAATATTAATTTCGTTGCATTTTATATACAAAAAAAAAAAATACAAACACACACACACACAGACACAATTGAGCTTGCAACTTTGTATGCTTAGCAAAGTCAAGAGTACATCAAAGTCAAACTCATTTCATTTCAAGTTGATTGAGTTAATTTTCTTTTGCTTAACTTCTTTTCTGCTGTCAAATTGCATTTTCATTATATTCGATTTTTATTATGGCTACCTTCTAACTTTTTGTGCTTAAAGTGTTTTCTAGTTTTTATGACAAATTAAATACAATACATTTTACCCTTAACCTTCAGCATTGTAACCAAAGTGCGACCCTATGCATTGACGAAAAGTAGTTAGAAAAGCACGCAAAGCCCATTGCGGTTAAATCGCTTATCTATAAGTTGCAATCAATCATAAAAAAGTAGCAACTTAGTTGTAGCAGTGGCGCTGGAGTGGAAGTGATGGCAGCATAGTAGCCAGTCGAAGGCAACTAAAACTTAACACCCCCGCAATCGAACATTTTTTTAGCAGCGCAATGGAACAAAAAAAAAAAAAAAAATGATGAAGAAGAAGGAAGGACATAAAAAATTGCGTGTCGCCGGCAAGTTATGACTGCTTGTTGCTGTTGTTTTTGCCCATAATGGCATTAACATTCTCATCATCATACTTGCCCTTGCCTTGTTATTAAAGCGATTGCATTCAATGCGCCGGATGTGCAAGATGTGTCATCAAAGGAATGTCATAAAAATTGCGACAAACACCATTCAAAGCTCGCTCTATTCTTGAAGACGTTGTGCGCTCTTATGTGTGTACTAGGGAGGACAAACCCGTAAATGCGCCCGAAAAATCCCGAGATATATTTTCTGCAATAAAACACTTTTCGAGACTCGAAATGTTCTGGCAGTTAAACTCGAAATTGGTCAGAAAAAGCACCAGTTTACAACAGATATTTTCTAGCTCAGCTCAGACTTGTCTGACACAACTTAACTAGGTAAACATATTTTCGGTTTTTAATGCTGTATTGCCAGATTATAAAAAAATTCCAGAGGAAATAATGTTTTACATGATGCTTCCAGCAATAAAATCGGAGCTCGAATCTGTGTTTATATATTTTATATGTTTTCATTCAGCACTCGAAAGTCCCGAGTTTTCAAAAATCTCTAAATTGACATCTCTAGTCACACCTCGCTCTCTATGCTACATAAATACATTGTCATTTGAATTGTGATAAAACATTTTTTGTACCATCGCAATTTTTTTTTATTTTCTTTCGCTTTGAAGTTATGAGCAAAAATGTTACAAAGTAACCAATATTTGATTACTTTGCTGCTTGGGAGTGTATGAAATGATGATGATGACTAAAAAATTATAGTCAATTGTATTATGCACACAAGCGCATATGTAGATATGCATGTATGGGAGTATGTCTTTGCTATTGACGTTTAAGTTATGAGGTAATCATAATTTAAGGGTTAAAACGAATTGTAATAATTTTCTTGATAGTAATACATTTAAAAGTTATCTATAAAACGGTGAAACTATTAGTTATAGAAGAATTTCGCTCAATAATTGAAAATCAGCACTAAAGACAACAATTAAAAATAAAAAAAAAGTTTTTATAATTAAAATTTTGTTATAGCTTTATTTTATTTTACCTTACGTTATTTTATTTTATTTGATTTTATTTTATTTTATTTCATTTCATTTCATTTCATTTCATTTCATTTCATTTCATTTTATTTTATTTTATTTTATTTTATTTTATTTTATTTTATTTTATTATATTTTATTTTATTTTATTTTATTTTATTTTATTTTATTTTATTTTATTTTATTTTATTTTATTTTATTTTATTTTATTTTATTTTATTTTATTTTATTTTATTTACTTTATTTTATTTTATTTTATTTTATTTTATTTTATTTTATTTTATTTGATTTGATTTGATTTATTTTATTTTATTTTATTTTATTTTATTTTATTTTATTTTATTTTATTTTATTTTATTTTATTTTATTTTATTTAATTTCATTTTATTTTATTTTATTTTATTTTATTTTATTTTATTTTATTTTATTTTATTTTATTTTATTTTATTTTATTTTATTTTATTTTATTTTATTTTATTTGATTTGATTTGATTTGATTTGATTTGATTTGATTTTATTTATTTTATTTTATTTTATTTTATTTTATTTTATTTTATTTTATTTTATTTTATTTTATTTTATTTTATTTGATTTGATTTTATTTATTTTATTTTATTTTATTTTATTTTATTTTATTTTATTTTATTTTATTTCATTTTATTTTATATTTGATCTAAAATAAATCTCTCAAGTTAAAACTAAACCATAACTTCCATTTCATAAAAATCTGTGACACTCATATACATATGTATGTATGTAAATGCAGGTACTCATGTGTATTAGAAAATGCTCACATTTTATGCAAAGCAGTGTAGGTGAGTGCTTTCCGCTTTGTGATACTTTTGGTTTTTTGCTTTTGTTGTTATTATTTATACACGGAAATGGGTTAAAGTGTTAGTTGTACTTGTCCCACTGTTGTCACAGACAGTCTAAGAGTATGCTTGTGTTTTTTTTTGTTTTTTTTATAATGTGTAACTATGTATATACATATATACAAGTGCTTAGATAATAAATGCAGGTTTGTATATATGTATATATAACGTGGGTTTACTTAATAATTCAGACAACATTTTCTACTACATCAAAAGCATAGAAGCAAAATGCAGTCCGGAAATGAAATCTAAAATGTAAAGTGCATCACATTACACGTACACATTAGACTACGCTGAAAATTTAATAGATATTAGTTTTATATTGGTGAAAAAAGAACCGTTGAAGGAATTTGCAAGAGGTCTTTGTTTAGCAGCTTAGCTCTTTTAGTAGTGATCTGCTTGATGAAGTTTTTAAAAAAAATTTTTATTGTTTCGAATTCAAATTTTCTACAAATCCATGTACAGCTTAAATGATCTAGTTTTATGTGTTGAAAATTTTGAAAGCGATATGAGATCAGTTCTACATAATCTAGGTATTAACATACTTTTTTGTTAAGCACCTTGCCTTGAACAGCTAAATGAAATGTTTTTAAAAATTTTAAATTTCCTTTGAAAAAATCTGAAATTGTCCTATGCTGGAAAACAGATAAAACTGTTAGCACCTATAATTGTTTTTGCTGGATTCTTTTATATGTTCGATGCAATGCAAACAAAAATTTTTTTTTTGGCTCTGTCTAATATTTATATTTATTGCGAGCGCTATTCGTAAACATTTATATGAATACATGGGGAAATATATACTTATATAGTAACATAACGTTATTGAAAATAATGAAAACCCTGAGATTAAGCTTGATATAAGTAGTTTTGAGACGGTATTATACTTTTATTAAAAGCAGCTTTAGCGTATGATGCAATGGCTAATGCAATGCTTGACAATCATTTAATTATTTGAAATGAAAATAAAACGGAATAAAAATAGCAATATTCCTCAAGGGGGAGGTACTTTAAAAAATATAGAAACATGTGAGGGATTTGATGTGAAAGTAAGTAATTTAAATTGAAGATCTAGCTATAGAGAAGAGTAATAAAAAAGAGCTTTTGAGCACAGGGTGATCCCAACGAAAAAGTGAAAACTTAGGTAGTTAGGCTCAATACTTGACCAACTAAACCAATATTTTTAAACTTTCGCTTCAAATCAACAAAGTGATATTCATTGCTTTTAGTTTTGAATATAATTAGCTTAAAGCTTACTTAGTTAGTAAGCGCCTAAAAGTATGTATGCTACACACAAAAGCCACTTTCACTTCTTCTCAGATTTCTTTTAGTGAACTGAATCAACTCAGTTTTCAGTCAAATAAAGCAAGACAACGAAGACATGCTTTGATAAGCTTTATTCATACGAAACGTATACTTTTATTTAAAGCTCTGTGCTTACACTACAATTGGCCAATCATATGCCTGAAGTACACACACTATCTCTCCTGCATATGAAAAAAGCACATAAAGATAAATGTTCTCTGTCTTTATGCCGACGTTGTTGCGCTTCCATTTCTGTTTTCATTCATTTCATTTCTATAACTTCTGTTATTCACACATGCCAAATAAATAAAAAGTAATGCGAGCGAAAAAAAAAAAATAACCAAGATTTGAATGAAGCCAATTGAAGCGGAGAAACACCACTTAGCCGCCATCAATGGCATAGTACAATTTACGTCTACACATACATACATTTACAATGTTCGATCGTATTTTTTGTAGTTGTTGGGAGTGGAAGCTTTTTTTTTCAAGCAGGTAAAGTTACCACTTTTCAACTACGCCACGACTGGTTTGAATTCCAAGCACAACCAAATGTATTTTTCGATACAAGAGAGAGAGAGAGAAAGAGACAAAACAACAATATATAGAGCGAAAAAGAGGGACAAAAAGAATCAAATTGAGATGAAGATAGTTGTATGTATAAGAAAGAGTAAGTAGAGAGAAAGAGCTAACAACGGAATGAAAAAGGGAAAGGGATGAAAATAATGAGCGAGTGATCGATAGGAAAGAAAGAGAAGGCCTCAGCAACATGCGTCGAGTGATAATAAGAAAATTAAATGCTAAGTGATAGGGAGAGAAAGACAGAGAGGCAAGAGATAGGCAAACGCAACAAGATAGAAGGAGAGTGGAATGTGGTGAAAGGAGAAGATCGTAAAAAAAATTTATGATGGCAACAATAAACAGAAATGAAGAGAAACTAATAAAAAATAAATGAAAAGACAAAGAAAAAAGTTTAGCCAGAGTATGAGAGAGAGTCAGTTTTTCTTTTTTGTCTCCTTTGTGCTCTCCTTTTATTTGTTGCTACTGCCGATCTCATGCTTAAATGTAGGTAAGAGAGTAAATGTATGAAGAAAGAAGTGATATGGCGAACTAGAGTGGGACAGGAGATTCGGTAGAGTAAAAATTAGTTTGTAAGAAGTGGCACAGCAGATATGCGGCAAGTTCTGTAGGTCGCAGAAAATATCTGGTTTTTTTTCGAATATAAAAAAGTTGTTTAGTTTGGTTCTAGATAGATGTGATGTTAGTTTAATTTTACAAACCAGATGAATGAAACTGGGTTATTTTTTGTTTCGAAGAATGCGGCTTAGACTAGTTGGCTTTCAGTTAAATTTCTTTAAAAATTCGTTGCACTTCTGCTTGGATATTTCACTCACACCAACACATATGCAACTGAATTCAAGTACGACTAGCTCTGGCGGTAGAATACTAGGCGGCGGCTTGCTTTTGTAGATTGACGTTCGTTGGCGCCTTAAAACCATTGACTAAAGCATGAAAAAGAAAAATTATAAAAAAAAAAATAAAAGAAAATAAAAATAAACCGTGAGAAGAGTGTTGTAACGTGAATCCTATGCAATGAAATACTTTTTCGTGGCATCAATTTTGACACCTTCATCATCAGTTGCATTAGTAAAGTGAATGCTACGGAGCAGCAGCAGCGTCCAAGTCCACACAAAATTACCAAAAAAAAATAAAAAAAAGAATAATCTCTTTATTTATTCACTTCTTTTCCTTTGTTCGAAAGGTATTTTTGTGCTTTTTACATGCTGGAATTACAGCATTTTTGTGCAATGGAAAATTGCTTATGAAAATAACATTTCAATTGCCATGCCATAGAGCTAGATAGAAGCTAAAAATAAAACTACTAATGTATGTATGTAGGTGTACTTGCGCAGATGCCGAATGCCATAAATATGCAGCTAGAAAAACAACAAAGAAAAAGAGAGAAAAAGATTTTGTGAATATGATGAATAACATATTTGTTTTGTCGCATTTATGAAGCTCAAGTAGTGAAAGGCTAGCTTTGGAAAAAGTGATATGTATGAAGAAGAAGAATAGATTTATATAACTGTTCCACCCAAATACAGTGAGTGCCCCTCAAAATGGCCCACCTGGGCGTGTTTTAACTTAACAAGTTATAAAAAAAATTAGCAAAAGCCTATCGTGGCTTAGCAAAGTTCGCACCATGTCCACTTTATTTCATAGAAAACAAACATGACGTCACAATCAAAAAGTTCTTTCGTACTCTCAATTTGAAACGCTTGATCTGAAATTGTGAATTATATCGCATTCAATTTAGAAACTCTCTGACAAGCAATCCAATAAACTTATATGCAAGCTCATATTAGAAAACTCAACTCTGATGTGTGCTTTGAGTAAAGCTCCTTGCGTTTTCATATTTTCGTGTAAGTTTTGGTGGACCTTTAAGTGCTAGCAACATGAGAGTGCTCTTAAATGGCGAATGAAGGCTAAAACTATTCGCAATAACATCAAAAAGAGCAACAACATATTCAACAGCAATATTTGTAAAAAAAAGGAAACAAAAATTACAATTACAAAATTTAATATTAACATAAGATCGACAGCAACAACAACAATGTGAGCAATTGAAAAGAACAACAAAAACATTTGCAAACGAGCAATTGCATTATAAAAGCTAACAATATTTCGCAGCTTATAAATTATTTGTTGCATTTCGATTTTCTTCATGCACGCCTTGACGCTGTTTGCTGTGCTCAAAGCAATTTCACTCGAAATTGTACACTTAATGGGTAATTCCATGGCAAGTTGACGAATGGATAAATAAAATAAAATAAAATAAAATAAAATAAAATAAAATAAAATAAAATAAAATAAAATAAAATAAAATAAAATAAAATAAAATAAAATAAAATAAAATAAAATAAAATAAAATAAAATAAAATAAAATAAAATAAAATAAAATAAAATAAAATAAAATAAAATAAAATAAAATAAAATAAAATAAAATAAAATAAAATAAAATAAAATAAAATAAAATAAAATAAAATAAAATAAAATAAAATAAAATAAAATAAAATAAAATAAAATAAAATAAAATAAAATAAAATAAAATAAAATAAAATAAAATAAAATAAAATAAAATAAAATAAAATAAAATAAAAACAAAATAAAATGAAATGAAATAAAATAAAATAAAATAATATAAAATAAAATAAAATAAAATAAAACAAAATAAAATAAAAAAAATTAAATGAAATAAAATAAAATAAAATAAAATAAAATAAAATAAAATAAAATAAAACAAAATAAAATAAAATAAAATAAAATAAAATAAAATAAAATAAAATAAAATAAAATAAAATAAAAGAAAATAAAATAAAATAAAATAAAATAAAATAAAATAAAATAAAATAAAATAAAATGAAATGAAATGAAATGAAATGAAATGAAATAAAATAAAATAAAATAAAATAAAATAAAATAAAATAAAATAAAATAAAATAAAATAAAATAAAATAAAATAAAACAAGTAAGGAAAGGGCTGTCTTCGGCTGTGCTGTGCCGAAGTCTTTATACCTTTCATGAATACGCATTTTTTTTTTAAGTGTCCTACATGGCCAAACCACATTTATCGGAACAATCGGTTATATGGAAGCTATATGTTATGTTACTCCGATCTGTATGATTTGCATTACACACATCACATTTATAATAAGTACCAACTTTGCAAAATTTTACATTCCTAGCTTCTTAACTGCAAAATTTATAGCCCAAAACCCATTTATCGGAACTATCGATTATATGGGAGCTATATGTTTTGTTGGTCCGATCTGGGTGATTTTCACTACACAGGTTACAAATATAATGTGTACTAAACCTGCAAAATTTCGCTCTCCTAGCTTTTTGATTGCAAGAGTTATAGGCCAAACCCCATTTATCGGAACAATCGATTGTATGGGAGCTATACGTTGTATTGGTCCGATCTTATTGGTTCCAACAAATGATTAATATAATACAAAATGGCGGCTCCATACCAAATTTCATCGAGATATCGGACAGACGGACATGACTAAATCAACTCAGCTCGTCGCCCTGACCATTTCGGTATACTTAATGGTGCGTCTATATCTTCTTCTTCTCATACTTACAAACATCGGACCAAAGTTATAATACCATTTCATGTTCAGAAAAGGTATAATTAGGTAAAGTTATTACTTGATCAAGAATAAATGAAATTTCGACAACATATCACTTTTTTATGGAATGCCCCATACACTACATACATACATATCCGCTTCTTCATTTATGTACAAACACAGTATTGTGCATGAAGAAATTTATTTTTTATTGTACTTACCTTTCAACTCTGTTCTAGTATGTCGGTTAGTCACTTTATAAACCAGCTGCACAGCATACTTGCAGGCGCATTGCACCTTGGAGGCACTTTACAGCTATCACGTGAAAGTCAAGCAAAACAGTAATGCACAAAGAAAGCGCATACACACATACAAGGGTACATATTCATAAAAGAGCTTGAAATAAATATGTTTGTATGCACGTTGTAAGCAATCTCTTTGGTTTTTCATTTTTATTTTATTTTTTTTTCTCATTGCTTACACTCTCACCGGTTCAATTTTGCAAAATTAGACAGGAAATTATTTGTCTTCTTTGCTAACACTCTTGACTGTTGCATATTTATATTGTTGCTGTGTGTTGCATAGTGTACACTCAACTAACAGCTTCAGTGATGACTGACTTTGCATGAGTGTGTGTGTGTGTGTGTGCCTGTATTTGTTCTTGGTTGTTGTACATGGTCTTGTTGTTGTTTTTTCCTATTTTATGTTTGTTATTGTTAGCAATTTTTTGTTGGCAGCTCGTGGCGTTTGTGTGCATGTGCAGGTGTGTGTGTGTGTTGTGTGTATGTGTGTGTGCTGTGGTGTTGTTTGCCAAGTTGATTTATTGCATGTTGTGTGCAACCAAATGAAGTGGAATGCCGCTGGCGATTCCTTTTAGTGTTGTTTAGATGCATTTTACTTTTGCCTCCGGACTGTTATGCACTTTCTTACATTTCTTACGAGCGCTATACAATTACATAGCTGTTGTTGTGTTTGTTTGTATTTAAAGTAAATGTGCTATCAAAAGCCATAAAAAATTAACTTTTACCAAAATGAGAAGTCTTACTTAATATTAGTTAAAAGTTTCATACCATTTTTAACCCTTTCAATACTACTTTTGGCCAGTGAAGATATTTCTGTATAATTGAATTAAATGGGCTGTAAATAAGTAAAGGAACATATTTACATAATTGCAGATTTTTAGAAAATAGTTTTTTTTAAAAAATGCCTTGGGACACATATATCCCAGCAGTATTGAAAGGGTTAATTACAGTGGCAGTAATAATATTTGTTTATATATATGTGAAAAAAGTGTACTTGATAGAAGGAAGATCAGCAAAAAATTAAGTTCCCTCAACTCTCTCAGACTGTCGAAAAAGCGTCTTCACAGAAATTTATAAATCGGCGCGTCTTCCTCTTTATTCTAACATATTCTGTATACGAAACTTGTTCGGGTTCCCCATCTACGAAGCATTGGTGCGGATTAGCAATATCCTGTGATGACATCTTTAAGTACTCTCACCGCAGGTTTATTTAGTTTGTGGAAGAAGCTTGTTCTTTTTCGAGATAAGCATGGCTCTATGGACCGTGATATTTCGCAATCATCTCGGTTCGTCTATGGTGAAATCTTTATTTTAAATTACTGCTGGTCTCACTGACTTCTCTGTCTCTTGTATGTATATTTGAGATCTCTTGAAAATCATTACCTTCCTGCAGGTTCCAATAGAAACTCTATCTATATAATTACCAAAATCCGTAATAAAATCCTGCGAACTCTTAATTCGCTCAAACTTGACCAACAATTCAGTGCGTGTAAGTTGTTTTCGTTTCGTGTTTTGCGAATATTCACGGAACACATTGACCACATTGCAAATTAGTGAAGCGATTCGGTTGGATCGGCAGTTCGTCTATGCTTGCGAAACTATTACCGTTTGCATGCAGCATATCCACTCGGTGACATAGCAAAGTGTGTGAGGGTGTCGCGTAATGATTGACCCAGAGTAGTGGGTAGTGAGTAATAACCCAGCTGGAAAATTAAATATCTAGAGAGAATATTGTCAAAGAGTTCGTAGTACGTACCTAAAAATTTTTGATGAATTTTTCTATATTTGTTTGCGAGGATTTTGAATATATTTTTCCATACAGTCTCATAGAAAACTGAATTTCGCTCATGTGTTTTAAGGAAGAAAATATTTAATGTGTCTCACAAAAAAAAAACTAATTTTGAAATTCAGGAAAATTTTCAAAGTGCTGCTTATTAAACTTTACTTTAAATTTGATAGAGCAATCAAACTGCTTAGTAAAATTATTTCTCAAACTTTTTGAAAAGTGCTCAAGCGTTTGAATAGCACTGAATTCTGGTTGCTTATATCGACAGTATGAGAGCCATTAAGAAGCCACTGATAACAGTTGTTTACAAGAAAAACAGTTTTGTAGTCCATGGAATGGACGCTTGAACAGCTGATGCTGAATAACTTAGGACGAAAAAACACCGACCAGAATTGCTATACTATTTCATTTATGTTCATAAAGGATATATGTTTTACTCTCTATTTAGAACTCACTAACTTTCCACTGTTTATCAAAGCTCTGAATTTCCATCGCACCTTTTTCGACTAGTTTGTTACTAGTCTAAGAATTCTTATCACAAAATAGTACTTTTCACAACTTCCTCGGCGTTTCTCCTCCGCATTTTGATCACTGCAGCAAATGCGATTTAAAGTTAGTACGCACCCGGATTGAGGTTTCATGTGAAGGATTTTTGTTTAAAAAAATTTTTTTTTTTGTCGAATTTACTACGAATTTTTGTATGCTTGTTAACAATTCGGATGTAGTAAAAACAACAACAAAGAACCAGTTTTAGCTAAGCGCCAACATTCATATAAATACCAAATCAACAGCAACTGCAATTGGACATAGCTTGGTATATGTATTTGTGAATGCAGATTTGTGTCTATTTTTGAAGTACCGAAACTTATGTAATCCCATGTAACCAAAGTGATGATTTGTTTCGACTTGCCCATAGCAAAAAGCTCGCGTTAAGCGTTCAACAGCGTTTTTGGAATTGGGTGCTGAGTTGGTTTTTTTGTTTTTGGATTTTGTTGCTTTCTTTTTTTCTTTTTGTTGGTGTATTCGTTACGTTAACGCAAACTCGTACAACCGTAATAGCAAAACTTGTATTAACATGTTTGTGGGCGCTCAGTTTGTGTGTTTGGTAGTGGAAAAATTAGTGAGATTCGCTAACTGCGAGCTTGGACATATTTAGAAATCGTAACGAATTGTCACCTTTGGAAGTTGACGTATCGCAAAAAAAAGTAAATATGTATGTATATTGCTTTGGAGTGTAATGCTAGGCAGCGCGTCGAAGTGGACTAGGCACGCCGCTACCGGGATTATTTTGTTTGCGATTTTCGGGTTTCAAAATTTCGTTTGTTTAAATTTTTATTTTAATTTTTCTCTTTAAGCTACTCTAGATCAGCTGTTTGAGTGTCGCGGTTCATTGGCCTCTAAACTGTTTCAGTTGTAGTAAGTAGAACTCTCCAGTGGCCTTGCAACTATTTTTAAACTGTTGGATACAGCTGTGTTTTTCATTGGCATTCAAAGCGCACTTTCCATTGGCTGCGCAACTATTCTCAAACTGTCGACATCTGCGGTGTAGTGCTTCATTTTTCTTGTAGGATTCAAACAAATTTGTATCGTCGTGAGTATCGATTTTCCACTCCTGTAAAGCAATTATCCAACTCTTTGTAACACATCGAACTAAAAACGAATACCCCAAAAACACCACAACTTCACTCCTAATAAAGTCTGAGTACAGCCACTATAATAAACACATTTCCAAATACGAATTGAGGGCAACCAAGTTCAATCACCATTTGCCACCTTTGACTTGGCCGGCAGTTGCTATTGACTTTAATGGCGTTTCGCAAATAATTTTTTGCGTTTGAAAAAAAAAATGACGATTCGTATTGGCTCAGCATATGCTTGCAAATAGCGAATGCAAATTAAAGAAATAAAAAAAATCGTCCCTTGGACAAATATGCGCCAGATTGAAGCAGCAGTAAAGTAGGCTCAAAAGGTACTAGTTGACAACTAGAGTTTACTAACTCAACTCAAACTAATCCGAAAATGACAAATAGGTTGTAACTTTTAGAATATAGAAATGCTCATAGTCGGACAAATCCATGAAGGGGTGAATAAAAGACCCATTTCAAAATATTTTGGAAAATTTGAATAAGTTTTATTGAATATGGAAACATTTTTGTGACAGAGATTGCTTGAAAAATATTTTGAAATACACTGTGCCCCTTTAGATATGCTACAAAAAATGATGACCGACTTACCCGAAATATGCCCACAATACATATTTGGCATCAATCAGAGCACATTGTAGACGAAAAGTATGAGTTGCGTGCCACTCTCTTCAGAGATAAGTTGCATGATTTTCTGCAAATGTGGGCATGCATACGCATACATGTATACGTAGCACCATATACACATAATAGCGTAGCGTAAATATTGACGGTACAGTTGTCAGCGCTTTGTTCAATATTTTGTCGAATATTGGAGAGCGGTTGCGCGTTCATTTAGTCGATGAAGGCACATCAATGGTCACTGCCAATCTTGATATGTATTGAAGGCATACATATGCGTCATATACCCAGCACGTTAGGATAAAATAGCAGTTCACAACGGGAGCTGAGCTGAGCTCGTGTCAGCTGTTGAAAATAATTATTTTTTTAATTTTATTTTATTTTCTTCCATTTTCTTTTATTTTATTTTATTTTATTTTATTTCATTTTATTTTTTTTATTTTATTTTATTTTATTTTATTTAATTTTATTTTATTTAATTTTATTTTAGTTTATTTCATTTTATTTTATTTTATTTTATTTTATTTTATTTCATTTTATTTTTTTTATTTTATTTTATTTTATTTTATTTTATTTTATTTTATTTAATTTTATTTTAGTTTATTTCATTTTATTTTATTTAATTTTTTTTTTTATTTTATTTTATTTTATATTATTTTATTTTATTTTATTTTATTTTATTTTATTTTATTTTATTTTATTTTATTTTATTTTATTTTATTTTATTTTATTTTATTTTATTTTATTTTATTTTATTTTATTTTATTTTATTTTATTTTATTTTATTTTATTTTATTTTATTTTATTTTATTTTATTTTATTTTATTTTATTTTATTTTATTTTATTTTATTTTATTTTAGAGAAATGAATACAATTTTCATCATGTGGTCCCTTCCTGTGTTCTATGGCTTTAAATATTGAAATGATTTTCTGATTTCTCGTTCTTATTATCGTCATTTTTTTTATAAGATCTCTATAACTAAAAGATAGAAACACAAAATTTACCCAGTCTAACATACATTTCAAGCCTCCATAGGTCGATTTGTTTTGATGTTCTAACCCGCTGCATTTTTTGCTTGCCCACTGAATACGCCAATTTTTTACTGCGAAGTTGTTCAGTGGCGATTGATTGCTTTTCCGTAATTTTTTTTGTTCTCACCAAAAAATTCGTTTCACTGCAATTATTCAAAATGTTTGCCTAGCACCGCATGCTCTGTGAGTGTATTATTTGCTACATATACTATATGGCCAGAAAGAGAAGTGTGCTTGTGTGGTGTTTGAGTGAGTGTTTATTTTGTCTGGCCGCTTTTTGTGGCATAGAATTTTGCAATTGAAAATTATAGAAGTGGAAAATTATGCACACACCTTGCTGCATGAGAGCACATAATCGCATTGAATAGGCGCTTGAAATAAAATTGTCTGTTGAAACAATAAAAAAAAAATGTGTTAAAAAGAAAAAAGTAAAAAATAAAAAGAAATAAAAAATAAAAAGAAAATGGAACAGTAAATTCAACAATAGTATGAACAATATTGAAAATTGATTTTGTAGTTGGAATTATAAAGGAAAATTGTCTGCGCCTAAAAGTATGCAACATAAAATCAACGTCATTTGCAATTTTATTGAAATTCGTTTAATTCTTCAGCGTCCTATTTCACTTTTGTTTGTAATCATGGATTTCTATTTGCGATTAAACACGATTTTCAACTTTGCTTGGAATTCGTTTGTTGGTAGTAGAAGAGACATATTCCCGCTGTTGCATACTTTCAGGCGCACTAGTAATTTTTTTTTTTTTTTTAAAGATTTTCGATGATCGCGCAGTGGCAGCATAGAAATGCATGCGGTTCGATTAGAGTGTGTCCAAAAACAAAGCAAAAAGCTTAGAAGAATTTGTTTGTTCACATAAAAGTTGGTTGTAACCAGCTGAGCGTATTAAGTTACCGTGGAATTGCTCATTAGTATTTTTTTTTTGCATGATTGTGAATGATTTATCTGTTTGCTTCACATCAGCGGGTGATGAAAGCATTTAATAGTAATTAATTGCATAAATTAAGACAGAATTATGGTTGACAAGGATTTCAGTTTGATTGAATTGATATAAATAAAACCAACAAACATATTAATTAATACGAAATTGAGATTAAATATATGTATATACATATGTACAAAATTCATTAAGTGAGTGGAGAGATATTAATGAAATAAATATATGTATATACATATGTATGTCAGCATCCGTTGTTGGCCTAATGGTTCAAGGTTCAAGTTTATTGATGATTTAATATACTTCGAACATAGTTCGATGGCGGGCAATGCGGTTAAGTTGGTGGTGTGATTGTCCAAAAGTTGGACAGAGAGCCCTATATTTAATGAAAGAAGATACCTAGTGGTATGTGTCGTGATTGATAGCCTAATGAGTTTAGCTTGCATACAGTAGGGTGGGTCGATTTTGTATGTACGAAAGTTAACCCATAGCGTGCCATCGATTTTTCGCTAGGTTTTTGGTCTCAGGAAAAAAAGTTCCACGACGCATACCCAAAAAAATTATTTTCAAGCCTGCGAAATTTCAGTTTTTTTTTGATTTTTTCGACTTTGATTTTTAAGGTTTTTTTCCTGACCTACTAAGACAAATTTCATTTCATTCTAAAATTTTCATTTATACCCTATCCGACTCAAAAATATCCGCTTAAAATTATAGCAATAACAATTTTTGAAAAAAAAAATAAAATTAATATATTTTCGTGTTTTGGGACTTGTTTTGATCGAAAAATCTACTTTTGAACTTTTTTTTTCATTTTTAAGGCTCTAAATAATTTTTTATATAGTTTTTTGACTAAAACACTCCCCAAAACCGAAGAAATAATTCTTCAAACGTTTGCCAACGTTTTTGCGGACATTTTTGAGTCGGATAGGGTATAACTGAAAATTGTAGAATCAAATGAAATTTGTTTTAGTAGATCATGAAAGAACCTTAAAATTCAAAGTGAAAAAAAAATTAAAAAAGTGAAATTTCGGTAGCTCGAAAATTATTTTTTTGGGTATGCGTAGTGGAATTTTTTTTTCCTGAGCCCAAAACCTATCGAAAAACCGATGGCACGCTACGGGTTATTAAATCGAACCACCCTAATATACAGCCCTTTGTATATTTGTGATATGGAATTCTTAAACTTTTCTACTGTTTATAGGTTCACTCCTCCGCTTCTGAGACATTTTACGACGCCCTCGGATCCATATTAAAGAAGTAATATATTGACTTCCCCGGCTCTGCGTCTAGCCTTTGCACTCACCAACCATGCCGAATTCAAAGAAGATTTTCATAATTTTGCAAATAAGCTCTGCATGCAATCATCCCATTCATGACTCCTCAGAAGTGTAGATATCGGATTGAAATACATTCGGTGGGTCCAAGAGTTGTAGGGATCAGAATGTGGCGGAATATTTGACAAATATTTTCGCTAATACTTCACAGACCATTTTGGATCCATGAGCCCATCTTTTCAATCCATAGTCGAAAGATCACAAGTTGCCCTGGACCAGATCTTGGGACTTTGACTTCCAAGCGTGCTCTCAAATATTATTTCTTGGAGTGATAATTTGGCTTACAAATACAATGTTGATTACTTCTACTAATTCTATTCTCTTATCAAACCACACTTTCCTATGCACCTAGATATTTTATAAACTTAATTATATCACGGCATATAGACATATACATACCCATATCTAAGTAGTATGCATTCAATACAAATACAAATAAGCAGATAGCATTTCATTTATTCAAGGTGTTTGCACATAATGAATAGCACAAAGGCTTTTGTAAACAGAATCAAAATAAGTCTACACATCAAATGGATGTTGACCTGAAGCCTAATAACAGCAAATACAATTTGTATGTTGTTAATGCTGCTTTAGGCCAACTGTAAATGTATGTATGTATGTATGTATATATACATATAACACATACATACATATCTATATATACGCTTATATATAGAACCATTTTGAGCTGGTTAGCTACTACTTAAATTTTTTGCTCATGATTTCTACGAATTTGTTGCGTATACGCCCTGGCGTCCAAATTTTGTATGGCGCGTGCGATTGATTAAAAACAAACTTCTGAATTTTTTATTTGTTATGCAAAAAGTTTTTGTCGAACATTTTAAGCCAGCAAATGTACATGATTTTTGTATTAGTGCAAACCATTGTTGCGACAAGGCGCTGGAGTACGAAGGTATGGTTGTATTGATTAAAGTGTTAATCCTTGCCCAAATACCTACGAACAGCTGAGTCGACTTAGGCCAGCTCAAAGTCATGAAAAGTATTTTTTTTAATATTTTTTTTTCTTGAACTTGTTGAAAATGTGGCAGGTAATGAGTAGTAATTTGCTAAATTCCACAACTTTTATTTCATAGACGAATTCGATTGCTGCTGGACAGTATAGAACAAGCGATCAGTTTATTGGTTCCGCACTTAAATTCAGAAAACAAAAATTCAAAGACACATTTTTTCAGAATTTTTTTTCATAAAAATTCAATTTTGCGTCTTATTACTTTCTGAATTTTTAGATCTGAATTTCACATTCTGAATTTTTACTTTCTGAATGTTTAGATATGAGAAAATGGCTTTGCAATAAGTGAAAAACACATTTCACGAAGCATTGGCTCATTTTTCTTTTGCTAGTTTGCCAAAGAACCTTACACCTTTACAAATGTTTATATCAACACCTATTTAAAAAATTTGATTTTGAATTCTAAAGTAAAAAAAAAAATTGATCAGCAAAGGTTTAATGAATAATTACTTGTGTTATAACGATAAAAATATTATTGTGCTATAACGCTAAACATACCGGCAAAAAAAATTATTTCAGAACTAAAAAAAAAAAATAAAGGCATTTAATGGGTTAATACATGACCGAAATAAGGGTTAGCAATGTAAACATTTAATTTTTAAGTGCGCAGCAATAGAACTAACATAAAAAAGTTGCAGAATTTATAAAATAATGAAACCGACTCTGAGGTGAATTATTTTATTTCGTTATTAATCAAATAGTTAGGGTCGTTAATGGGTTAATGCATGAATTTAAAACTTCAAATATTTAGAAGAGCAATTTATTTTTTCATATAAAAAATTATTTAGAAATTTTGAAAATAAAAATTTAGGTCACCAATGGATTAAGGCGAGGCGTTTAAAGGGTTAAACCGCTTTAAATCATATGGGTTAACGTATGGCCGCTAATGGGTTATAATTTTAAATATTTACCAATTAAGTGCAGCACAACCCATTCAAAAACCTAACTAAAAATTGTTCATAATATTGTTATAAAAATAAAAATGTAGATAACGAGTGGGTTAATGCATGACCGTAATCAGAGCTGGCTAAAATCAAATACATTACAATTACAATTACATTCCTCAGTAATTGAAAAATGTTATAAATTACTTTGCTCCACAGAAAAGTAATTGATTACATTTCAATTCCTCAAAAAAAAAAATACCGAAAGTAATGTTCTTTTTTTGAGGCTCAATTACAAGTAATTGATTACAAGGAATTGAGAAAAATTACTTTGTGGAATTGTAATTTAATTAATTGAAAAATGTTATAAATTACTTTGCTCCACAGAAAAGGAATTGATTACATTTCAATTCCTCAAAAAAAAATTACCGAAAGTAATGTTCTTTTTTTGAGGCTCAATTACAAGTAATTGATTACAAGGAATTGAAAAAAATTACTTTGTTTAATTGTAATTTCAAAAGTAATGGGCTTTTAAAGGAATTGAAAATGTAATTGAAAATCTTTCAATTACATAATAAGGAATGGAAAAAAAATTACAAATTTCCCATTCCTCAAAGGAATTGAAAAGGTAAGGTAAGTAAGGTTCAGGCACGTATAAAATTTGAATCCATGGTTTTCGAAAAATGACTGCTGAAAAAAATTTTCCCAAAAATTGTATTTCTGAATTTTTTCTCTCTGAATTTATGCGGGGCACCCATTTTAATAACCTTCGTTGACGGCCAAGCTGACTTAAAAAACTATATTTTTCGATGTCGTGGAACTTAAATTTGTGCGCGCACACTTTTTTTGGTAGTCGGAAAACCATTCAACACCTTCAATTGGTTCTTTATATATTTACCAACACACATACATACATACAGTTATATTTATTTTAGTCTCTCTTTACAACGCTATCACGTACAATTAAAAACGCGCCTATTTATATTTCCGTTGAAAAGAAAATGGTTTCTCCTCCACCATCCACGATAGCTCGCAGCACTTTAGCTTGTGTAAACTAATACACACATACTTACAAATAATTGTATGTATTTGTTTATAATCACAAAGACACATCTTAGCACATAATTTACAACAACACTTAGATACCAATTCAAGTCAACGTCACACTCACTGCTATAATTCATGCTGTTGCATGATTTATGCGCTTATTAATTTCCGTTTTGCTTTGTCTTCAACAAGTCGATACGATTATACACTTGCAGATATATACAAATCGGTATACAATAGCTGAATGTATATGTGTGTATCTGTTGGTGTTTAAGTACACCCATTTAGAGCTGTGTGTGTGAGTTTGTAGCTATGTGTTTATGTGTAAGTGTTTGCATCGCATTTTCGTAATGAAATGGGCACAATGGCTAGAAAAGGGGGAAGAATATATAAACACTTGCTTTTTGAATAGTGATGTGCTTTTTCGAGCACTTTAATAACCGAGTATTTCGTGTTCCAGACCAGCATGATTCTGGACTTTTTCTGGGTTACCCAAATATCGAGATTGCGGAAGAATTTTAAATTTCAATTTTATATCGCTTCAAAGAAAATATTTTTTGAAAACAGCTTTTTACATAAATTGATGACAGAAGTTTCTAACATTTTGAGAGAAACTCGGCACAATGGATTTTAGTTTTTTTGATAAAAATAAATTGTTTACAGAATTTTATCTAAATAAAGGTTGAAGAGCCAAGAAAATTCGGCATCTGTTTAACAATTGAATGAGCTTTTTATAAAAAATACTAAAAAAAATCTAATTTCCCCCACCCCAAATTTTTTGTACTACGCCCTTGAACTAAAAGTTCTGATCTCGAGCCTAGTAAAATACAAATGCGATGCTAGCTTCTTTGACAGTAGTCTTCTTAGTTAGTAACAAAATTTTCGAGCTTTCAACTTTAAAAAGAGCTGGGCGCAGATTCATGAATTCTAAGAAAGTTCCACTGAAACCTTTAAGTACTCGTACCTTGATATGGAGACTGATGGTAGCGCACATCCCCTTGAGATTTAGAATTAGAAAGCATTGTTCTGTTCGTTTACGCACCTTCCCTTCATCTGATTTCCCCCTATGTCTCTGCATAAATTTGTTACCATATTAAGCTCTTCTTTTAGGCGCCACCTTATCCGCCGTGCTTGGATGCCTTTCGGCCTCAATTTTTGTAAGTTCGTCGAGTTGATGTTCGGTAGTTATTAAACAAATGTAATTTTTTAATTTTTTTTGGTCCACCTCGAATACATTTTTTCCTCCTCTACGTACGCTTACCGATTTTTTTGACACCACAAAATTAACTTTTTCAAAAGTACCCAGTTAGGTGAGTCTTTTAACCCGGTTCCGTGCACCACTCACCACACGCAATATCCGCTTACTAAAAGTAAATAAAGCTTTTCCCTATATTTGAATACAAAAGTGATATTTCGTGGAGAAAATGAAGTATATTTCCCATTTGAAAAGCAAAACGAAGTAACGAATGTGTTTTTAAAACAAAAACAAAATTTGAATATATAATCAACCCCTTTCTCAATAAACTCGCCAACTAATGGAGTACTTGTTTTGCGATGTGTTAGAAGAAATATATTTGTTTTGTTGGCTTTAAATTTATGCTAACTTCGTTATTGAAGCTGTTGCAAATGGGGAGAGCTTTCATACTTACGCCAGCAATTAGTGGAAGGGGGTAGCAAAATTTAGCTCGCGTTGAGTCGAAAATTATTAAGGAAGTGTAAACAAATGTTACGCAAAAGTAATCAGTACATAATTCATTTGAAATCAGCAAAGGAAATGCGCGCAAATCAAAAGTGAATAAGCTTTTTCCAAAACAATTAAAATATATTTTGTAGCATATAATTAGGCGCTGTTTGTTCAAAAGTTTGACGCTTAGTTAGTTATTTTCGAAAATGTATGCTGTTTTATGGCTTACAATTTATATATGTATATACGCACGCACTTTTGTTGTATAGATTAGTTAATGAAAGTTGTCGTCGTTATAAGGAAAAGGCTGACTTTTATTATGCTAATGCATATGAAATTGATTTGGTGTGAGTGAGGAAATTTTGGCTACAACTTTGTTTTGTATGAAATTAAAATCTTGAAAGTCTTGCATAAATTTATGTTAATGAATTTTTTATGAAATACTTTTAAAGAGTGCGTATGGCGTGTGGAGCTTTAAGTTGGTGGGAGTTCTGAAATATGAGCTAAGCTTGAGGGGTTGCTAAAAGAGATGAGACTAATGTGAAATATGTTGCGCCTAAAAATAGGCAATTTTTTTAATGATTTTTCAGTGGAGATTTTTAAATATGACGGGGGCGCTTTTGGTTAATTTAGAAAATAAAAAAATTGTCCTTAAGCTCAACAAAAAAACCTTTCACAAATTTTAATAATTGAAGGCCACTAATAATTTACAAGAAGTGGAAAGAAAAATTATTCTTATAAAAATTGTCTTGGAACTTTGTGCATTTTCTCAAACATTTCAAGCAAATCTCAAACTGGAAATACTTTTTTTGCGTTTCAATTTCATATATTTTTCGAAACCCACTTAGCTCAGAAATTCCAAACAATCTTGAATGAAAATGATATATGAGCTTCTTGTCTTTGGAGGAATACTTCCTTTTTCTCTTAGACCACATGCCCACCAATGGAATAAAAATTAAGAGTCCTTTGCTTCTTTTCCAACTTCAAACACACTGAATGTCCGCTCTGTGTTCCCCCACTTTATCCTCCGCTTAAGAATAATTAAACTTCGTCTAAGATTTTCTCATTATTTGTATATCAAACTATTTCTTAAACTCATCTCAATAGATTAATGAATGCTAAAATTATGTAAATTCTATTTTCGTGAATACGTTCTTAATTTGCACAAACCAAAATTAGAACAACGCTCATGAATTAGGTCACGCGGCAACACTTTAGTCAAACCAATCAGCTCATCAGTGAGGCGAACGTGCAAGAACTAAGTTTAGTCTAGCGTACGATAGAAAATGCAAAACTTTTTATCCAGTAACTATTAAGCTATCACAACTCAATAAAGTTTAATGAACTTTCTGAAGGATTTTTCGCAGCAAAGAAATACAACAACAATATGATGGGTCAGAGTGATTTGTGTGTGTGTGTGAGTTTGTGTATGACGTGCGTTGTGTCGTGGTGTTCTAGTCTTCTACTTTGCTACGTACTCTTTTGCTACACTCAACTTTAGTAATTCGCTCTATTTAACAAGCAATCTATTATCATGTGCATTAGGGTGGGGTGCATTTTTTTTAATGGTTGTTGGTAAAGATTTTGTATCAAAAAATATGGATGGGTGGGAAAAAGATGCTTAGCAAAGGCTACAGAATTCGCACTTTAAAATATAAGAAAATTGTGGGTTAGTTTTGAATTTCAATGGGAGGTATGTAGTTTTAATGGATGAAAAATAGTTGAATGGTGTTCTGGAAACTAAAGGCTATAATAATTATAATCTTGGTTGATGTAATTTTCTTTAAGTTGAGCAACAAACAAAATTTTAATTGAAATTTACTTAGAACAAATTCTAAGCTTCAAATTGTACTTTTCTTTAACCCACCCTAATGTTTGTATATAGTGCGTTTCAAAACTGTAGCATAATTGGGATTAACATATTTTAAAAATATTTATAAACTCTTTTGGATTTTAATGGTTTGCTTATAAAAGCCTTATAATGAATCTGTATAGCCGTTGAAAAAGTTTAGAAATATCTTAAATAAAGAAACCAATATAAACGAAAAAAATATATATTTTTTTAAATAACGTTAGGTTTCTAACACCCTTTATCGGATATTGAGAAACTAAATTTTGACTTTTTTAAAGGCAATAGCTGAAGGTATAAAAAATATATTTTGAAAAAAAAAAAAAATTAATTTAAATCCTAATATTAGAAAATTTTAGATTTTTTAAATCTAAAATATTAAAGTTCGCCATTAAATTTGGTACTAAATTTTTTTTTTGATATATGTACATTGTACATACCCCGCAATATGCAGATGGGTTTTTTCTTTGCTTTTTTTTAAATATGAATTTTTGAATTTTTTTTAACATATTGGTCGAGTTGGTGGTAGTTTAGTGTAAAAAAATCATTTCTAAATACATAAAAAAATTTTTTGAAATATGGATTTTTGAAATTTTGCAAAAAAAATTTTATCTAATTCTTTTGACATACTCGTAGAGTTCGTGGTAGTTTTATGTCAAAAAAAAAACAAGTAAGGAAAGGGCTGTCTTCGGCTGTGCCGAAGGCTTTATACCTTTCATGAATGCCAAACCACACTTCTCGGAACAATCGATTGTATGGGAGCTATACGTTATGTTGGTCCGATCTGGCTGATTTTGCCTACATATGTTACATATATAATATTTAGCAAACGTGCAAAGTTTAACGTTCCTAGCTTTTTAACTGCAAAATTGATAGCACAAAACCCATTTATCGAAACTATCGATTATATGGGAGCTATATGTCATGTTGGTCCGATCTGAGTCATTTTCACTACACACGTTACAAATACAATATGTACTAAACTTGCAAAATTTTACGTTCCTAGCTTTTGAATTGCAAGAGTTATAGGCCAAAACCCATTTATCGGAACAATCGATTGTATGGGAGCTATGCCTTGTATCGGTCCGATCTTGCTGGTTCCGACAAATGATTAATCCTATGCAAAATGGCGCCTGCTTGCAAAATTTCATCGAGATATCTCAAAAACTGAGGGACTAGTTTGCGTTCAAACAGACGGACGGACGGACGGACGGACAGACGGACATGGCTAAATCAACTCGCCTCATCGCCCTGATCATTTCGGTATACTTAATAGTGGGTCTATCTCTTCTTCTTCTCACACTTACAAACATCGGACAAAAGTTATAATACCATTTCATGTTCATGAAAGGTATAAAAAGTTTTCTAAAAATGGAAAAAAATATACAAAAAAAGTTTTTTAAAAAATATTAAAAAATTTTTTTTTTAGATTTTTGTTGCTACATCCCACTAGCCCCAAAAAATTGGTAGGGGAAAAAATTTAGTGATATTGTGTTCACTGAACTAAAATAAATGTTAAAAAAAAAATTTTCTTTAAGCTTAAAAAACTTGTATTTAAAAAAAAAAAAAAATTTCTATGAATATCTAAATATATAATATACCAATTTTTTTCCGTAAATTTTTTTTTAATTTCTTTTTTTTTTAATTTTTTTTTTTGAATATAATATATTATTAAAAAACTGGAGTCTTTATTTTTATTTAAGAACTTTAATTTTTTCGAGTTTGAAAAATAGAAAATTTTACAATTTTTTATACTTTCTCGATACTTGCAATTTTTTAACTTCAGTAAATTTGCAGGAAACTCTTCAACAACTTTTATTCAAATCGGAAGGGCTCGATTCCAACTTTATATACTTTTGAAATAGAGGGACTTGTACATTGATTTTTTTCTAATGTTATAACTACTTTTTCATTTAAATCAATATCCCAAAGTTCGAGCACATCTTTAGAATGTTCAACTTTTTGAGTGCTATAATTACGAAACACACAATTTGTGTGTACATATGTACATATATATAAATTTGTAGGTAGGTTATCCTATGTGTTTGTTAGGCTCACAGCTTCAGCTATCCTTTTCTTGACACTTGCATTTTTCTTCTATTTTTTGCCCATCTACCCAGCTACTCATTCTACGATATCTACTTTGTTGTTGTTGCTTCTTGTTCTGTTTTTGACTTGATTTATGCGAAATTATTAAGTCAAAGCACGCAATCAGTCCAACCGAAGCGTCCAACTGAGCTACTCGCATATAGTCGTGCATATGGATGGAGACATCTTTAGGCCAAGTGAAATGCTTCAGCATGTCTTCATGTCTTTCTAGGCTGGCAAGTGTGTCTGTTGGCTGACAGTTGTTGTTGTTTTTGTTGTGCAATTTCTTGTAGTCATAAAGTGAATGGAGGTTACTAATGTTGAAAAAATAATCAACTATAAATAAAGACTCTGCCACTTTAAATTAGTTTTTGCTTGAATTTTATATTTTTAGACGTCCGTGTTTAGTTGCCATAATTGCAAGTTTTCATGTTTGTTGGAATAAGCATGAAGAGGTGATATAAGTCTGCTTATTATTAAAGTTATTTTTCCGATTTGAAAGTCATGTAGGAAATTGATAAAATAGTTATGTGAAGTCAGTTGGAAGTTATAAGGGTTAAATTGTGTTAAAGATATAATAGAAATTTGAACAGAGAGGAAATTGCCTTGTATCGGCTGAGTGAGTGGGAAAGGGAGAAGTAAATGTAGAGGAGAAAGGGAGAGTGAGAAAAGGAAAGATATTGAAAGAGAGTTAGAGTTGGAGTTGGAGTGTAATAGGAAGAGCGAAAAGTACAAATGGAAGTGGAACTAGAACGAAAGCCAAAACGAGTTGCTAGAGGTAGTCTAAACCCAGATGGAACCATCAGGAGACAGCGAAAACTTAATTACTTTAAAGTTGTGCTGTTCAGTAAATAGGACTTCAAAGTTATATATGCTAAGATACCCCCTTTCCTTTGGATAGATTTAATTACGCCTATTTGAAAGAAGTTCCAAATACTGATTTGCTCGTAAAGTTACTTGAAAGTCGCACCCACCACACTGCTACGTCATTGCTACGTAACCATAACGTCGTTGGAACTTTGCGGCTACCCACAAATTATTCATCATTTTGGCTGGTAATAAATATGTTTCTAATACGTACCCGTGACTAGTAGCTCAATACAATAAAGTCACAACAATGGTCGCAGCTACGTCGCAGCGACTTTTTGTGCTGGTTACTCAAATATCTCTAGACAAATATGATTCTACTGAAAGGGGGAAGAATATCTTGCATAGTTTTGGGGGGACTAATTTGCATTGAAAGCTTCAACAACAACAATCTTACAAAATTTTAATTAATTAATAAATGTCAAAAGCATCCAGTTGCTTTCACCTGTCGAGAGTGTGATGGTTGATTGTAAATATTTTTGTTTGTTCTCAATATAATAAACAAGAACTACAACCAATTACAATAGCGAGTACAACATACAAAAAGTTAAAATTAATCAATAATCAATAAATACAATTCTACGATAACTTAAATATCAATTTGAAAATTTCGCAGAGAATTTCAGAGAACTAACCGTAACAATGCACAAGGTTTTATACAATTGCTGATTTTAAAATATTTCTACTTTGCAATTTGAGTACAAGAAAAGTTTGTTAATCAAAAATTTTAAATTGATTACAAGAGTAGCAAAAGTACACAAGGGTACCTTAAATTAATATCAAATGAAGTTTATCGATCTAGTTTAATTTTCAGCTACTAACTTTTGAAATAACTTTAAACAGTTAAAAATCTTGTAGAAACACCGATAAGGAAAAGAAAGGGTAGAATTCAAAAAATTTTTTACAAGTAAACCCTCCATCTTCCGAGATAAAAGCAATCATAATAAGAGTGACCTAGAGCTGAAGTAAAATAATTTACATACTTCCCATGATTCTAAAATAATTGCAAATAAATAGCAACCTTGCAAAAATAAACTAAGTGGCAACACCTAGACAGGAAAGCTTAGCATGTGCTATAAAACCCACACAGCAAATTTTATCCGAATCGCTGGTGGCGTTTCAAAGATAGTTGGGTTAGGTTGGGTTGTTTGTTTGAATGGAACTTGCAACAACGTTGTTGTTATTGGTATTAATAGTACTTCGCCTTGCTTAATGGGCATGCTCGCTCTGTGAATTGTCAGCAGGCTATTCTAACAGCAGTCCAAGGAAACGACCAATCCCAACAGGGCACGAAATTAATGATGTTTGCCCTGTTGTCTAGTTGAAAACGAAAGTTTTGGACCCCACCTAAAATCTTTTGAATTTCAGTATCTAAAAATATGAATTGAATACACCAAACCCATAAAAGAACTTGAGTTATTTATTCCTTCTTCCGTTTTGTTTGAGCTTATACTCGCCAAATTGTTGCCAGACTTCAGGAATTGATTGGTTTGAAAAAACTAAAACCTGCCCCCAACTACCAAAAAAAGTTTCAAATTAGAAGTGCCTACAAAAAAAAAAACTGCAAATTGCGTTAGTTTTGAAACATTTAATTGAAGAGGATAATTTTATTTTTGTTTAACCATTCTATTAAACAATAAGTGGTAACACTTTTTCTAAAAATAGTAAATCCACTTATAAACTAATAATAATTATATATCAACTGTTTTTGTTAATGTTATTAGGCAGCTTCTGAAAATTAAATCAAAAATTCATTTTGAACTACAACTAAAATCTAAAAATCTAATTTTTGATATCCTAATAGATAATTTTTGCTGGCAACCCTCTTCATGAATATCGGATATTTTGAAAATCATTAAAATATTTTTAAGTCAAACAGTAGAAATAAATGGTTAAACAGTTGGCAACTCTTCGAGTTGAGAGCTCACATTTAAAAATGAAAATAAAAATATTTAAAAAAAAATTTCCAGCAATTTCAGCCAAGATGGCAATAAAATTTTCATTTCAAAATGGCTACAATTTTAATAAAACCAAATAACAATATTAGTCCATTTATGTTTTCGATAATCTTCAAATTTTTTTTTTGCCACTGCCCCTCTGGCACTTCTTCTGCATTCAACTAAAACCACTTAAGCTCGTATAAGTCGCCTTAAGAGCCATTATTGTTTTGATTTCACAGCTTTCTTTTTATCACTTATCCTCGCTTGGTTCTTTTTGTATAGCTTCACTTTGTTATTGCTTTTCATTTGCACACACAATTGAAGATAAATTAATGCTAAGCGCTGATGAATCAACAAACCTAAATAAAATCTCACAAAAAACTTGTCCAACTCAATCGATAAAAGCTCAAAGAATATGTTTACAACTATTCGATGCAAATAATTGTATGAATGGAAGTGTTGGGGGGGGGGGGGGTTGGAGGGGAGAAAAGTAATTGTGCACGAGTATCGAAGTAATACAGCCAATTACACAATGCCAAAAAGAACTTTTGTATTCCAACTAGTCTTAGTTAGCAATTTCCTAAAAACGTTTATTTCGTGGAGATTTGTATGCGTACACAAATTTGTTGATTGCAAAAGGGAGAATTGAAAGAAGCTTTCTCCAAAAAAAAAAAAAATAAAAAATTAAAAGAGTATTGAACGATTTCTTTGTTAAAACCAATTGCTTGCTAGAATGTACATATTTTGCACAAAGAAAGTTGAAGTGGTTTGAAATAGATTCGATTTCTTAGAATTCGAAATCGAAATGATCAGAGCGATGAGCTGAGTCGATTCAGCCATGCCCGTCTGTTCGTCCGTCTGCCAGTTTAAACGTAGGAATTTGGTATGAGGCCGCCATTTCGTATTATATTATTCATTTGTGGGAACCAATAAGATCGGAACAATACAACGGATAGCTCCCATATGTAAATGTAAAATTATGCAGATTTGGTACTTATTATATACTGGCAGGGTACCCGTCGTTGCTCGGGATGTAAGTAGTTAGGGGGCCTTTCAAAATCAATAAAATACTTTAAGATTTCATATTTATATAATATAGCTGACCCGGCAAACTTCTTTCTTCCCAAAATAGATTTTTTTTATTCATTTTTCACTACTTCATTGTGCATACAACTTCAAATATGTAAAATTTTAGTATTCCGTTTATGGCTACACGATACACAAAATTTTTAGTTTCCTGTCCCGGAGCGTAAGTAAATAGCGAAAAAAATTTTCCTACACGGGAACTATTGATATCATTAATCTCCTGATCAAAATTAAAACGCTTTTACGATAACCCCACTTTTATGAGCAAAAATTGTTTTGATATCATTTAGCTGTATGCCAATTTCCAGGTTCCTGCCTTAAATACTTTTAGAGATATTTAGCTTAAAAAATTAAATTAATTAATCGTATAACCCCTCACCAAATTTCAGTGGTGTAACCCGAATACTTAGAGAGATACGGACAATGAAAAATTCCATTTGTATGGGAGGTGCCACGCCCACTTTTTCGTTATACCCAGTTTTTTTTGGAGGTGGTAGGGATCGATTCGATATAACCCCTCACCAAGTTTCAATGATCTAACCCAAATACTTCCAGAGATATCGACTAAGAAGTATTTCATTCGTATGGGAGGTGCCACGCCCCCTTTTTCGTTATCCCCAGTTTTTTTTGGAGGTGGTAGGGATCGATCTCATATAATCTCTCACAAAGTTTCAGTGGTCTGACCTAAATACTTCCAAAGATATCGACTAAGAAGTATTTCATTCGTATGGGAGGTGCCACGCCCCCTTTTTCGTTATCCCCAGTTTTTTTTGGAGGTTGTAGGGATCAATCTCATATAATCTCTCACAAAATTTCAGTGGTCTGACCTAAATACTTCCAAAGATATCGACTAAGAAGTATTTCATTCGTATGGGAGGTGCCACGCCCACTTTTCCGTTATCCCCAGTTTTTTTTGGAGGTGGTAGGGATCGATTCCATATAACCCCTAACCAAGTTTCAATGATCTAACCTAAATACTTCCAGAGATACGGACAATGGAAAATTCCATTTGTATGGGAGGTGCCACGCCCCCTATATATACATATCAAAATATTTTTTAGCCTGTGACCATCCCTGGAAGATGTACAGTGGGTGTGTAAAATTTGTAAAAAGTAAAAAGTTTTCAGGAGAGGGAAAAAACTGTGATATTTATAACGTATGTATATGAGCGACGGTTATTACATTTCACCACTGGAAAGAAACGGGAAGTTGTAACCCGATTTTGACTGCAGTTCAATACGCGTAATATCAGGATCTATTGAAAAGGCTCAGAACCTTATTTTTGGAAAAATAGTGATTTACGGGGTTTTGCAGTGTGGCTGTCGATATATAGATTGTATTTGAAACGTGTGTAGTGAAAATGACTCAGATCGGACCAACATGACATATAGCCCCCATACCATCGATTGTTCCGATAAGTGTGGTTTGGCATTCATGAAAGGTAAAAAGCCTTCGGCACAGCCGAAGACAGCCCTTTCCTTACTTGTTTTTTTTTTTAATTTTGGTCCTTGAAAAATTCTATAATTTCAAATACGAGTATAGATAAAAAAAATCAAGTGGTTACACTTTTCAAAAATGTATCGTTTATCGGTCTTTAAGTTTAGAAGATATTTAGTGAGTCGAGTTTATATACCCCTTTTCTCTATTTTAAGGCGACTTTCGTTTTCAAGGAGGGATATCTCAAGAGCTCGATGTCTTTATGAAGTTGCAAACGTGCAGCTGATATGTGAGAAAAGTTTTCATGAGAAATGAGCATGATGATGTGTTTCCAAAGAGATGAAGTGAGTAAAAAAGACATTTTGCTACTACTCGACAACAACCACAAAAAAATTAAAAAAAAAAAACGAAAAAACCTCAACTTAGTCAAAAATGCTGGAGCAGCACAAAACTTTGTCTACTAACGCTGGCAACCAAGAATAACAAAACACACTTAAAAGAACAACAACAACAGCTAATGGCACATACATAGACAAAGTTACTTACACACATGCGTAATTAAAAGTGTGTTTGTGTTGTTGTAAAGCAACAAATGTTCCTGTCGTTATTGGTTGTTATAATAACAACAACAACAAAAAATACAATTACAAAAATAACCACAAGAAGTGGTTTGGTAATGACAGCAACAAAAATAACAACAATTAATCATAACGACTTTTTAATCCTTCATTTGTCGACACTAACACCAAAACAAGAGCCAACTAGTTCTTGGTCAGAAGTCAGTTAGAGCATTTATCTATGGCAAAGGGGGCATGGGTTGGCTACTGAAATTAGTTGTAAAGTAAAATAAAAACAAAAACACTAAAATCCTAAGAGTTAACTACTGTGCCAATGGCAGCAGTGACGGCAAGATTGTAGGGATACTAAGCTAAACGAGGAGTTGTGTTTCAAAGCCTTCTCGCTCACTCTAAGATGTCATAATCGTGTTATTGTTTTGCGTTCTGCTTAACTGCGTTGACTTTCTTCCTCTATGAAAAATGTGAGAAAAACGATTTAGCGGAATTAAGAAATAAGTTTTGCAAAATGATGGGGTCGCATTTGAGTAAATATAATTAAGATATTATGAGTTTAGAGGTTGGTGAGAGTGCTTTTGGAAACAGTTTGGGATGGTGGAGAAAAAATATGTGTATGTAAGTATATATGCAATGGATATTAGGCTGTGCCAAAATAAAAATATATTATAATTTTAATACTATGTAAGCTTTGAAAAAAAATTGCTGCTATATTTTTCACAGCGATAGAGAACAATTACTGTAAGCTTTTCAGACCTTAAATATTTATAATACAACATAATTTTCAAAAAAAAAAAAAAAAATTAAAAATATTTCCTTGACCATGATAATGAATATTCTACATTGGTATCTATTTTGTATAGTGTTGTCGCTAGTTAGTGCCGTACAACTATACTACCATAGTGAGCGGAAATAATGAGTGGATAGAGAGGGATAGCAACAGCACAATTTCAAGTGAGACAAAGCTAGTTACACAGAAATTAATGAAAAGGACAGAAAATGGCATTATTGTGTGGGAAGGAATAAGAGCAAATCCAGAGTTGGTCTGGAACACTCCACATTAGATTCTTTGTTAAGAGAAAAAGTTTTCATTACTTATTCAAATTTTCAGACTTCTCTTCTTTGTTATAAATAATTTATTTTTATTTTTTTATCCTTTATATATTTATTGATTTATTGATATTTACACCTATTTAAGCAGGATGATCCATTCTGGTTTTGATTTTTATGGAAAATTTTTTTTGTAATTTTTTTAAGTGTTTCAAAGGTTTAAAATTAGTATAAGGAGACTATTTGGTATACTTTGGATATAATCTTCCACGCGTGGCTTAAATTAAACAAATTAATTATGTACTTACTTATGTTGCAACATCAACTTCATTCCACTTAATTTTATAAATTTAAAATACATTAATTAAAATATTTATCATCTACCAGCCTGTTATATGAATATCTTTGTAAAAGCTGTGATCTTTAATACAAAAAAAAATTTTTGTCATTGGTTGAAATAAATGCACCCTACTAAGCATGACTACCCACTTTTTATGATTTTAAGTGCGAAACTCGAGTAACAGCTAAGTTAGGGTTAACCACTCGCTTTTCTTTCCAATAAGAATTTCTGGCATCTCTACTAAATATCGGTGGCTTGAAGCTACGATAAAAGTTTTGTAGTCGGATACCAGTTCTTAACCCTATATAACTTATTTCTACGTTTACGTGTAAGGTCTAAGACCCTGCATACTTTTAGGTGCTTACTTTTGATATATTAATTCCATAAATATGCTTTGGTATTAGTAAACATTTGTGATTACTTGGATTCAAAGTTTATTCACAATTAGGTATGGCTGGCGGAGATCGTCACATATTTTTTCTCCTGCACACCAACAAAAAATCATATTTATAAAATTTTGAAGCAGCGCCTAAAAGTACGTGACCGTTGCTAACTGCACAAAGAAAACCAGTTTAAATGTGATTAAAAATTGAAACATAAAGTGCAAAACTAACCACTTTTTGGGGTATCGCAATTAACTTTGTCTAAGCTATGAGAGAGCGAGTAGTTTTTTTTTTTAATTTAATTTTGTATTTACACCTTGTATGTATTCATTGGGGGCGAGCACTGTTGGCTCTGAGGCATTGCACGAGATTGGCTTCCTCATTTTCGTTTGGAAAAACCCCCTTTGGGTTAGGCAGCCAAAAACAATATCTTCAGAATATTTCATAAGCTGGGTGAGAATTATAAAAAGGGTTGCAAATGAAATAAACGAAAGAAATTGTTTAAGTCGCTTAAACAAACTTTTTAACCAGATTATTACCCATTAATGTTTGGCAAGGAGCGTACTTGGCTGCAGATACACATGTATGTATGTGTTAGTATGTGAGCGGCAATGACATGCTACATCTGCTGCGATGCTTTGTTATTGCTGGTGTTAAACTTAAAAAGGACATTGTTATTAATATGTATTTCTGTATGACACACATACATACATACATACATACATATATTCTGTAAAAAGCAATACATCTGTTTTACACTTGGTATTAACTCAGTGTTAAAATTAAAAAGAACTCCATTAATGTTAAAAATTAAGTACATGCCATGGTGTACATAAAATGCGAATTTAATTGAATACATAATAAGTAATGAAAATAATTTAAAAACGTCATGAAATAATGTTGCAACAAAGAAAAGCTTACAGCTATTGTGAGAGAGTGTCATGAAAAAATCTCCGAATGATATATGAAAAACAAATGTATTAAATGTGAGTTTGTAGGGCGTAGAATATGCTTTTTTGAGGTGACTAACCACAATAGCACCAGCGAATATTCATGAAAACAGGTGCCTGACTCTTGTCTCTCTGAGAAGGACGCTCTCCACTTCGGCTATTTCAGGTATTTTCCTGTTAAAACGGGGGGTCCGCAGAGCAAGACCTAACAGCATCATATGCCGACCAAAAAGTTGTGAAATCTGTAGATGGCTCTACACTTCTGCTACTATTCCATAACTGGTTTACTGTGCGAGATAACAAAATAACAAAAAATTTACTTCTAAACTAGCGCAAAGTAAGCCAAGTTCATTGCACGCATTCATTCATAATCACCCATGAGGGACGCGTATGCAATCGACGTTCTATAGAAGAAAGTTTGAAATCAATTTCACTGAATTTTATAAGTTTTCAACAACTTCAAGTGCATTTGCTATAACTACAATGGGACAAAAAGTTGTGTACATATGCACACATACTACATGGAGAGCTACAGTGGGTGCCATTCAAAATGGCGCATTTGGTTGACGTAGTGTAATACTAAAATTTTATTATAAAGATTTCTTTAACAGAAAAATAAATTTTTTTATACATGAGTTTGAGTTGACGAGTTTTTTGAATTATATTAGAATAACACAGTGGGCCATTTTGAGCGGCACACACTGTGGGTAGAAGCTACAATAGTTGATAACAAATTGTTTTGTATATATCAGGGTGGGGATAGATAGAATTTGATAGCTTCTAAAATAAAAATGTATTTAAAAAAAAAGTCTCACTCAATATCTCGAGTTGAAAATAGGACCAAAAACCCTATCATGACCAATGCTGCCAGATGGTGATGCCAAACAGGTTAGGTAAAATGAATACAAAAAGAAGTTCAGCTTATTTTAAACCAGGATTATTTATTTAGTTACATTTGCATACATTTTTTAAATTAAAAAAATATTATTTATATATAAAACTTGTAAAATTTCTTATTAACTACCCTAGTGCTTATAATTCTAAAAGTATCTGCATGTGTACAGTTATAACTTATGTACAGTTTGTATTTCACTTTCTTATAGTTTAGGTCATGCGTGTGTCGTAGCACTTTGTTAAAAGTTATTGCAGCACTTTAAGTTTGGAAGCATATAAAAATGGAAACATGCAGCTGCAATTGGGAATTTAAAATGGACAATGATATGGGGGACATGCAATTTTTGTCAAATAAATTGTTATTTATAATGATGATAGCCTTGAAGTATGTACATATTAAACGTGTTTTAACATTATAATATACATACATAACATAGCAAAGCATAACAAAGGAAAGCAAAATATAAAACCAGATAACAAGGCAGGAAATAACCCCGTCTAATGTAACACAATAAAACAAATAATATAACATTGAATAATATAACATAAAATAGCATAACAGAACATAACATTAGATAACATAACATAACACAAAATAACATAACATAACATAACATAACATAACATAACATAACATAACATAACATAACATAACATAACATAACATAACATAACATAACATAACATAACATAACATAACATAACATAACATAACATAACATAACATAACATAACATAACATAACATAACATAACATAACATAACATAACATAACATAACATAACATAACATAACATAACATAACATAACATAACATAACATAACATAACATAACATAACATAACATAACATAACATAACATAACATAACATAACATAACAACACAATATAACATAACATAACGTAACATAATATAACATAACATAACATAACAACACAATATAACATAACATAACATAACATAACATAACATAACATAACATAAGATAACATAACAACACAATATAACATAACATAACGTAACATAATATAACATAACATAACATAACAACACAATATAACATAACATAACATAACATAACAACACAATATAACATAACATAACATAACAACACAATATAACATAACATAACATAACAACACAATATAACATAACATAACTTTACATAACTTTCCAAACAAAGGTTTTAAATTGCATTTTTTTATTAAAGCCGAAATCACCTCTGGCATTCTGCCTAAAAAAACAAAAAAACCCGATACACATTCTAATGCCTTAAGTTCTACAGATATTCACCTTGACAACAAATACTTAAATATACACACAAACACATGCACATATGTATATAAAGGTATATTCGTTTGTTGTGCTGGAATGATAAATGTTAAGGAATTAAATTAATGAACGATAAGCCAACATTGAAATCGATACGAAACCAAAGAGCATAAGTTATATAAAGTACACATGCAACTAAAAAAGCACAACAACAATAAAGCTTGAATAACGAACGAGGCGTTCTCTAATTGATACGAAATGCTTACTCTAAAAGACATTCATTTAAGGAATTAGCAACGGATGTTGAGTTTGTATAGTGACAAATCTATGTACTCAACAATAAAGTATGTGTTAGACCGGTGTGGCCTTCGGTAGTGGATGCTGTAGCAGAACGTATTAGTTTAGCCAGCGCTTGGCTTCTTTTGTTTGTTTAAAGGATTTCTTTGTTTGTGTTTAACTCTAAAGTGAAGCTATATTTCTGATAGTTTACTAAGCTACAGAGAAAGTAAACATGTGGCAGAATGCAGTTGGTTGAATGAGATACACATCTGTAGTTAAGTGTGTAATAAGGTGAACAGAGTAGAAACAACTGCAATCGAAGACAGGATTTAAATTTTAGATTTTGTCATGATATGATGTGGATGGTATGTGATGAAGTGGTGATGTGACGTTTTGTCATTATGGGGTCAAAATAGAATAACACACAACGCGGCATCTAAAGGCAGCTGTGATTTCAGATTTTGTAATGATGTGATGTTGATGGCATGCGATGATGTGATGTGGTGATACCGTTATCTGAATACATGATGTGATGTGATGTTCAAAGTGGAATATCTCGCCTTTTCCCATTTTACATTTTGTGCTGATGTGATGGTGATGGCATGTGATGAAGTCCTGTGACATTTCTATTTTCTCCGACTTCGTTTGTGCGACAATGTCGTTGCTCATTTGGCCACAATGCCAGTAAATGACACAAGTTCAAATGAACGAATCTGTTTTTAATTGTCTCGCCAAATGCAATTAATCTCACCCGTATTTAAGTTTGTAGCTGGCATCATGCTTAGAACTGTCTGAACTTATACTAAACGTAATGAAAACCCTGTACGGAAATGAAACACTTTTAAAGTCTTAATTTTTTTTAACTTGTGATCATCTCTTTTAGATATTTTTATTGATATGCGTCCGTTGGGATAAGAGCTTCCTATTGATGGTGTGCTTATTAATTGCTTCTACATTTCGGCGCAACTTACTTGAGACACTTCGTGCAACTTCTTATAATCTATTTTTCTCAATCCGCAACTTGAATCTCTACATTTTCTTCAACAATGTATAAAGTACCCATTCAGATTATCAAATTTCTGTGTTAATTTCAGCAATAATTTGCATTCCAAAGCGATTTACATATGTACATATGGGGTTTCAAAACGCTCAAAGTGTGAGTCTCTCTCTCTACGGGGGGTGTATCTGTAAAACTCTGTTTTTAATTATTACTTTTGTCAGCATGTTCTCTTGTTGTGTTTGTGGTTGCTTTCGCATTAAGCTTGCAGCAAGCATTTTGAAACAAAAAAATACACAACAAAAACAACAAAGAGGCTTACACCAATATAACTCGCACACCTGCCATCGATTACAACGCGCTGCACGTTTGTATTCATGAATGTGTTTGCAATTATTTACCTCTACAATCAAGTGATTTTATTGAATGAATCTCTCTGCGGTCGTGAATAAATGGCGGCACAGTTGCATGTCCTTTGATGCAACAAAAGCAAAATAATTGATTTAAGCATTGTTATGGCGGACAAATCTAAAACTAAGCTGAGGGGAGGGAGGAGAAAATTAAATTATTAAATAAAGGAACATTTATAGGGTATAATTACATCTTCACTCGCAAATCATGAACGAACTCATTATCTATTAATTCCGATTCGATTTTGCCGTCTCGCACTGTAGGTTAAGTTACGTTAAGCTAAGTTAAGTTACGTTATATTATGCTATGTAAAGTTATGTTGTGTTATTTTATGTTATGTTATGTTATGTTAAGTTATATTATGTTATGTTATACATATTATGTTGTTTTATGTTATCTTATGTTATGTTATGTTATGTTATGTTATGTTATGTTATGTTAGGTTATGTTATGTTATGTTATGTTATGTTATGTTATGTTATGTTATGTTATTTTATGTTATGTTATGTTAAGTAACGTAATATTATGCTATGTAAATCGATCGATCAGGCCGTATTTTTTTCGTTCTTTTAAATTATTTTCCATTGTTATTTTATATTGTGCTTTGCTATTTTAGATGTATCACTTTTTTGTGGTTATTTATGTTATGCTCAACTTTTTCTTAGTTTTTTTCTATGCAGTTAAAATGCGGAAATTGATTTTGTTCTAAGATTGTTTCCATATTTGTTTCCCTACACAAAACGAGGGAGGTGGTCCAATTTACAAAGCAGTGCCCTTGGAAAGGATCAAACACTGAATCTGGAAATAGTTTAACCATAAGCTGTGAAATACTCTCGCACTCCCTAAGAAGTATTCTTCACATGATTGAGTCTTCATTTCAGTATTTCGCAGACTTCTTTTGTTATATGTATGTATGTATGTAATTGCGTGTTCGTCTGTGTAAGCGATTGGAAAGTGTAAACAATCGGAAGTTTATGTTCGCAAATTACACCCTACACTTCCGTTATGGCAACTCAATATGAATTGAATAACAACAACAACAAGCGCAAAATATTTACTACTTGATTTATTGGTGAATAAAATTTATTGAGCCAGTTGTTATGCTTTAATACCTCTAGACTGCGTATGGCTATATAAAATCTTTTAAAGGTCAAACTCGTATATGCGTTTTTGCGTATGTGTGTGTGTGTGTTTTATATGTGTATGTTCTTAATGTATTTATACGGTTACTTATACTTTCAATTGACCAACCAATCTTAACTACAATAAATATTTATCTAATTCATTTGATCATTCTATTTACTTTATTTATTTACTTGACTACTTTAGGAAGAGGAATTGCCTTTTATTTTTGCCGTCTTCTTGGACAGTTATGTCTATTTTATGTGCTGGTGTTTATACATATATGTATTTCTGTGATTTTGTTGTTGTTTTAGTGGCATGTATGCAATGAAATATTTGTGCGTATTCCTTGTTTATAGATTTTTTTCATGGTTCTCAAATGAATTACTTCTTACGGACATATAAGACATTTCAGAACGTAAGCTTGCTGTGACGGCTACGTTAATTAATTAATTTGTTCTTCTTGTCCTAAATCCTACGCTTGTCTAAATTGTTTATAAATTAAATACTAATAGCATTACAAAGCGATTAAATATAGTGCAGCTTTAATCCTCAACTTACTTTGGTAGAAGTTCTAAACGATCGTCGGTGAATTGAATAAGCCAGGCTTGATCGCGCCACTTCATGCTATGTCATTGTATGCTTTGTTATGTTAATTTAAATAATATACATGTATATTTTTTTAAAACATTTAATTCAATAGTGTACCAACATTCATGTGAAATTTAAGCTATTTAATTTAAATTCCACAAACCAGAAAATCGAACAGCCGTACCACCCGCACCAGCCTGAAATACTTCTCTTCATACCAATAAATTTAAGACGAAATGAGTGAGTGCTTCTTTGAAATTTAACGAATTGAGGCCCACCAACGAAGAGCAAGTAGAAAGTGGCAAAATTATCTGAAAAATTAGTTAAACTTCGAAAAGTAGAACAAACGTAGCTTAAGCAGAAAAAACTTTAAGCTCAACGCAAGACACATATGAAAACGTCTATAAGCTCTGGAGATACTCGTATTAAATCAGCTTACCGCTTCTCCTTCCAATTCACATCATGTGCGTTATGATGTGCATGAGTTTGTTTGGCTTGGGAAGTTAAAGATAAAAATGGCAGAATGTCAGTTTATGCCGGAAGTGAATTATTACTTAATGGTTGCAGATTATTTGTGGCGCTCGCTGGCTTACATACAATATAGTTGCTAGCTCACAATATATACTCGTACATATACATACATACATATATATGTATGCTGGATAGCATTGTATTGTATGCCAATAAATTCGAAATTGACAGTTTTGTTGCAATATAATTGGAAAGGGGGGGCGCACAAAGCGATTAAGAAGAAAATAATTCAGATGGTGCGTTTTGTATGATGGAGAACTTATGTGCCGCCACATATGGGCGTTTACAACTGATTCCAATGATTAAATTGTTGTTATTGTCTGTTATAACAAACAGGCTAAAGCATGGCATGAAATGCACAGAAGTGTGGCTAAGATAAGTAAAGAAGGAATGCATAATAAAAAAATTATTTATTTTCAAGAAAGTATGAAAAAATTAAATTCATGGAGAATCGAGCATTCAAGGACATAGCATATTCTACTGGCGCTGCAAATCAATTACATACATGTTCAGCAAAAATTGAAGCCGATTATTGATGAGCTCTTTAGCAAGAATTTGAACGAAAATATTTCCAATTGTGTCCAAGTTTTTCTATGCATTTTTTCTGCTTCTTCTTATTTTCTTTTAGGATTTTGTTGATTCATTACTATCAAATCCCTTTTTTTGGCATTTGTTTGATTAATACCAATATCTTTTTTTTGTTATTTATTCAATTTGTTTTCATGCTTTGCAATTAGTTTGGAAGTAGTTTTGGTTTCTCTTACCAAATATTATTTCGTTTAAATTTGGTTTTTGTAATATTTTAAATGTGCCTTCACATTTTTATACCTTTCATGAGCATGAAATGGTATTATAACTTTGGTCCGATGTTTGTAAGTATGAGAAGAAGAAGAGATAGACCCACCATTAAGTATACCGAAATGATCAGGGCGACGAGCTGAGTTGATTTAGCCATGTCCGTCTGTCCGTCCGTCCGTCCGTCTGTCCGTCTGTCCGTCTGTCCGTCCGTCTGCTTGAACGCAAACTAGTCCCTCAATTTTAGAGATATCTCGATGAAATTTTGCAAGCAGGCGCCATTTTGCATAGGATTAATCATTTGTCGGAACCAGCAAGATCGGAACGATACAACGCATAGCTCCCATACAATCGATTGTTCCGATAAACGGGTTTTGGCCTCTAACTCTTGCAATTAAAAAGCTATTAGAGCGAAATTTCGCAGGTTTAGTACATACTATATAAGTAATGTGTGTAGTGAAAATCACCTGGATCGGACCAACATAACATATAGCTCCCATATAATCGATAGTTTCGATAAATGGGTTTCGGGCTATAAATTTTTCAAATAGAAAGCTAGAAACGTAGAATTTTGCAGGTTTGGTACTTATTATATGAGTGATGTGTGTAGTGAAAATCATACAGATCGGACTTACATAACATATAGCTCCCATATTACCGATTGCTCCGATATATGTGGTTTGGCTATGTATTTTTAAATTAACAGTTTTGGAGAGTTTGTGAGTAATTGTAAGTAAGGAGCGGACACTGAGAAAAGTTGTGCATATTCATGAAAGGTATAAAGACTTCGGCACAGCCGAAGACAGCCCTTTCCTTACTTGTTTTTTATTATTTTCATATTATTTAATTTCTTGGTACCAAACATTTTTTTCTTGTTTTTTTTTTTTTGATGTTCTCTTTATTATTTTTAATTTGGGTTTTTAATAAAATCTTGATTTTTTTAGCTGTCAGAAATATTTAATGTTTCTAACTTTGTTCTTTAACACCCAATATAAAAAAAAAAATTGTATTATTTTCGTTTTAGATTTGTTTCCATAATAAAAAATTTACTTATTTTTAAATTTCATGTTTTTCAAAAAAATTAAAAAGTTTAGCACTTTTGAACTTTTTCTTTTATCAAAAAAACGTTTTATTTTTCGTCCTTTTTTTGCTATAGAATTAAATTTATTCTAGCAATTTTTACTTTTTTTGCTGGAAATTTTTGGGTTTTTTATATATACAAATTTTTATTTTTTGTCAGAAATGTTTACCAAAAATGTTTTTTATTTCAAATTTTTTTTACCATACTTTTTTTTTAATATTCTTGTTTTTTTTTAATTAAATATTTTTCTGGTTCTTTTTTATTATTTCTTTTATATTTTTTTATACACATTTTTGAAATACTTACATAAAAACGTTTAATCGGATAATTTTTGAATTTTTTGTTTAAATTTGTTTTGCTGCCAATTTTTTCAAGTTTTTGTTTTATTATTTTGGTTTTAAATTTTAGTTCAAAATAAATTTTATTTTTAAATAAACTTTCTTTTTTTCATGTTTCTTAAAAAAATAAAAAAATTAATTCTTTTAATTTTTTTTATTTTTCGTAATTTTTTTGCTATAAAATAATATTTTTAAAGTTATTTTTCATTTTGTTACGAGAATAATTCGAGTTGTTTATGCAACAAAATTTTTTATTTTTGTCAAATAGTTCTTATTATTTTTTCTTTTACCAAAACTTTGTTTTATTACAAATTTGTGTTTATCAAACATTTTATTATTGACATTTTTTTTAACAAGAACTTTTTTTTTTAGAGTTTTTTGCTTTTTTTATTTTTTTTTATATATTTTTAGAAAATATTTGTTAACTTTTTTTTTAAATAATTACATGCAAATCAGAAATAATCATATTTATAATTTTTTAATTTTTTTGTTATCAAATATTTTTTTAATCTTTAAAATACTTACATAAAAATATTTAGTATGATATTTTTTAAATTTTTATTTATTTCTTTTTTTTTAAAACCAAATTTTTTTTAATATTTGTTTACCATCGAAAATATTTTGTTTTGATTTCATTTGCTATTAGTTTTAGTTTGGTTTTTATTTTTATTTCATCAAATATTTTCTGATAGTTTTTATTCATGGTTTTGATTTTTTTTTTTAAATTATAAAATAATAATTTTTTTTGTTTTAAAATGAAGTCTCTTAAAAATAATCAACTAAACTCTTAATCATAATTATCGATAACTTGCTTTTAACAGATAGATAAAGCTTCAGATTTTTATTTATTTTAAAACCTCCGTTGCGTGTTGCTTAGGTACTAACAATTTCTATTTTCTCAAATATCACGCTTTCTTCCCCCTACGTCTCTGTGAAATGACTTGCCCTCAAAAGTGACAAACTTTATTCCCTCACTCAATGCTTTTTATTTACTTCATTTCCGCTTTCGCACGCACGAAACAAACGCTTGGTCAGTTTGTTTGCTTTTGTTCACATATTTCACAAGTAGGTGTTAGTTATTGTAGTTGTAAAATGCATATAACCATAGGATGTATGTGTATGTGTATGTATTTGAAGGTCCTATTGCATGCCACTGAAATGCTTTCGCATGCATTCTAAACACATAAATCAGTAGTTTGTGGTAATGTCGCTTGGGCGTTCGTACAGCCGATAGCCGCCAAAATTACCATTGTTTCGAGTGATGAACGACTTATGCGGCAAAATGCAACAACACAGTCAAACATACATACATACATACATGCTCATATATTAACGCATATAGCATAGACACAAGAACAACGGAATGCGGTATAATTAAGTTGCGATACAAGCACACACCCACACACCCACACTAGCTCACACACACACTGATATGCAAAATTTATAATGTGATGTTGCATGTCCCAAGCGAGGCGGTGTCGTCTCAAGCGTCATACCAGCAGCAACAGTTACGCCTATCAGAAATTGCATTGGTATGGCATACGCCCACCACCAAACGGACCAAATGAAGGCACAATAGCTTAAGATGCCGCTGGACGTAAGCGTGCTTAGGGCAAGGGGCATGGGGCATGAATCGTGCACGCGTAGACTTTGCTGTGGGCGTTACACAGCATCGCCGTCGCTTTAATTTCCGTAAAGTGTTGCGTTGGAGGGCAATCTGTTTCGGCTGCAAGATATATAGCATTAGATGACAAAAACAACAAAGCTTATTGGCATTAAATGCTTGTGACTGAGTGAGAGTATTGCTTAAAAATGATTCTATTTCAAAATGGATGTGTGATTTTGAGTACGAATGATCGAAAATTTAGGCAGCTGTAAGTGGTGAAGAAGCACTTTTACCAAACCCTCTCAGATTTTCGTTCTCAAAAAAATTAATCATCGAGCTTCAGCTTTCTCTTTGGTGAAGAAGCACTTTTACCAAACCCTCTCAGATTTTCGTTCTCAAAAAAATGATTCATCGAGCTTCAGCTTTCTCTTTGACTTTGAGTCTCAGAGTTCGAAGTTTAACTACAGCGTCCTTGATTGAGGCATCGGGTTAATTATCCTCCCAAGGTAGCAGGGCTAGTTGGAGGTCTTCTTTTTAAGCGGGACTACGTTGCAGTCTTCTCAAGTGAATCGCGCCTAATATTTGATTGGTTGTGTAGTTTGATAGACGAAATTTATTCATAAATATGCGGTAGCCTTGTCCTAAGATGCGATCCACTTCATGACAGAGGCGCTTACTTCTTGAATTTTCACTTTTCTTTGCGAGGCAAGCATGACGCTATCAGCTCATGAGCTCTTCAGTCATATAAAGAAGCCACCAGTTTTTTACGCTACTGGCTATATACCTTTCAACAACTAGTTTTACATTGCACTATATTCGTTTTTCTTACACTTCACCTTGCCCTTGAACATTTTGCTTGGCTACACCACATTCATCTCCTGGCGTAGCTTTGTCTCTACAAATTCAAATAACCACAATAATTCCTCAAACTCTATTGGCCGCAGGAAATAAGAATCTACACATCGTCTCGGGCGATCACTCTGACATGTCATCAGTGCACCACAAACCACAGTCCAAACACACATTGCCATAGGCTTTAGCATGCGCGTCTCGGCCAGCTGTTCATCAATTCTCTAGTGTGCTATAACTTCAACAACAAAACTTGCGCACACACACACAAATCACCACATGTCCTTGGAAATAATAAAACAATACAAACAAGACCGCTGTGTTGTGTGAACGATTAATGCTTGAACAAATAAATAGTGTCGAGGGAAAGAATGTGTAAGTCAGTGGCGAGAATGTGTGAGGGTTTGAAGAGAACATATATGTATTTGAAGAGGAGTATCTGCGTGTCTTTATAATATATGGATACTTGAATGGGGCATCTATGCTTATATAATAGACCATATATAGTTTTGGAGAAGTGGGAGGTCCACTGCTCCATAGAAATTTCTTTGAATCCTGATTTTTTATTGATGACATTTGGATATATGTATGTGCTCTTTTATCAAGCCATATGCAAACTCAGAAAAGTGGGATGTGACACGCCTCCAAATTTATATGTTTGTTTATCATTCATAGCTGTGACAAGTTTCCGGTTTTTATAAAATTTTCATAGTAGGTTTATGTGGCCAGCTGATACAGCATAGGCTATTTGTGGTTCTGAAAAAGTAGGCGTTGCCACGCCCATAGACAATAAAGTTTTTCAAATTGTCAGAATAATGAACTTATTTGGTTCCAGTCTCTAAGTTTGAGGACGATCTTTTGCTGCTCAGTAGGTCTTTCTACAAATTGGCAAAGTCCGTCCCCATTTCCCGAAGAAAAATATTCCAATCATTTTGATGTTCCGGTACATGAATCAAAGACCTACGCCATTACGGTAGTGCACACTCCCACCTCACCATAACCGGCGCCAGAAGAATCACCACAAAATTCTATAAGAGAGATTTGGAGAAGTTGTAGAAGTTAGAAAAGAGCGAAAGGATACTCAGTAAGAAAAATAAAAATTGGGTAAGAAAAGGAGATGGAGGCTGTAGCGAAGCTTGTCCTTTGCCTCGAAGCGGAATAATCGTCCGCTTATGTACCGTTAGCGCTGGCTTATCTTGACCCATTAGCGTTGTGATATGGCTTGTGAAGTCGTTGGCGGCTGAAGACGGCGTATATTTGCTACGGTCTAGTGTCGACACATCTTTGCTAGCGTTCTTCTGCAACTTACTTTGAACCATGTCACCTGTCCGTGGACTCATGGTAAACTACATAGACTGTTACCGGAATGGGTTTGGAAGATAGTCCCACTCATTGTTTTATATGGTTCTCACAAGGGATAAATGTGCACAAAAGGGGAACTGTGCGATTAATTGCTTAATCAAAATTTTGATTATTCATAATTTCGATTACTCGATTACGCAATTAATAGATTAATTATGATTTTTGATTAATCAAAAAGGGTGTTCACTCGAATAATCAGGATTTTGATAAATCAAAAAGAAAACGTATTGATTAATCGCCTGTTTGATTAATCGTTTTATGAATTCGCGATCGGACAACATCTCAAAGTTTTCTTAAACTTTTTTATTTTTTAATATTTTGAAGCATGTTTGGTTTTAAATTTTTTTTTATTTTCAGCTATTTCAAGGCAAACTTTCACATAAAAAAATTTGTAAATTAATCAGTTTTTGATTAACAATTTTTGAAACTACTCGAGTAACGCTCGTTTTGATTACTCATAATTTTGATTAATCAAGCAATCGATTAACTGAAAATTTGATTAATCAACTTGCTCGATTAATCGAAAAAAGGCACAGCCCTAGTCTACCTACTCCATAGCTTGTGCGACGAATCCTAGCAATCAATTCGGATGTTACTCCCACTACCTAGAATGTCCTTTAGGCTAGAAACAAGCTACATTTCGTTCTAGGTGCAATCTAAAAAAATTCAAGTTTGGCCACCCTCGAGGTTGAAGACGCTCCTGGCGAGCACACACACACACGCAAACACATTCATTTCTTTCACAAACTGCAATTAATAATAATGATTGAATAGAACAATTTAGCTATCAAATACTATATAGCACAAGTGTTAGGTCAAAGCGAAATCTCATATTACAATCAATCCTTTTTTTTGTTTTTGTATGAACTTGGTCCCCATAAGCAGCTTGACAAACAAGCAAGTCAATTTAACTTTCAACGCTTTAGTTTTATTGTGCTCTCACAAATCTTTTGTATTGTGTGATATTATTAAGTATGGATCAATTGCACGGCTTCTCAATACCACACACACAATTTGAACACATCCTTTGTCCTTTGTTTTAACTATTTAGTATGTTTGTATGTTACATAAATATGTATAAAACAACAATGATTGGGCGTCATCGTACCAATTAATTAACTTAACTGTCAGCCGCATACGCACTTTTGGCCCAATACCCATTCATTACTCAATACCCACTTACATTGTTTGACCTTAATGTGGATAAGTGAGTAACTAAATTATTTCTTTGAATTTGTTGTTTACTACACTTTCTAAATACAAAAGTTGTATATGGATTCATTTTGAGATTTGGACAATTATTTAGAGCAATCAATTGCAGATTTTGAGTGAAATGAGCCACGCGCTTAGAATTGCATTGTTTTGAAGAGTCGCAAAGAGTCGTTTAGTTGTGGTGCTTTCTTTTGTTTGAAGCTGAAGTAATTTTGTATATTAATAAACAAATCAAAGAGGCGCTTTAATGACGATTTCGACTACACTTCCTTGAGAGTTTGCCAGGGAAGAGGATATGTAGTATCTGGCCAACATGAGAACGCATGAAGGCATTTGAGATATACATATGGAAGTATGAAAATGGAGTGGAAATTTGTTGTTCATTAGAATGAGCTCAGATTTTGTACTTTACAATAAGAAGAAGAATCACATTTTTTTTTACTCAAAATTTTCGTTTGGCTCGCTCTAAATACACTGAGTGCCACTGGAAATGGTCCACTTGGTTATTCTAGTTTGTTTCAAACAATCTTCAACTAAAATTCATCTCATATAAAAATATTTTTTTCTAGGGATTTGTCATTATTCGATTAATCGACTAAGTTGATTAATCAAATTTCCAGTTAATCAAAATTATGAGTAATCGAAACGAGCGTTACTCGCGTATTTTCAAAAATTGTTAATCAAAAACTGATTATTTTACGTTTGCCTTGAAATTAGGGCTGTGCCTTTATTCGATTAATCGAGTAAGTTGATTAATCAAATTTTCAATTAATCGATTACTTGATTAATCAAAATTATGAGTAATCAAAACGAGCGTTACTCGAGTATTTTCAAAAATTGTTAATCAAAAACTGATTAATTTACTCATTTTTTTATGTGAAAGTTTGCCTTGAAATAGTTGCAAATAAGAAAAATTAAAAACCAAACATTCATCAAAATATTAAAAAATAAAAAAATTTTGGAAATGTTGAGATGTTGTCCGATGGCGAATGGGCAAAATATTGAAGATGCAACAAATGGTTGAAGTATTAAGGAACTTCTAAATTTGAGCCGTTTTAATATATGGTTAATCATTTTATTCAAAAAATGATTAATCAAAAAGGCGATTAATCAATTAAATTTCATTTTGATTAATCAAAATCTTGATTAATCGAGTAAACACCCTTTTTGATTAATCAAAAATCATAATTAATCGATTAATTGAGTAATCGAATTTATGAATAATCAAAATTTTGATTAATCAATTAATCGCAAAGCCTTATTTTTTTCTGTCATAGACATTTTTTGAGCGAGTTTCCAAAGCTCACGTAAAAGTTCCAAGTATTCTTGGAAAATTAAAAATTTTAAAAATTATGAAATTTTGATGCAAGAATTTCAAGATAATTTCCGTGTACGCATTTTTGTAGCCTATGAAATTCTAGTCTCACGAAGTGCAAGTCTAAAAGCTCTTGAAAATTTTGTTGATTTTTGACAATTTTTTTTCTACATAGTCTGTGGTCGTGAATCTTCCATAAGTGCTTGTAGTAGTAATTCAATTTGCATGACAAAAAATACGAAACGTTGTGTTGGAAAAAACATTGGCGAAAACTAACCGAAATTTAAAGAACCTTCAGGGTTGGTTTTTGAGGTACAAAAATTTCAGGGCTACAACACTGCATACTCGGAAATATTTTTAATAATATTGAAATTTCAAAATTTACCGTCATTTTTTTTTTCGGAGAATTTTGAAAACTTTAAGACTTGAGCTTCGTTGTATAATTTGGACTTTAGATGCTATTGAAATTCAACCACACAACTTTATTTTATCTTAGTTAAAGGGACACACTTTTTCAAGTTACGCATTTAGTTTATAGATAGATGGCAAGGGAAAAACCAAATTATTTAAAAACATTTTTTTTAAGTAGTAAAAATCGTGGGCAAAGCCTTTCAGAATTTATAACAACTGAACCAGTTTTTGATCTGTCTATCTCCAAAACCACTTGAGATACGAAACTAAATCACAACGCTGCAATCATTAGCACCTTTCATTTGATACCCATATTGTATCAACACAATTTTGTTCAGCCTGGTCGATATAAATCGATAACTCAAAAGCCAATAGAGCAATCGAGGAAAGAAATACCGTAAACTTGGAGTTGGATGACTAGTAGAAGAAAAGTGAAGTTTCATGCAATTCTGTCCAACAGTTTTTTTGTGATGCGCGAACAAACTTACATACATATAGACAAAATAAAAAAAACAGTTATTTTTTTTATTCTTATGGTGCATTTATTGATAATGAGTATTCAATGTGAATATCATAACAGAAATGCATTCGGTTGACTGTCGATGATCACCAAGGAGCAAGCCCCCAACTTGTAGCTCTTATCTCGGCCCACTCAGCATCAGACTATGGTGGCCACCAATAGAGTTCTTGATTCGCTTGCATGCTTTAATACTTTTTACTTTCATAGCGAAACAAGTAGTAATAAAACTCAAATATTTTGATACACAAATTTTTCCTATATTTTCCCATTTCCGTCAGAAAATTAACCCATTTCGTATCAATTAAGGTGAGCGCTACAAATGGAAATGTGTCACAGTCAATTAAGTTCAGTCCATTTGCCACTAATTCGAGAAACAAATACGAAGCGCAAGTTTACTAAATTCGTTGCGCGATACTGGTAAATTTTAGTAAAAAAAAAAAAAAAATCCTACAAAAACAATGCTGCATTGCTTTTTGTGGACCAAAAATTAAAAAAAAAAAAAAAAAAAATACACGAAAATTTTGCACACTCCAGCCGAATTGGTAAGCTCGTTTTGCCACCTGCGCAGCCAAATGCAATAAACCAACTCATTTGTGTTGCCGGTTGTTTGCTGAGTCATTTCCGTTTTTAAGGTATGGAAATTCGAAAATTATTTCCGTTTTGCGCATTCATTTCCCGCCTACAAAATGTGACAAACAAATAGACTTGCTTTTACCATGAATTCAATTATTTAGATGTATGTGTGTGTGTGTATATGTATATGGGTTTTTGGGCATCAGCGTATAGCTTGGCATCAAAATCAACTACGTGTAAGCTACCTCAACACTAGTATAAGCTCCCAATTCGGTATGACCGCAACCGTCTGAAACTGGGTTCAAAATGGACAAAGTGATAATATTCCAAGTAAGGGAAGTGGATATGGATCCGGTACGCTCCAGTACTAGCATATCTCAGTACCAGCCCATTTTCCGCGACAGCGTTATGTTTGACCCTAACTAACCATCGGTTGGGTCCAGCAGCCTTTTCTCGATAGCAGCCACCTTCGCTTGGAAGACCCTGCAATAAGCAGACAGTTTAATTTTTGGCTGATCGCAGAAGACCCCGTTCCGAGCTTCATATCGAACTAAGATCTTATTCTTGAACAGGTTTACCAGACTCCTACACCAGCTTACTTTCCCATCCCATAACTGTCTTGAGGGAAGTGTAGGAAATGAACACTTTAATGGCGCCTATTGATAAGACTGTATTCCGTCTATTGCAGCCTTAAAGCAGAACCGGTCGAGATAATCCGGGCTCCAATGTGAACAGGTTGCAAGTTCAAAAATTCTCACCAGAGCCGTTCGTTGTAAACTTTTCCAGCATTTTTATTATAGAAGCTGTGTCTAGCGCCTTCCATCAGACCACAGTAACATATAAAGGTATCGTCTTCCATAGAAAAGTATTTTCTTCCATAGGAAGGTATCGTCTTCCATAGAAAAGTATTGTCTTCCAAATAAAAAAAAACCGATTCAAGTTAAAGTCGATTACTTATTAATAACGCTAATCTTGATTTGCTTCAAGTGAGGCAATTTTTCTCAGTTCATTGTTCGGAGTCTAGTCTTAGACTAGTGCCTTTGAAGACTAGTTATGTTTTTCATTATAGCACATAGAAATTGTATTAAATAATCATTTGTTTGTACGTATGTATGTATGTTTGTTTTTAACTTTTTATTGTGCTTTCATTTGGTCACTCGATTGCTTCCGCTATGTAATTTTGTTGTTGTTGTTTTTAATACTGGTCTATTTGCCCACCAAATGTGTCGCCAGCACTTTAGCACACATTTTCTAATTTCTGTTTATGCGCCAAAAATTATGCCAGCTTTGCAAAATGAAAATCATACAATTTCAGTAGGAAATACAAATACAAATTTTTGCTTAGTTTTGAAATAATAAAAATGAAAAAAAAAAAAAAAAATTAATGTCGCATGATATTAGAGAAGCGAAATTATAACTTTATGGAAATTTGAATTGGTGAAATAGGAATTTAATGAAATTCTGCTTCGACCATGCTGCGTGGATATAATTATAGACCAACTTCAAAGTAACGGCGGAGTGCTAAACTTCTAGAAAAATACTAGAAAACCCGTCCACGCTTTGCTGCATCTGATAGCTTATTTAATACATATATATATATCTCCGAAACCAGATGAGATATGCAACTCAGACATAACGCTTATTGCAACACTCATTACCACATTTCATTTGATACCCATATTGTACTTAAACATTTTGGGTCACCCTGTTTCAAATATCGGTAAATAACTGCGCAACCGAACAAGATATCGAAAAAAGGAATATCCTATACTTTAACCTAGACGTCTAGTAATGTAAGCTTGGTAATTGCATCGAATTATATTCATCAACTTTTTAGTGATGCGCGCTCAAACATATAGACATACATACATACAAAATTTTTTACAACTGTTGTTTTGGATACCATTGCTCCAATACTGATGCATCCGATCAAGTTTTCTTATTAAAATTTGTATATCTACAGCGTTGCCTCAACATAATTCTCTCCAACATGAATTTCCACAATTTCTATCCGCTAGCAATTGAGGCTAAAAAAAATGTCCAACTTCAAACAGCATACATAAATCTTTTCAAGTAAATAAAAAGAAAAACACGTGTGTTCCATTTTTTCCAAGATTTTTTCCTTGTTTCAGCATTTCGTTGCCTAATGAGCACATTAATGATATTTCATGTGCAAATAATTTTTTGGTGCATGTAAGGACGCACTTGCCTTTATGTTGTTGCATAATGCTTGTTTAATTAGTGTTGCATGCTTTTAGGTACACACTTGCAATTGCATACTTTCAGGCGTATAATTTATCATACATTGTGCATTAAGTGAAATATCGAATTAGTTACAAAGCAATTAAGAGTTGATGAGATTTCAGTAATTAGAATTTCTGTTTAGAATTAGAATTATTCACTTAAAAGCATCGTTTTTTGGTTTCTTATTTCTTGAAAAAAAAGAGAAAAACTTTTTAGGTTATGTGCAGATTAATGCTTTTGGTCTAGGTCGGAGTTCAAGCATAAATTCATGATTCAGAAGGTTAGATGACGATTTGAAGAAGACGACACGTAGTTAGTTTCTAGTTTCAAATAAAAAAGAAATTTATATTTTCGAAAGCCTGCAGCCCGGAATTTTAATATTTTTTATAAGGTGCTGTTTATGTAAGTCACCGCGTCTTTTTGCGTAGCAGTTACGCACCTTCACATTCAGCAATTTCATCTGTTGTTAGTTACTGAAGTGAGTGAATTCCCATATATGTAACTACTATACGAACTTTTCTTCACATGAGCAAAAAGCGACTCCCTGCGTTTTACGTAATGAGGCCCTAATTTTCGAGAAAGTCAATTGCAAATTACTTTTAATATAAAAAAAAATTGTTTGTTAATTTAAAACAATTGACCGTTTCACAGACTTACTCCAATTGGTCTACAAAAATTCTGCTGACTTAAATTGACAACTTTGGCTTGAGAAATAAACTTACCTACCCAACGATCAACTATTTTTTAAACCTTTGAAAACTGCATAGTTCTCAAGTTGATATCCAATATCACTCTCCAACTACCCTTTAACCACATTTGAGTCAAAGTTGAGAACTAAACTTTTCTCAACTTGAGAAACAGCCTTTTTTGCCATATAAAAAATGTCCGGTAAGATTCTCAAATGTATCCGGTGTTGAGAAAATCCTTTGTGATTTCAGAAGTGCGTTAGTTCTTAACTTATACTTAATTAGATCTAGAGTAACTCAAGACTAAATATTTGTTGGGTACTTTCTTTTTCATGTTCGGAGTAGTCAGAGAATCGAATGCGTGCTAGATTTTCAAGAAGTTCAGGTCACTCGTGGCTATCTCTAACTCGTAAGGTTGCACAAGCAATTCTTGAGAATTTTTAAATATTATTGTGATATCACTTCAGCTTCGCAGGCGTAAAATTTTTTTGAAATTTTTTTTTAATGATCCTTCTTATATCACTTTAAAGACCATTTGGAAACCGTGCGTGATCATATAAAGGACGATGTGGAACAAAATGCCTCAATAACTAATCAAAATCTATTCAGCACTCAATATTTTTAAAACTCATTACTTACCATTTTCCATTTCATATTCCATTTTTAAACTAACAAGAAGAAGACATGTTTTTTAATTAAATTTTTGATTTTCATTTTATTCTCATCATTCATTGTTTATTAATTTTTTTTTTTTATATATATACTGAAGTCTAAATTTGTTATCAATATCCTCAGCCTAATATATATATACTATATATATTCTGCATTTAATTATATATATTTATTTTCACATAATCATAAACGATAAATCGCATGCTGCATTAGCATTTCATTATTATTTGGCTTAATGTTGTTTTTATTGTATTTAAATTTTTTGTTTTTTTTTTTGTATTCAATTGATTTTTACTTGCAGCGTTTACATTTCTTAAATGCTTAAATTCATAGTTTTGTTTGACTTGTGTTTTTTGTTTCTTTTGGTTCTGCAATTTTTTTTAAATAAATTTTTTTTTTTAAATAAAAATATATTTATTTGTAATATTGTTTTTTTATAAAATATTAGTTGAACAATTAAAATTTTTCCAAAAGTATTGAAGCATAGTTTTTGGTTTTAAGTATCGGCTTTTGTTGTCATAACAGCCTTAAATTATAAAACAATCATAAGTAATTAAGTATTTTTTTTTAAATTTTCCAAAACAAAAAAAAAAAAAATGTGAAAAAATTTATTTTCAAAATTCGCATTTTATAGAGTTTTTCAAAATGAGTAGTTATTTTTCAAGCTTCTTAAAACCTACAAAAAAATTTTTTTAAGTAAAATAAACCCAAATTTTTGCAACAGAAATTTATGCTTTTTAAAAACGCATTTACTAAATTATGACACTTAAAAAAAATTTTGCATGAATTTTACCTATTTTCATAATTTCTTGTTATAATTTTTTGTATCTTTTTTGTGTTAATAATTTTTTTTATAATTTTTTTATTGTTTTTACTTTAAACAAATGTATATTTAAATTTCTTTTAGTTATTTGCTTTCATTTTGTAAATGAATTTTCAGTTTAATTCAAAATTTTTTTGCTGACAGCTTTTTAATTTTTTTTTTTAATTCTTTATTAAATATTTTTTCATACAATCTTATATTATTTTTTGTTGTGTTATTCTATAGTTACATACAATTGCAATGAGTGATTCCTATTTAAATTTTTTTTTTTTGATTTGTGTATGTACAAAATTATGTATGAATATATGCATGTGTGCTGTGCTATTTTTTGGTTTGTTTACTTAAATTTTTCTATATTTAATATTTAGTAGCTATTTCTATAAGTATGTACATACGTATGTATGCAGTTATTTTTATATGTTTATTTATGTATTTATATATATATATGTATGTATATATTTTTTTTGTTTTTTTTATCAATATTCAGTTTGCAGGTTGCTTTTGAGTAGAAAAATTCCTTTCGTTTCATTTATATTGTATCTATGTATGTATATTTATTAAGGTCTAAATGTATGTATGCGTGTATATATATTTATGTTTAATGCGAGCATAAATTTTACATACAGATTAAAATGTCTAAACTACACGTCAACTCACTCACTCGTTAAGTATTCGTTAGAACTAATTAAATATGATTGGTTGCAATGCCACAACATTTTTATTCGCTTCGCTCTACAGCGGAGATGCAAGCACTGCTATGCTTGCTCGTGAGTGCAATATTTGTTTATGGGTGTTGGCAAGTAAAAGTGATATAAATCCCGTTTTGCTAGCATTTAAGTCCCGAAAATTATGTACCGTACTCTCTTAAAACAAAAAAAAAAATATTGAAATTCGGGACTTTTCCTTTGCTGCGTAGCGCACATACACGAAACGGGAGTGCTTTATCAAATCCCGAAAATTTTTAAACAAATATTTTTTTTATTTTAATATAAAAAATCGCATATCATTTATAATAAAAGTTTTGATAAATATATTTTAGAAACGTACGTTTATTAAATCGTAATCAGAATTCTCGTAATAGTTTGCTATGAGCGCCACCTATCGGCAGTCTTGCAATATACATACATATTTATTAGCTTTATTGAGGTTATGTATAGATTTTTTAAATCTGCAAACTCAAACTGAAACTAGAAAATGAGAATTTTTAAATTTTCTACCTCAAAAATATCAATATAAAAGCTATTTTTATAAATCTTTGGTTTGTTTTTACTGATGAAATATTTTCTAAATATAACCTCAAAATTTAAAAAACATAAATTTTTTCAATGAGTTGTTTCCTTTATAAATTGCAACATCAGCGGGATCTAAACCATTTTATAATTGCTAATAAAACGCCTTGACAATAATCCTCAGTTTTGCAGCGATTTTGCTTACCACATTTTCGGGACTAACAGCTTTACAACCCCACTACACTTACACACATACATGTACATAGAGCAGACACTCACGCGAAGCACTGTTGGAGTGGCGGCTGCTGAGACAGTAATTATGTAGAATTGGCTTTTTAATGTGACATTTATTTATTTGTTTAAGTTTTTTTTTTTTTGATCGAATTGTATTTCTTTTGCTGTTTTTTGGCAATATTTATATACAGTGTGTACCTGCAAATCTATTGCTTTTATGAAAAATATTTCTTCTTCTTACAAAATTAAATAATTAAAACTGAACTCGTGCGCTATGTGAAGTGCTATGACCAAAAATTCGTAAATTTACAGATTTTTTTTTATTTTTTTTATTTTTTTTTTAATTTCGTTTTTATAAACATTTTATTTTACCAAAAATTTTACTTGATCTTAAACAACTTACATTAATAACAACAACACTGTATTTATACTTAAATTACAATTTTTTTTAGATTTTCTTGTTCACCAGTACTCGTATATTAAGTTTAGCCTTAAGTGAGTTTAAGCAGTTTTTGTTTTAAAAAGTATGAAATTCGTTTGCTTCCTCTTCTTTTTATAAAATTTACATATCTATGTTAATTAGTATGTTTTGTAGCTATTTTTTAGTTGTTTTTTTTATTTTAATTTTAATTTAAATTTTTTAATTTTACTTTTAGTTTTTTATAGATGTTTTTGTTTAAAATGAAAGAATATTTCATGTTATTTTAGAAAAAAAAAATTAAAATATTTTAATAAAAATTTAAATAAAAATTAAAACTGTATTTTTTATTATTTTTTTTCACTAACAAATAAAAAGAACTTGCTTAAATAGTAAATGAAATTTTTTTTAACTTTTAAAATGCACTGGCTTATTTAAAAAAACAACATTTGGCTTTTCAAACAACAACAGTAAGTTCGTCGCAACAAAACGGTAGCGCACCCAGTCCATCCCATTTTTTTTTAAATCTCAATCAATCAAGAATTTTGATATATTGTATATATTGAAAGTGCTCTGCTTCTTCAAAAAAAAATTATTTTTTCATTTGAGTACATACTAGTACATCATTGAAATTTTTCCTCAAAATAGTGGACACCCCACTTTTCGCTACCTTTTAATTTTTCACCTCATTCAGTGTACCATTTTTCTTATCCTTTTTAACGAGCGCATAAACCGAGGCTGCCTTATAGTTGATTGGTCCATAATGTTGACTATCCAAATCAGCGTAGATTAGTTCGTCATCGAATTCTAAAGCGCTTAAAGGCTTTTGGAAAAAAATTATTACAGAGAATATTTTTTTAACAAAGTTATGAACATACATATATCAGAGAGTTTTGTTACATATTGGCATACAATGCGCATAACGGGTTAAGCGCTACTTAAAGGTTAATGCATTTAAGCACAATTGCATTGTTAGTAAACGAGCATCCATCTATGTACTTGATGCGAATTAGTAATTTTGTTTGAGCTTAAGCACGGAAAACGGAAACCCCATATTTTAACAAAAGTAGAGTGGCACCTTTGTACCAAATTTGAAGAAAATCGCACAATAAATAAAGAAGTTTGGAATATTTTGGTCCTTGGTCCACTTCCCGGAAAAAAAGAAACCTCGAAGTTTTACAAAAGTAGAGTGGTACCTTTGTACCAAATTTGAAGAAAATCGCAACATAAACAAAAAAGTTTTGAAGTTTTGGTCCACTTCCCGGAAAAAAAGAAACCCCGAATTTTCGCAAAAGTAGCGTGGTACCTTTGTATCAAATTTGAAGAAAATCGCACAATAAATAAAAAAGTTTGGAATATTTCGGTCCTTGGCCCACTTCCCGGAAAAAAAGAAACCCCGAATTTTTACAAAAATAGAGTGGCACCTTTGTACCAAATTTGAAGAAAATCGCAACATAAATAAAGAAGTTTTGAATATTTCGGTCCCTGGTCCACTTCCCGGAAAAAAAGAAACCCCGAATTTTTACAAAAGTAGAGTGGTACCTTCGTACCAAATTTGAAGAAAATCGCACAATAAACAAAAAAGTTTGGAATATTTCGGTCCCTGGTCCACTTCCCGGAAAAAAAGAAACCCCGAATTTTTACAAAAGTAGAGTGGTACCTTCGTACCAAATTTGAAGAAAATCGCACAATAAACAAAAAAGTTTGGAGTATTTCGCTCCCTGGTCCACTTCCCGTAAAAAAAGTAACCCCGAATTTTGACACAAGTAGAGTGGTACCTTTGTACCAAATTTGAAGAAAATCGAACTATAAACAAAAAAGTTTGGAATATTTTGGTCCTTGGTCCACTTCCCGGAAAACAAAGAAACCTCGAATTTTAACAAAAGTAGAGTGGTACCTTTGTAACAAATTTGAAGAAAATCGCACAATAAATAAAGAAGTTTTGAATACTTCGGTCCCTGGTCCACTTCCCGGAAAAAAAGAAACCCCGAATTTTTACAAAAGTAATGTGGTACCTTTGTACCAAATTTGAAGAAAATCGCACAATAAATAAAGAAGTTTTGAATATTTCGGTCCCTGGTCCACTTCCCGGAAAAAAAGAAACCCCGAATTTTTAAAAAAGTAATGTGGTACCTTTGTACCAAATTTGAAGAAAATCGCACAACAAACAAAAAAGTTTGGAATATTTCGTTCCCTGGTCCACTTCCCGGAATAATGAAAAATAGACAACGGCCGATTCTCAGATCTACTAAATACGCTCACAATATTTTATGAGAATCGGTGAAGCCGTTTCGGAGGAGTATGGGAACGAAAACTGTGACGCGAGAATTTTATATATAAGATGATGAAATGATGTCACATAATGATCACCAGGTGATGTGACATTTTTCTCATGAGGTGATGAAACACCTGCTTAATTTTATGGGCGCCTAGTACATGAAACATGAAAATTACGCATATCCCAATATCAGGTGAGTTGAATTTATAGGGAAATGATGTCACATAATGATCACCAGGTGATGTGACATTTTTCTAAAAGGACAAATAAATAAGGGGGGGCCATAAATAAATTGTTATTGGGGGGAATTTTTAGTAAATACAAAACGGACGAATACAAACTGTTTTTTTTTTTTTTTTTTAATGTTAGATATCGAATTTCATAAAATCAATAACGAATTGTTAGTAAAAAGCATAACTTATTTTTCTGTCGTGTTCTGGCAATTTCTAAATTTTTTATTTCTTAAGCTTTTCTACATTTTTATGAATGTATTTTTGATCAGTTAATAATATATGTTTCTTTTTAGAAATGCTGCTGTGGAAAGAGACAGACCGATGTAGATATTAGACAGATAGTGACATGAATGATGACAGAGAAATGGAGCAATGAAAAATGAAATGAAGAACAAAAAAGTATCAAGAATTTGATTTTAACGAATAATTTTTTTTTTAAATTTTTTTCATATTTTTGAATTTTTTTTAAATTTTACAATTTTTTTTTTGCTTAACAGAATAGGTACTATATTTCAATAAAACTTGCAGATTTTTCATTTAAACAAAATAAAAAAAAATTTGATTAAAAATCAAACACCCTAATGCACATATGTACAGGCGTTTATTAAAATATAGTTGCATATAAAAATATTTTTTTGTTTTATTAAACTGAACAAAGTGAAATAAATTATTTGAGCATTCTTATATTACTAAACAATACTTCATCAAAAATTTAGTGCAGTCTGCCCAACTCTGACTGTCACACATACATATAAACATGTAAGTGCAATGCAATACATCGCGCGACATCACGACAGAAGAATAAATGTGAAAAAAATTGATATTAATTTATGCCACAAAATTTTTAATTGCAATGCAGTTAAGTTTTTCTCTCAAAATAAAAAAAGAAGAAAAAAATGCAAAATTTTCAAGCCAAAAAAATTAAAAATTTTAAATTTACCTTGCTCGAAAATTCGTTATCATCTCAATGTTTAGCAAGTAATAATTTGCACATACACAAATATTTTATAGCGGTTTATTACGTGCCTCAATTTTGTAGTTATGTGTTAGAAAATGTATGTATTACTGCCTTTATAGGGATCCTCAAAATCGGATACTTGCTACAATGAGAAACGACGATTATAAAATTAATATTTGTTTGTTTTGTTTACTTGTATTTCTTTTTTTGTTGTTTTGACAATTGTCAAGCAAATTGAGTGAGTTAATATGGAAAAAGCGAATTTGTATGTGTTTGTGATTTGATGTCAATGAAAGTTTCCATGTGATGTGCGAGTGAGCGCTGCACTGAACGAATTTACGATTGTTCAATTTTAGTTAAGAAATATATAAGTTTTCCATTTTACTAAGGTATCTCATAATATATTCTCTGATAAATTTGGCAAAGAAGATGGTGACTATTAACACTATTATCACATCACTTGATAAGTTTGCGCTGTAAATCTGTGATGTTTCCCCTTAAACTGGCCCCCTCAAAATGCATGTTTTGCTCTCTCACAATCTGTGTTGTTTTCATTATAAATTAATGGTATTACGGAATTTTTCACGAAATAAATCGTGCGAACCATGGACCAAAAAAAAAAATTTCGGTGGCACAGCAAGTAGTGATGTCACATCATCTAATATTGTCACATGAACAAATAAAGTCTTTTCAATGAAGAATTTTGCAAAATTTGCCTAGTAATAAAACCCGCGCACCCTCAACTTGTGATATAACATCAACGATTGATATCACATCAACAAAAGATTTTGACAGAATTTACTTTAGAACAAATCCTGAACACTATGCCCCCATACAATATAATGGGTGTCCCTTCACGTAGCGATTTCATAACCACGATTCAAGTAAAATCACCTAGTGATATCACATTAACGATTGAGTGCTGTTGAGCTGATCACCATGCCCCTATTGTACACAAAATACAATTTTAATCGCTTATATTATCCTACAGCAGGGGCGCATCCACAGCCGTGTAACCCTCCAAAATTTGCACCCCGCCCCCTCCTTACCAAAGTTCTGGATCCGTAGAAAAAAGTATGTGCAGACACGGTTTAGACTAGTTTGAAAAACTGGGCTTCAGTTGTTTCTACAAAACTCTTATTTACGTTATAAATTAAAAAAATGTTCATACATATAAATAAATAAAATTATATACTATGAATAAATTTATTAAATAAATATAAACAATTAATTAAGTTATATACATATATTCACAAATTTTATAAATTATGAATGCTTTTTATGCAAAAAAAAATTTCATTGAATGCATAGTTGGGCAGAGTGCACAAAATTTTTGCTATCAACAACAACAAAAAAAAAATACGTTCTTAAAAAAAAATAAATAGAAATAACAAATTTTAAATTAAAAAAAAAAGTTTTATTTAAAAATAATTGAAAACTTTTTTTAAGGATTTTAAGTCAGATTTCTTAATTTTTTTTATTTATATGAAATCTTAGTGCCATAATTATAATTTTTAGTTTGACTAAACAAATGGCAGTCAAACTCTAACTTTTATGTTTACGCAAGAAATAAATTACTTAACAAATGAAAATGCAATTTTAATTACGCTTTTCGACTAGCTAGATTTTCAACTTTTTTGTATTCAAACATAAAGCCTCGTATTGAATTTTTTAATTGTAATTTATAAATGCATATTTTTTTGACTTAAAAAATAAAAGTAAAACTTTTAATTTAATTTTCTCTCCAGAAAAAAATTACTTAAAAAATAAATGTAAAATTTAAAACATAAAAAAAAATTTTTTTTTTCTTTTGATTCTTTAAAAAGCAAAGTCACATTTAATTTTTTTTACGCCTAATTGTTAATAATAACTGTAATTTCGTGTTTAATTAAAATGCTCAGCGCACTAAAAATTTCATGCACTATGCCCAACTGTGCAAATTTAAGTTTTTAATTTAGAGCTGTTGTCAGTTTTTTTCAATTCAAAATTTATGTTGTCATCTTTTTTAATTTTTATTTAACATTTATATATTACAAGTACAATATATGTATGTATGTATATATATACTATGTACATATGTATATAGGACTATGTGAATTTTGGTTTCAGTTTAGCTATTAAAATTTTATACAACACTGAAATGCAGTATTTAAGCAAATCGATGGTATTTTAAATTTGGTTTTTAGTTTTTGACTTTTTTGTTTTAATTCAAATTTTTTTTTGATTAAAAAATATTTTTTTTAATTTTTGAATTTTTTTAAATATAATTTTTTTTTGTTCTTTATTTAATTTTACGTTTTATGTTTAATGGAAAAATACTAACAAACTTAACACGCTGACAGTCATTTACCTACATATGTGTGTTTGTATGTGTGTGTTCTTAAGTTTACAAGTATGAGTATATATGTATGTTTGTTTGTATATTATATAAATATGTGTGGCTTATAGATATATTTATTTTATTTATATATACTAAATACTAGATATATGTAATAACTAAAATCAAATATTTATAAAAAATAAAAAATGTTTAGAAAGTTTTTCTAAATCATATTTTCATAAAAAGTTTGATTTATAAGCGCTTTATGAACCTTTTTTTTATTTTTTATAAATATCGGTGTTAGCGTTGAATGCGCCAGCATGGCAAGGTTGACGTTACAACTTAAATTTATTTGCATTTTTTTTTTTTTTGGTATTTGTTTGCTTTTAACTAATTATATTTACACTTTTCCTGGCCATTTTATATATATATTTTCCTTGCTATGATAGATATTGCTACGAAGAAATTTAGTTTCAACTTCTTACCAAAATTGTGGCATACTTTTAGGCGCACAAGCCACATTTTTCAACAACTTTGACTTGCTTCCTGCAGCATACCGATAGGCGGCGTGCGCTTCCAATTACAATAATTCGGTTTTCCACGAAATTCTTTCAGCGTTGTAATTTATTTTCACATGAAATTCACGCCAACGCATACCATTTAAATGTGCACCTCACGATAACTTTGTTTCAACATATATTTCACATGTCCACCATTACGTCCAGCCGAGACAACAACGCGCGGTGACTCAGCGCTGACTGTTGCTTGTGGCGCATTGGCCGTGACGTTTGTGACATCGCTGATTTCCACTGCACGCACGTCAGCTTCTGTAATACCAAAGTATTCGTTATAGTTGTTACCTTCGACGTCCTCTTGTACGCCTTCTTCCTTCTCCACTGCTTCATTATCTTCATCATCATCGTAATCTTCACAAAATGAATAACCCAAATCTTCTTCATCTTCATCATCATCATCCACAATCAACTCATCTTCCCTTTTTACTTGCAAGTCATTACTTTTCGAATTTTGTGCGCTCTTATCTGTATCCCTTTTGAGTGCGCTTCGCATTTCAATGGCCAATTGTTGTTGTTGCTGCTGCGCCCATTGTTCTGGTAATGCCAATTGTTTGTGCAGATTTTGTCGTGTACCCGGTTTGGTAGCATAAATTAATTCGGGATGATGTTTGGTGAGCGCTTCCAAAGCTTCCAATGATGCGGCCGGATTAAGACTTACGTGTGGCACGCGTAATTGTGCAGATGTGGTAATTTGTTTGATTTCTTCTGCCAGTTCTTCGCTCATTTCAGATTTTTCCTCTTCCTCATCAGGAGTTGGAGTGCTAGTAGATTTTATATTTGCAACGCTTGAATGAATATTGATTGCGAGTTTCTCAGCTAATTTGGTAGGAATTTCACCCATTTCCGTAGCGTGCGCTTCCGCTGTGGCGGCGCATTCATCCTCAACGGGTGGCGTAATTGGCTTGAAGGTGCATTGCTCATGCCATGAGAGCGGCCGAAAGACGAGCGGTCCACCTTCGAGGGTATAGCGTTTTCTAGCGCGCGTCTGCTCATCTGTCGCAGCATTTGTTATTGTAGTCGTATTAAGCTGTTCATGTTGTTGTTGTTGCTGTTTGCTTTGCATTTGCATACGTAATTGTTGTAATTTGCAATGACGCAATGTGCCAGCTACAGTTTGTGAGGGCTGAAAGTGGAAGGTATGGTATTTACGTAGCGGCAACTGTACTGGTCGGCGCGCTTGCAAGTAATCTATACTGGGCGTGGCATTACTTATTGCATGCGCAGCGCCATCTACTGGGAATGTTAAATTCAATGCAGCGCTCATGTTCGCGCTCGTCTTCTCTTTCGCAGTCAAAGTTTTCTTTAGCGGCGCGCGCTCATCCTCAGCATTACCGCCTAGCGGTAGTAATCTTCTTGGCTGTTTTAGCATTGCTGCATTTCGGCTGTTGTTATTGTTTGTGTTATTGTTCGCGTTGCTATCATCATTCTCAGCAACAACATTATCATCGTTTGTTTTGTTGTTATTTCTTGCTTTGTCATTAATACACTCATTGCCTTGGTTAATGCTGCCGACGCTTGCGCCCTCATTTCGTCGGATTAGCAACGATTGTTCACGATGCTGTTGACATTGACGCCAATTGTTGTTGTCATGCTTGTGTTGTGATTTAATTTGTTGTTGCTGTACTGCTGTTGGTGTGGTTGTTGTTGTTGTTGCTGTTGCCTTGAGCGCGCTGCTCGCAAACTGGGCGCTATAATTGTTGGCGCGTGCTTGGCTGCTGGCGTTGTTGTTGTTGTGGTTGTCGCCGCTATAGGCGATGTACCGGATATGTGCGTAGGGGTCACTGATAGTTTTTCGTCGTAATTTCTTATTCCCGTCATAAGCGCTGTAGCCGTAGGCGCTGGTGGCGGTGGCGGCGTTAGTAACGCAGGCGGTCGTTGTTGTTGCGTTGCGTTCGTTTGCTAGAAATGGATTAGTGAGGCCAATAGCAAAGTGCTGTTAGTTAGTTATTTACGGAAATTATTTGTTATTACAAAGGTTGTTGTTGTAAAATGTTGATTTGAATGGGTGTTTTGAGAGGATGATAAAAAGCATTTGCGTTTGCATATTTGATGGCGTCGCAAATAAAAAACCATAAAAAACGATGATTTTGATGTTTGACCAACATTAACAAAAGGAAGGGAACATGAAATGAAAACAAAAATAAATATGAAAAATAAAGTTAATTATATAAAAATAAAATTCAACATACTGGTGTGAAACTAATAATAACAAGGGAGGGGGTTGAACATTATAAAGGGTATCTCCAAATCCAGTGGAGACATGGAACTTAACAGTATCTCTTATTTCAGCACTCATTATAACCTTTTATTTGATACCCATCCGAAACTGGTCAAGTTATCGAAATAGTTTTTGTATTAAACTTTAAGTAAGAGGTCTAGTTATGCAACGCTTGAAGTTTCATTCAAATCTATTCAGCAATTTTTGAATGATTCGCGCGCAAACTTACATACATAAAGACACGAACTCTAAAAACTGTTAATGTGGACTCTATTGGCTCAATTATAATCTTTACTAGACATTTTTCTTGAAAATTGTCATGTTCAGACATCGATGTGAACAAATTTGCCACATGTAGGATAATTTAAGCAAAAATCGCTATCGCTAGAAGAAGGGGAAATTTTGAATTTTCGAGTTCGAATATGGGAAAGACCACGCCCTTTTAAATTTTATTTTAAAATTGATTCATATAGGAAATCTATTTTCATATCGCAATTTTAGAACACTTTTAGTCGCTGTGATATTGCTTTATCAAATTTACTGAGACACATTTTCAGAAGTGGGCGTGGTCATAAGCCACTCTTGGTAGAACTTTTTGCCTATTAGACGTAAAATATGCGTATCACATTTTGTTATGATACTGAGACTACTCTCGAAATTAATGCTGTCGAAACTTTAGAACCAGGTTAGTTTCAAAATGGGCAGTGCCACTCCCATTTATAAAAATATATATATTTTTTTAAATTTTTTTTTACAAATACCATTTTGAAGTAAAGTACAATTTTTATAAAAATGTGGTTTGCAGAGATACGGCCCATTACATTAGGCTGTGAGGCTTTTAAACATGTCTTATATAAAAAGGGGCGTGGTTCCTGGCCAATTTTGCTAATTTTTATCTAAAATCTTCTCTATGAAAAGACTTTTGATTCATAATCAATAGGTATATGTTCGACCACAACAAGCCCCAAAATCCGAAAATACAATTTTTTTTTCATAAAACTGTTGTCGCCAATGTTTTCAGCGGACATATTTGGGTCGGAGAGGGTCTACATGAAAATTTTTTAAATAAAACATGAAAAAAACCTTAAATTCAAAGTCGAAAAAAAAAAAATGAGATTTCGCAGGCTCGAGAAGAATGTCTAGTGAAACTTTTTATTCCTTATCCCAAAACATATCGAAAAATCGATGGCGCGATATCGGTTAATTTTCGTTCATACAAATCGACCCACCCTAATATACATGTATTCTAGCTTGAAGGAGGGTCATGATTGAAGTAAATAAAAATAATCATACAAAATTAGACTACAAAACAAGCATTAAAATTGTAAAGCTTAAGCATTAGTAAACAATGAACTACAAACCTCAATTCCAGTTACAGATCCCGCTGGCGCCAATCCGCCCACCTGTTTCTTACAACGGCGCGTGCCACTCGCACTCACCGTACTTGCAACACTCAACGATGATGCAGAATGTCTATGATGACCCAATTGATATTGTTCAAATTCTTCGGGCGTTGTAGCATCGGCAGGTTTCTGATGTAAACCACAACGTGAAGCCGTCATACCCATGCCATTTGTGCTCTTCATGAGCGCACCAACGCCAATCAAGGTGCCAGTACCACTGCTATACAACGAATTGCAAGATGACAAGGATGTGGGATCAGTTGAGCCATGACCACCATGACCATCATTTTGTGAAGACGAAGCAGACTCATACGATGAATTGATTAAAGTCGATGAGCTGGGTGAACATGAACGATCTGCCGCTGGCTGACCATCAACATTCATATAGACAGGTAGCGTTGTACCATTTGCTAAATTATTACTCTTATTGTTGGTTGTGTTGGGTTGACGCGCTGACTTCTTGTAATTAACTGCATTGATGAGACCACCACCACTACCACCGCTGCCGCCGCTGCCGCCTAAAGCGCTATTGTGGTGTTTACTCAACTTTGTACCCTTGGGCGTTTTAGGTGGTGGCGTGCCGCTAAACAAAGTACCTGTGCGCGTACTGCTGCACGCTGAGAGTGATGGTGGCGGCGGCGGCAGTGGCGTCACACATTCATACGAACTATTCGATATGCCCGAATCACTGCGATAGATACTCAAACGCTCTGGCTCAATTAAATTGAAATCATCCTTTTGTTGGTGTTGGCGATGGTGATGTTTTTTCTTGTGACCCGTTTGTCCAACATGTGTGCCGCTGCTGCTGCCGCTCGCAACATTACTAACAGCATTGCTTAAGTTGCTCGGTTGCATGTGTAGTAATATGGTGGCTGTGCCACTCACACCACCACCACTACCGCTAGCAGCGGCGGATGGATGCGCTTCTACCGAGCACTCATGTATTTGCACAATGCCACCGCTATCCGCTGATAAATTCTCATAAGCAGGTGGATCGTAGAAGCGCATCAATGCGGATGTTTTAATTTGTTGATGGGCAACCGGGCCAACGGAGTCAATATCGCCAATGCTACCACCAGCAAAAGAATGATGTCGTTTACACTTATTGCCGCCGGCGTGCATGAGTGAAGCATTCAATAAACCAGTGGCGCCACCACTATTGGCTGGTGACTTTTGTGCACCTTTATTCTTACCCCTCCCGCCAGCGCCTGTGAATTTGAGTGAATAAAATTTTTTATCCTCCATTTTCACATCGAACATTGGTTTGCGCTTGCCGCCTACACCAACGCCTGCAACGCGTTGCATCGAACCAGTGGTGCCATCCACATCTAATAAATGTGGCGTTTGATAGGCATTATCGGCTATACAGTTGCTACTGCTGCTCGTTTCATATTTCTTGAAATTGCTTATTGCCAAAAAGGGATTTGTGTTGTTGGTGCGCGCGCGTTGTTCATCGTTATTCATGGCGCTACTACTATTATTGCGCTCAACCACAGCGTATGTGGGATAATCGCGTTCAATGGTTGAAGCATTATTTGCAGCACTACCGCCAGCTTGTTGCTTTTGTTGTTGTTGTTGATGATAATATTCGGTGTAACTTTTCGGAAAGCAATTATTCAGATTGTATGTAATTTGATGTGGTGTCGTAGTGTTGCCAACGATGTTGCCGTTCATATAACCGCTGCCACCAGGTGGCGCGTTGACGCCGTCTATACTCTCGATGTCGGCGACACCGCCGCCGCCGCTGCCACCAATGCTGACGCCACTTCCATCCGCCATCGAAATCAACATATGTTGTTGTTGTTGGTGATGTGGCTGGTACATGGCTTTGTTGTGTGAATTCATTGTATGTGATTGTTGGTGTTGCTGCTGTTGTTGTTGTTGTTGATTCGCAGTTATTATACGTCCCCCGTTGCTCCCCATATATTGCATGGTATTGTACTGTGGTTGCTGTTGTTGGTGTTGTTGATGATATTGAAATTGTTGTTGGTCGTATTGGTCTTGTTCGTAGTGTTGCTGTTGCTGTTGTTGCTGGACAATATTTCCATTGAGTCTCTTGGGTCGTGGAGCGACGCGCACCACATTGGTGTTGTTATTAAAATTTGTAAGAGTCGTAGAGAACTACGCGAGCGCGCGTATGTATGAACGTATGGACGTAGGGCGGTTAGTGGTTGTTGTATGATTTTAGTCATTGTTGTTTGTTTTGGTTTTCATTTTCGTTATTTGTTTTATATATTTAGCGTAGCGTGTTTGCATGCGGGAGGACGAAAAAATAGCAAAAATTACTTTGGTTAGTTTTTGTTAGAGCTGAGCGCAATATTTTAAATCTTTTTAATGTTTTTATTAGCATATAAATTGAGAATTAGTTTTGTTTTAGAGAGCTACGATATTTTTTTTTTTTTAAGTAATGAAATTTAGTGAGTATTTCTGTGGCAACAAGTAATAACAAAAAAAGAAAATTTTTTTTAATTTGCAATGGAGCTGTTTTGAAGTTAAATTTGATATCAGCGACACGGGCTCACGAAAGAAATTTTAACAAAAAATTAATTTCTTACTGGTTTCATACAGAGTCTGACATGGAAATTTTTTATTTTATTTTACCAGCCTTACTGAAACTCGCTGTTGGAATAGTGTGGCACATATGGAAAATTTTAACTGTTTTTTAGTATCTACTATTACAATAAAAAAAAATTTTATTTTAAATTTTTTGTTAACTTATTCAACCTAACCTAATTTGCTTATTTTTGCATTTTTTATCATTATTAAAATTAAAAAAAAAAATTTTAATTGAATTTTCAATTTTTATTCAACCTAACCTGATTTGTTAAGGTCCCGATTATTCAACCTTACCTAATTTGCTTATTTTAGCCGTTGGATACCAATAGTAGAAAACTTAACCTATTTTATCATTATTAAAATTAAAATAAAAAAACTTAAATTGAATTTTTAAAATTTTTGTTAAAATTATTCAACCTAACCTAATTTGTTAAGGTCCCGATTATTCAACCTAACCTAATTTGCTCATTTTTGCCGTTGGATTAATTAAGATACCAATAGTAGAAAACTTAACCTTTTTATCACTTTAAAAAATAAAAAAATAAAAAATTTAAATCGACTTTTTAAAATTTTTGTTAAAATTATTCAATAAGATTAGTTTCATATCAAAACCGATATGCATTGTATTGAATTTCGCTATATTTTACCTTTCGTTATTTTACAAAAACAAACTAATTTCTAGAAATTTCATATCTGAAAAATTATGGGCGCCTCAAGATATCGAAGTATTTGAAGAAAAGAGATCGTAATAGACACTTTTAATCTGTGATTCCTACTGAACGGTTTAGCCGATGTCAAAGGTCTTTTTGTACCATTCGAAAGGTATTTAAATCAGCTTTCGAAACTTTATACTGCTAAAATTTTACTAAACACCGAAAAACTTATTTGTCAAAAATAAAATTTTTTTTGATAGAAATAAAATTACAAACTGGATAAACCCTTAAAAGGCTAAGTGTTTAGAAAACATTTTTTTTTTAAAAAGGCCTATTAAGCATAGTTTAACATAGCTAAAATTAAATGTCATTCCTTTATTTTATTTTTTTTTTTTTTAAAGCACCAAAAGATTAATTAAGTTTTAACTCTACTTTGCTTGTTATTGCTTGTTGCCACAGCTATTAGTAGTTTTATAAGGAAGAAAGTGCTCAAGATGTGTGGGTGTAATTTTAGAATGGAATTAGAAATACTATTTTCAGTGAAATTCGAATAAATAAATAGAAAAAAGTTACCTACTGTTGTTTTAAAAATATATGCTAGGATAAGATAATAATACAAAATTTTTAATATAAAAATAAATGTTTAAATTAAACTTAAAAGCTTAATTTTTTAATTTTTTCCAGACACAGTCTAATACATACATATAAATATGACACTGGGCCTGATACTTGTTTTTTAATTACACAATTCCCTTTAAGAATTTATTTGTGTAGGATTTCTATATTAATTGTTGTATTTTTACTAAACCATGATTACCCTAGAACGTCCCACGTGACAAACATTTTGATTCATTTTTTTTTATGTGGAATGTAATTTTTTTTACTAATTGGTTTGACAGTTTTAAATCAAAAATCCGATCAGTCTTACATATTTTAAATCAGCAATGAAAGATATCTAAAAGCTAATATTTAAATCTAAAATTTTTTAGCAGTCTTTTCACCCTTCAAAAAGAGTGGACAAAGCAAAATGTGAATAAAATCACAAACTGAATTTTTGTCTTCAAAATTTAAAATTTTTTGGATAATCAAATTTGAAATTTTCGTTTGCTAGCTCTCCATAAAAATTGTATAGTCTTGTAATCTTTTCTGCTTGCTAATTATTTTGTAATTTTCAATAACATTTTTTTAAAGCGAACCAAGAAAATCAAAGTGGGAATTTAAAAATGGCTAATATTATTTGTTTTCAATTTTTAAATTTAATCACATGAAAATTGTTATCGTTTGCAGTCGATTGCTTGAAGAAGAGCTTACCAGCTCAAGTTTTAAATTAATTTTATTATAAATATGTTTGTTTACATTTTGGTATTTCTAAAATAATATATTCAATTTTCAGCATTGCCTGCATGTACACCATTGATTTTGCTGCCTCAACTTTAATTTAAAAAATTTAAAGCCTATTTTTTATTTAAAAAAAAAAATTGTGCTACAAATAAAATGTATTCGAAATTACTTTTTTTTATTTTAAATATTAATAATAATAAAAATAAATTTTCAATGTATTAAAGAAAAATCACTAAAACAGTAGGGCAATTCATAAAAACTCTTAAAATAAACGCTAACCTCATAAACTTAAAAGACAAATGTTTCATATGTTGGGGGTATTCATGCTAGCGAAGTAAATATTTACTCGTTGGCAGCAAATGCGCTAATAAAATATCTATAAATTATCTATAAACTAAAACTTATTTAAATTCGATTAAGAACAAAATTTTGACATTATGTTATTCTGTTTCTGAAGTTTAAAAAAATTTGAAAAAAAAAATTGGGTTTTCAAAAGAATTACTTAAATAAAATGCCAAAAAAATTGGTTTATGTATGAATGCAAAATTTTTTTTTATAAAATCAAATTCTTGATTTTTTTTCATGAATTATTTGTAAGTGTAAAATGATATGAAATAAATAGTGGAAAAAAAAACAAAAATTAAATGCATGTATCTATTTACTAGCTAATATCAATGAATGTTAAACAATGTACGAATATGTATTAAATGTAAACAGATGCATTACAACAAATATATATATATATTTCTAACAAAATACGCAATTTAGTGTAAACAAAAAATGATATTTATTTGCTTTATGGCTACTATAAAATTTAACACGTATTTGTTTAACAATTTGTAACAATTTGTTACTTTTTATTTGATTGGCATACCAACTACTACACATTTTAGCATACAAAAACAAAAAATGCACAACAGTTTACAATGTAAAAACTAATGAAATTTTAATTTTCATATTTGTAAATAAAAAAAAACGATTTTTGTGGTAAACAAAATTTTCCAAAAATTGTGATAGATATGAGTGAAAATTGTGTATGCATAGCAACAATGAGTGTGATATTGTGATTGGAAAGCAGTTTGTATGGATGTGTTTGTGTGCAAATAGATTGTGCGTGAAAGTATGTGTGATGTGCGCTGAGAGTGATGTGCTTTGTGATTGTGGTGAATAAAGTATTCTTTTCTTTACATTTTTTTTTTACTAATAGTTGTTAGTTGATAATCAGATCAATTATATATATATTAGTTATGTACGCATGTATGTTTGTAAGTACCTTATTAGGAGCCGTTTGCAGACCATGAAATGGTAGATTCTCATACTCGCCAGGTTCCGTCAATGGATCCCCCAGTGAAGATGACTTGTCTTGTACTGTTATCATTTTGCGAGTGCGTTTTGTTGCGCCGTTTTAATATTATTTCAAATTTATTCAAAATAAATTTTTGTATGCAACAGTTGCATAATTTGGGGCGTGACAGCAAATTTCATTTACACATAAAAAAAGATAAACAAAGAATGTTAAAAAAATTTAAAATCAATAAATCAAATAAATTTGATATAAGGATTTGCAAGAAAAAAGTGACATTTGAAAGGGTAAAAAAACTACTTAATAGAAACTATTTATGTTTGGATTTTTGAAAAAAAAAAAAAAAAAAATTATATAAAAAAAAATTTTTTAAATTTGTTTTATTTTGATAGCCTAAAAATCTGCAATAATTAAAAAAAAAAATTAAGAAACAAAAGTTTTGAAAATAAATAGAAGTTAAGAAAAAAAAAATTTAATTAAAAAAATTTGTGTAGTTTTTGTTTTAATAATATTTTAGTTTTTTTTCTCATAGTTTCAAAAATTATTATGACAACACTCAGCGTTAGGATTTGCATGCGCAACATATAAAGCTAACAACAACTGCAGACGAAAAATTGGCAGTGTTTTGTTATATAAAAGTTAGTAAATATAGAAATATATATATATATAAATAATTAACTAACAAAAATGTTTAACGTTTTCAATTTCAATCAGCAAATTGTGCAAGCACACAAAATTAATTTTATAAAAATATAAAACATATTAAAAATTTAATTTAAAAATATGCCACAACATTTAGTACATTTGAAAAAACAAAACTATACATTTTTTGAATGGTTTTGTAAAACTGGAGTGGTTTGCTTACTTGCGTATTGTTGTTAAATTAGGACTTCACACGATGAAGCATTTAAAATTACTTTTATATATACATATATGTATAAATATAAAAATAAATAATCAAAAATTAAACTTTGTTAGATAAAATATTTTTTTGTTAAGAAATTTGTAAAATTTTTAATATTTAATTCAAGGCGATATGGCGTTGTTTATGAGAACGAAGCTTTCAAAGCTTTCGAGCAAGCTTTTTTGTTGCGAAAAGTTCTGCAGCACTTGCGTTAAGAAGGCTTCACAAACAAGCTGCTTATCAAGAGTAAATAATGATTACGCAGCGGTGTACAGATATCGCTTTCAGGGAATATTTCGAGAAGCGAGTTGGTAAGCTTTCAAGCACAAAGGCCTGCAAATTTAACGAGGCATATATGGAGTGCTTGAAACGAAGTCCTTCGTAAGCGGAAGGGAGAGGCCGTGCATTTTATATAACGAATAAATAACGAGTTCATCGAATATGAAAAATATATGGAATTAAGTGGGTTAATTTAAGTAGCCTTTATAGTTGAGCTTTTGAGTAATGAGTAGCTTAGGACAAGCTTTTTTATAGCGAATGTGTTATTCTATATAGGCAAGGCTCAGAATTGAGTTAAGTGGCTTAGACCACGTTTGGCCCAGTTATTCTTCGGCGGTTTACCGTCTAAAGGCTAGGGAAAAATAATTCAAGAAAGCTTTTTAATGAGCTTTCTCTTTTAGTCGATACTGAAGTTAGTATCGATGAAATTTACAAAAATTTATTTATCTTGAATATGTGTTTTTTTTTTTTTTTTTTTTTTTTTTGAAGAATAATAATAAATATGATTGAATGTAGTTCCTGTCTCTAGTATGTATGAACAACTGTGCTTTAATGAATATAAATTTTGCAATGAGTAATGAGTTATGAATGAATTGATATTTTCTTACTTTGGACGTGTTCGACTTTTGTCGTTGTAACCGTAGCCACATTGCGTTTCTGCAATGGTGGCGGCGCTGCCTTGAATGGCGGCGGTGGACGTGGTGGCGGCGTAGCACTCTTCAATATGCCACGGCATAGCTGTTGCGGTCGTCCACGCGTTGGGGTCGTATTGATGCTCTCGTTCTTGTTGTTGTTGCAATTGCTGTTTCCGTTGACGATCCCATTCGCGTCGTTGATGACCATCGCTATGTTGTGGATGTTCGTAGTCGTTCGTGGAATTTTGTCGTATGAAGGCATTTGAAATATCACAGAGGCATGTGATCGGAGATTGTCGGCTGTTGGTTGCTGTTGTCGTTGGTGTTGTTGCTGCTGCATATGCGGCTGCATAACTGGATGCGATTGTGGTGGTTGTGCTCTCACTGCTGCAACGTTGACTGTTGGTGTGACTGTATTGGTTACATTAGAAGCAGAAGAGTGTTCGCAATTTGTGTTAAGCTCAGTAGCGCTAGCATTGGTGATATTGTTGTTGTTGTTGTTGCAATTGCTATTGTTATTACAATTACTGCTATTCATACAAGCGGCAACAGTATTGACGTCTTGCGATGTGCGTACTGGCGATTTTTTGTACGTGACTACAAATGAGATGCGTGAGTGCGTGTGTGTGAGTGTGCATGTTTATGTGTATTTTGCAAGCCATACGAAAATGTAATGAAAATGAAAAAAAAGAAAAAATTTTTGAATAACAAAATAAAAAAGTGTATTTAAAATGCATTTCAACTAATTACCACTGCCACTGCAACGTATGCCCTTTAGACGATGCTCAACACCGAATTGCGATTTTTCGCTTGCTTCCGCGCCATCTGCGCGCCTTTGCCATAACGCGCCAGCACCTGCTTGCCACATGCCGCCCAGCAAGCCAACATGGCTGCGTTGACTATCGCGCGTTGTGTCTGCGCCTGCTCCACGACGTCTAAATATATTCGCAAAGAACTTTTCAACGCGTCCCATGCGCCGCGCACCAACGCGCGTGAGTGTCGTTATTCCGCTATTCGCCACAGCAGCACTGGGCACTATAAGCTGATTCGCGCTCACCACTGTCATTTGGTTTTGTGCAGCCTCTTCTGCGTGCTGCTCATTTCGGACAACTGTCAGCGCTGTTAATTGCTGTTCTTCTTCATTTTCTCTATTGACACTTTCTTCTGTCAAAATGTCATGATTCGAATTAATAGCAGTGGAGTGTACAGCTGAGGATTTCTTAAATTTATGCGGCAAAGTTTGACATGTTGTAACGCTTGCGCTGGTTTGTTCGCTGCCAACTCCTGCGGCGCGCTTTTGACGCCCCATTACGAAACGCCCGAGCGTTGATGTGCGCTTGGGCATGTCACCGCCGTCAACACTATCTATGCGTTCTAAACCATCCATATCACTAATACCAATAGCACAGTTTGCCGTCTGTGTGGATACGTTGAGTAAAGTTGTTTGTGCGGTCGTTGCGGAAAAGCCCGAACAATTAAGCGTGGCGCTCGATGTAGTGCTACTGTCAGCTGCTGCTGCTGCCATAGCTGTCAAATTTGACAGTTGTGCTGTAAGTGTATGCGGTCGTAGTGTCATACGATTAGTTGCTAGATTTTCCTTAGTGTCGCTGCTAACATGAACCATAACGCCTGGGCGCAATGGCCAACGCGGCGGTGATTTGGGTGCTTGTGCGGCATGCCTGACGCGTAAGCTGGGCGTGCGTGTGGGTGATGTGACTGCGCTATGTGTGGGTGTAGGTGTAGGTGTAGGTGTAGCGGTGGCTGTGGGAGTGAGAGTGGCGGTGGGCGTGGGTTTGGTAGTGATTTTGATACTTGGTTTAGGTGGCGGCTGTGGTGACTTGGTTGATAATTTTGGTTCTTGCAATTGTGGTAATTCTTGCGCTGCTAAATTTGTTGTTAGACAACCTGTGGTCGGTTGTTGTTGCTGTGGCGCGACTGTTGCGAGCGCTGGTGCAACCACACCTACTTGTGGTGCATTTGACTGATAAGAGAGTACGCTGCATATGTGTGTGGTGAGCATGTGTTTGTGAGTTGTCGTCGATGTGTTGATGTGATTTTATGGGGCGTAGCGATTTTTTATATATATGTTTTAATTGTTTTTTTTTTTTTAAATATGAGAAGCAAAAATTAAAACGAAAAAACAGCAACAACGTTAAGACAAGCAGAAAAATATTAGTGTTGTTGGAGCAAATAACGGTGCACGCATCAAAATATGCAACGAAAAAGAAAAAAATAAACAGTAATAAAATTAATAGCTTTTTAATAAATTATTTGCTAAATACATACATATAAATTAATACGAACATTTTTAGTTAAATTAAAATTTTTTTATTAATAAAAATGTAGCATCATAAATTGCAATAGCATTTATAAAAATAAAAAATAAATAGATAGTATGAGGCAAACTGTAAATAATAATAAAAAATCTTTTTCTGACAATGACATTTTGAATTTTCTGTTTTCAAAATTCAAATTTATCACAAACAAAAGTGTACTTATACTTTTTTCTAGTTACTAGATTTAAATTTTTTGGTCAATTAAAAAAAGTTTGCTTTTAGTAAATTTTCGAAAAAATATTTTTTTCTTTTTTTTGTTAGAAAGTCTAAAAAATTCTGAAAGCATAGCAAATTTTGGAAAATTAACATTTTTTGTTTCATTTTGTTAAATTTGTGAAAATTTGAAAATATTTTTCAAGTTCAATTGTGTAAAAATTTTCTCCTAACAAAAGTAAAATTAAAAATTTGTTTGTAAATAAAATAAATTAAAAAAAAGTAATTGAGCAAACTGTTCCTTTCTTTGTAAACCTTATCAGTATTTGAGCGCTATCCGAAACATTTTTAGAATGCCGAATTTTAGACATTTTAGAAAATAGCATTTTTTTTAATTTTGAAGAAAAAATTTGTTTAGTTCAGAAAAAGAAATAATTTTCTTGGGTCCAGAACCCTTTTTTTCACAAAAACTATTAAATTATTGAAATGCTAAGCAGAACAGAGTATCGAAAATTTGAAAATTTTAATTTTTTGCTAAATTATTTTTTTTAATTTTGAAAAAAAAAAAAAATGTTAAGTCCAACTGCGCAGAACTCTAGCACTGTTTAGAGGCGCCTTATTTCAGACATTTTGGAAAATATATTGTTTGGTAAGTTAAAAGAAAAAAAAATTTTCCTCGGATTTAATTTTTTAGGGCATTTTTCTTTTATTTAGAAACTGTAGAGCAATAAGCTTGGAACTTTTGTTTTTTTTTTTGTAAAATTGTGAAACAAAAAATACTTTTTAGGTACAGTTGTGCAGACATTTCATAAAATTAAAATTTTCCAATATTAAAGAAAATATTTTTTGGTCAATTTCAAAAAAAAAAAAATTGCCTTTTGTCCATTTTTTCTGAAATTTTGTCTTCTAATCAGAAACTGTAGAAATATTGCAGATACTGCCCAGAACAATATTCGTGGTCCAACAGTGCAGAATTCTACCACTATTTGAAGGCTACCGAGACCAGTAACTTTAAATGTTTTTGAAAACGTACTTTTTTTTGGTCTAATTTGGCGCAAAGAAATGTGTTGTGGGGCGAATTGTGTAAAAAATTTTTATCAACAAACAAAATAAACAAAAAAAAAAAATCTGGGTACCAATTTCTGTGGTTTTACTACTTTGCCAAATGCATTTTTTAACAAAAATAATTTCAAAAAACAATTACTACAAAAACAATTAAATATTAATAAAATTTTAGCAAATACGTTTTTACGCTCAGCAGCTATATATGTATAAATTTTTCCTACAGCTTACCTGTGAGTGGCGCTGATGGAGACATCGGTACGATCTTTAATATTTTGCGAAAAGAGTTCAATGTGTACATGTGATATATAGATGAAGTGTTGTTGTTTTGATTGTTTTGTTGTTGTTTAGTAAATTATTTTCATTAGACGCAGTGATGTGGTAAGAGTTAATGGAGCAGCAGCAACATGGCATTGATATGAATGATTACATTCACGTATATGTGTGTGTGTATATATGTGTGTGTGTTTGTTATGCATGTATGCAAGTTTTTTTTCCATTGTTTCATATGTGTTAATGAGTTTGCAAATTGTTTGGCAATAATTTATCAATATATAGTTTTCATTAAAGTTTTGATTGCGAGAATGATTGTTTCATTTTCATAACGATTAATGATTTTATGTATGGTTGTGTGCGTTTAGTTTGAGTATGATTGATGAATTGTTTTTGTTAGTGTTATTTTTTTGTTGTTTTGTTTTTATATGTATTTGCAGTAAATTAGTAAATGAAAACAAAGGGCAGCATGTGTTTATTAAATTTTCGTTTAATTTGTTTGGTGATTTTGTACGCAGTACATTTAATTGAGTTTATTGTTATTTTCGATGCACAAGAATTTTTTTTGTATTTCGGTTTTGTTGTAAGTGTTGTGTTTTGGTTTTTATTAAATTTAATGTATGTATGTATTTGTTCATATTATTGCCATTCAATTAAATCAGTTTTGTGTTAATTTTATTTTGGTTACGAAAATAACACCGAAAAAAGCGGCAACAGGCAAAGAAGCAAAAACATTCATATGCATATAAATACATAAGCACATTTATGTATGTCAGTGTATGTATGTAAAAATCCATCAAGGAAGACAAATAATATTACAAACAATTTAAGCGCGTAACAATTTATTGGTTTTTATTTTTTTGGGAGTGTACACAAATTTGTGTTATACAATAAATATTTTAAATGTAAGTTAGTAATTTAGGGAATTTTTTTCGTATTTAAAGGTTATTTGTTTTAAAAATTTTAAAAATTATTACATTTGTTTAAAATATTTTATTTCAATATTTTCGAAAATTGTCACATAACATTTTTTAATTTTTGGCAGAAATTGCATTTTAGTTTTTTTTATTTTTTTTTTTTAAATTTTCGAATAAATAATAATTATATGAATATTTGGAGGTTTTTAAATGATTTTAGTATTACCATTTTTTTGTTTGTTGATAAATTTATATTTTATTTTATTGGTGTCAATATTTTTTTCAGATTTAAAACAATTTTTTTTTCATTTTTTAAATTTATTTAAATAATTTTTTTAGTTTTTAAATTCATTCACATTTTAAAAATAAACAATATTTTGAAAATTATTTAAATTTTTTTAGTTAAAACCATAATTGTATTAAATTTTTGTATATATGTAAAATTTTTTCGCATTTGTTCACATTATGCAATGTTTGTTTTCATTTATTTTTTATTTTGTCCATTTTTAAATTATCATTTTAATTTAATAAATTTTTCAATTATTTTCGATTTGGGTTGTTTAGTTTAATTTTGCATTTTGTTCACACATTTTTTTTTATTTCATGTCATTTGTTTAATTTTTTTTTTTAAATATTTTTGTGATGTTTACATATCAATATAGTTTAAAAAAAAATTTTTTTAAGCGTTTTTATATGTTTTGAAAATTTTCAGTTTTTTAAATATTTAAATTTTTTTTTTTTTAATTTTTTTAATTATTTTTATTTCCAATATTGTGTAATTTTTGGAATTTTTAACATTTTTTTATATCATTTATTTTAGTTTTGCACATTGTTCACGTATTTAAATATTAAATTAAAATATTTGTAGCAATATTTGTGTTTTTTTTTGTGAATTTTTTAATTTATTTAACATTTCAAATAAATTTCGTATTGTTTACCAATGGAAAATTTTTGTATATTTTTCATAATTTTTTTTCGCATTATAATATTTGAAATAAATTTTTCATATTGTTTACCAATTTTCCACACAATTTTGTATTCATTGCACGATTTTTCATAATTCATTTTGTTTTTGTGGTGTTTTATATTTACATAAAGTTTAAGCCAATTTGATTATTTTATTTTTTTATTAAGTTTTTTATAGTTGGTATGGCATGTGTGTGTGTTGGTATGAAATTTTTTTAGTGTGTAGATTGTTTATTGTTATTATTGTTGAGCATAAATTTCATCAGTTCAATTTGTATAGATTTTTTTGTTTAAATTTATTGATGTTATTTTATCATTGTTTTTTGTTGTTTTGTTTTTAGTTGCGTATTATGGTAGCAGACATAAACACATACAAGCGCAACACATATATATATACGAGTATATGCATAAAAAGAGAAGAGAGAACATATATTTCGTGTTAAGTCGCATGTCAAATTAAATAAAGCAAATAATTATGTACAAATATTTTGAAGACTATTGAATGTGTGTGATGTAGTGGTGTATTTTGCACGGATACAGGGTGTTATTTGGTAAATAATTCTTTTCTTTTTAAGAAAAACGCGCATTTTTTGTTGTCAAATGAATTTTGCAGAATATTGAGGAATTTTAAATAAAGCTTGAATACTTGTAAAAGCTTACTTAATGGTTTAAAATGAAAGCTCTAAATTTTTTAAAGTTTGTTTACAACTAGATTTTTGCCAATAAAATATTACTTTTGCAGCTCAAACAAACTCAGATAAAATAAAAAAACACCGTCGATTCTGGGTTCTTGAAAAAATGTATTTCTAAAATCTACCTAACACCCTGTATAAGCGAAGTGTTCCACAAAAAAAAAAAATACATTTAGCATACACAAAAATTTATAAGCAGTAAAAATGTAAATAAATAAACAATACACAATAATAATAGCATTACAATATAATTTAATTAGTCTGCTCATTCAACACAATGAATCATTAGTATATAGAATTTATGCGAGTATTTAAATTTTTATGCAAAAGCTCGAAATTATTTTTTTTTTTTATTGCAACCAATCAAAGCAATTTTTAGTGGAAATGTACGCACAAGCATGTAAACAAAATATTATTTTACTAACACAAACAAAAGTGAGGCATATCTTTAGGCGCATTATAATGGAAATGAAAACAATTGAATTATTTGTTATGAATTAGATGAATACATGAGGGGGTTGGGGTGCGCAAGCTTACTTTTTATTTGTGTTTATCATTACATGCTAGTTTGTCTGTTATGATATTAAATTAATTACGTTTAAACAAACAAAATAAATATTATCATTAAGCACATTAAAAAAATTTAAGTCGGATTAGTAGTTTAATTTATTTTTTGGAGGGTAGGGAGATTGTGGAATTTAACTCGGTAAAATCAGGAAGTGAGTTTTTCTTGGTGCAAAGAAAGAGGAAAGGTGGCAAACATGTTAAAGACTTTATGTTATGAGGAGAAATACTGAAGTTGTGCGCCTAAAAGTATGCAACGTATTATTAAAAAAATATTTATTTAGTATATGTCAGGTATTTCCCTTTAAAAAGCGACATACTCGTAATAAGTAGCAATTAGTTTTCAAAATGGTTAAAACAGTTATCATCTCCAATATTTGGTAGAGAGAGTTCTATAGTATGCAGTTTTTATTTTAAGTATATCTCTATTCATTTTATAATGTTGTAAGAGGGTGCTAAAAAGCTTAGAATGTTCTGCTATGAATCCATTTAGTCAACAGTGGGCTATAATAACCAAAATGAGTCACTTATGAGTACAGTTGGGATAAGTTAATTTTTTCGTAACATACTTATAGGGGCATAAAGTAAATTTATTGGACTGTGCTCGTAGGGGAATAAAGTCTGCGACTGTACCCATTTAAGCACAAAAGCAAACAATTAGTTCACACATAGGATATGTTCAAGCAAAACTTTTTAGTTAAATTCATATGACGAGAACAAAGCTGGAGTTAGTCGCCAGTTCGTTAAGGACTCATCACGGGTTGATCACATCGAATCCATCGCAGACTACTTCCAACTTACTACTTTCAAAATAAGTGAAAAAAATGATAGAGACAGTGGAGTTCTCGGCTCAGAGCTAAGTCACTGCTAAAACATAATTCGGTACAAAAAGTAGTTAAAGCATTGCATACTTTTAGGCTCATTTTTTCCAGTAAACTCTGAAATGTAATTTTTAAATAAATAAATAAGTTTGAAATAAATAAATAAGTTTAACTTATTTTTAAGATTACTGAATTCAATGAGGGCTTATTATTGCAAATATACATATTTAGTCATGCTCGAGTACATGCTTACAAAATGTGCAGGCAAAATTAAAAACAAAGCCCTGGTACAACGAAAGTGTAGCTTAGAAATTTAGAAAGCTTGTGAGTATTAAAATTTTGTAAAAAGGAAAGTGTGTTATTTGTAACCTAGACACATAACTTATTTTGAAAAAATTTAATAAAACTTTTGAAAAGAGAACTACTTCAAAATGTTTCTCAATACCGTGCTATTTCAGAAACACGCCCTGGCTAAAAATTTTTTAAATAACGTTCTATCTCAGCGCAACGAAATAAGGGCTTTCTCCAACAAAATTTTTTAAAAAGGATGTTAGTGAAAAAAAGTTCCGAGAAAGATAGTTTATTTAATATTTTGCAACACGTTGGTTCTTCACTCAGCTGTCGATATAAACTGTTCAAAAATTAATTATGGCATACTTTTAGGCTTTATGAAGTTAATATGCCTTTAACAGCATGCAAATTATTTTAAGTTATGTGATTAGGTCGAATGTGAATGGGGAATTTATGTAAAAACCAAATTTAAAAGATAAGAGAAGCAAGACAAAATAATTAGGGAAGTATGCAAGACGGTATGAAAACTTTTTTAAATTAGATGTTTTAAGAAATAAAAAAATAAAAATTACTAAAATAAATTATAACGGTAGTAACAAATTATTTAAAAGAAAAAGAAAATGAAAAAGAAGAATATAATGACGAAAACAAAATTGGTAACTGAAAAAAATATATACCAAGAACCACTTCAAAATTATTCTCTAAGAAACTTAATTTTATATACTATTTTTTTGCCTAGTAATTTATAACCTATTTAGTTTTATATCTACAAATATTTAATTCAACATTTTCTTGTACTTACATTTATCTTGACGTCTGCGTCGTCGGCATATGCAAATGATAATGCAACAAATAATTATCACCGCCAATAGTAGCGCCAATATGGAGGCCACTAAAATGATGAGCGTTGTTTTGTCCCAGCGTTGCCACCAAGCAAGTTGTTCTATGTAGGTTAAAGAGTAAAAGTTAGCACAACCAAAAAAATATATTAAATTTTTCAGTTACAAAATATTTAATATACAGTAATGGGTAATATAGTAACAGAAATTAAACGAATACATTTGGGAATCAAGTGCTAGGAAGAAGGTATACATTTCATTAATTAAATAATTAAGGTGCGATTAGTCAAAACATGAACTTGACTTGATTTATAAAGAAATTTAAGGCGGTTGCGTTATTTACTTGATTATCTTAGCTTTACGTTTTTTATTATATTCTATGACACCCGTTGCCATATAATTTTCAAGTCAAGTGAAGTGCCAGGTTTGACTAACCTAACCTTAATAGTAAACATCAGTTTGGTGTAAAAAGCTTATAAGTTCGGAGAGTTTTTTTTGTAGTTTTGTATAAATACAAGTTTCAACAAAGTGTATTTAAAAGTATGCAGGTGTTTATGATTATTTTTTGTTACTAAAATTTTTTAGTCAAGTCGAGCGCAAGTTCTGACTGAAGGGGCCTTAATGCTTAACACCAGTTTTGTGTAAAAAGTTTAAAAGCTTGGAGATTTTCTTGAGTTTAAATAAACAGAACATTTAAAAGCAAGTAGGTATTTGTGTTCATTTGCTCAGATAAAAATTTTGAGGACGAGTTAACTACAAAGTCTGAGTAACCGAGCCTTAACGCTTAACATTAGTTTTGTGCGATAAGTTTTAAAGTTCGGAAAGTCATTGTAGGATTATTCGCACACCAGTTCTAGAAAAGTGTAGTTAAAAGAGTATTTAGTTTGATTTATTAAAAAATAAATTATGTCATTTAAGTTTTGACTAATCGAGCCTTAATGCCAAATATTAGTTTTGAGCGCAAAGTTAAAAAATTTCTATATTTTTTCTTTAAGTTTATGAGAATGCTAATTTGGAAATGTATTTAAAGGTAGGTAGATATTTGTTTTTTTATTTCTGCAGATTTAAACATAAAAATCAAATCAGTTGCTAATCCTGACTAACCGGACCTTAATACTAAACATCAGTGCTTTGTGAAATGTTGAAATGTTCGGAGAGTTTTTGTACTAAATTTAATTGAACGAAAGCTGTGGTTTGAGTTTTGAAAGCTCGGAATTGACCAAGGATAAGCTGAGATATTGACCCAAGATATAAAAACGAATTTTCTTTAAACAACTTCTGTTCAGAAAACGATTTTGTAGTGAAATTCACTCAGCCTTTGTTAGTATATCGTTATAAGCACGCCATAACCCTACCAACCATGGCTAACCATGGTGAAACTCTGATTCTAAAAATTCACAAATTTTTACTAACACCAACGCATACTTTTAGAATTTGTATGGAAACGACAAGTGCCTAAAAGTATGCTCTTACACTTACACGCAAAAATCTTTTCAACATGGGTAAAAAGTGAACCTCTCTGAACAAAATTACCCACTTTTTATAGTCTTTTTTGGTAAGCGCGACTCAATGATTATCCGATCATGGTTGGCAGGGAATTTGTTCAACTAAATATGTGTTTTAAGACTATAAAGATATATTATGTATTCAACGGAAGTATCTATTAAGAATTTCATGTTGAAGCTGCTTAAGTTGCCATTTAATACTTTATACCTCTTTTCAAAATGGTATGAAAGCTGCAAGTGTGCTTTTGTGCTTATCCCCATTTCGCTAAGTAATTACTTTGCCATGAATTTGTTGGCACATTATACTTTGTTTTAATAAATGAATACAAAGTAATTGCACTCATAGGTACATATATTTCTTTTTTCCACAAATACTGCAGGAAAGACCACAGAAACAATTGCTAATGTTACCCAGTTAACATTTTAAAGTGGAAGGTATAAAAAAACAAATCTCGATTCACAATGCTTCATCACTGGGAAACAAAAAGCGAATCTTGAGGAGATAGTGTGGAGAATTCATACCGAATTCGCTGTAAGTTGATAGAGCAATAAGATGTGATTTATTTGCTTTTACTAAGCTCGAATGCGTTCACCTTGCTCATCAGTTCGGTTTTAAACTTCTCAACCCAATTTAAAGCTAATTCACAGATAAGCGACATCAGACCCAAAATGTTGACTGGGTGTTCATAGCAAATACTACTAAATAACAACAAAGTGCGGTGGTAGTTTAGTGAAAGTGCTACTTTTGCGAGTGTATGTAAACAGGTGTGAATGTGTGTGTGTGTGTGCAATTTATGTTATACATTTTCACACCAAAAATATGAGTAGCATACATTTGGGTTAGTATGATAGCTTAAAACTAAAATATGTGCAATTTAAATTTGTTTGTTTGTTAAAATATACATAGCAATAAATTTCTAAAATTATATATAAGCACACATTTGAAATTTACAAAAATAAAAATACTTTTTTTTGTATGCAAATAATGTTTTCTGATTGTTTAGATTAGTTATGAATTATAAAGCATTTGTTGTTACTTACTTTTTGGACGTACTGTTGTATTGTTAGTTAGCGATAATACGAATGTAAATGCATATGTTTTAAAAGCATTATTTTAATGAGAGTGAGAGATAGAGATAGAGAGAGCGGGAGATAAAAAAGAGATGAGAAAAGTGAAAAAATGGAAATTTTGTTTGCAAATGTTAATTCAATTTAATAGTTGGCGAAATATTTCAAAATGTAGATTTTGTTAGATAATTACACTAGCAGTGCAATCTAAATATGTATGTGATATAAAACATTGGTGGCAAAAAAAAAACTTATGAAATTTTGCAAAATATTTAACTTTTTTTTTGATGTAGAGTTCAAAGTTAGACGAATTGGTTACTGAAAACTTTAACTTTAACGCTGGAAAACATTTTTTATAACTAATTAATTAATAATTTTTTTTTGCCACCACTTTACAGTTGTATTATTCCAAGCAAATGCATGTTAATCTTTGTTGACTTCATTCTAACTAGCTTACGATTAAGCACTGATAAACCATTTTTTTAACTAAATACAGCAGCGTACTTAACAAAGAATGCATTCATTGTAATCTCAAATATTTGCAGTCATTTTAGACAATTAATATTTTTCTATAGCAAATTTTTTTTTGCTGACACAAAAATTACTCAAGTTGAGGCCACTAGTTAGTTATTTTCATGATTGGTGAGTATTTGCTTCAATTAAGTCAATCTCGAATGTACCTACACATTCATCTAAAGAGATTAATCAATTTGACCCATTGAATTGATTAATCAAAGATTGATTTTCTGTTTCAATTAATCATAATTCATTGTACAATTTATCGAAGAAGCCAAGTGATCTTGTTGACTTGATTAATTAGTTCATCAAAAAAAAAAGATAAATGATTGAACTAATGATTAATGAAATCTTTTTATTTTATGACTAAGCACATTTCAATTAAATCCAATTTAATCATTTTTTTAACTGCATATGAAGAACCCATAATGAATCTTTGAAGTCCTTAAGAAAAATTATTCAGGAACGGATTTATGGAAATGATTTTAGTCTTTTGGTTCATGACTCTTATATCTTTAAACAAATGAGTGCATGACTGAAGCCAAGGTGCAGGTAAGTTGGGGATTCATAGTACAAAACACAAACACCAAAGAAATTTAAAAAAATTTTAACAAGGCAACTAATTACCTTGCCACCAAACATAAAATGGTGAACCCGCTGTTTGAAAGAAAACAAAACAAAATGCAAATTGAATGAATAAATAATTGGTTAATAATTAATTAATAAAAATCTGATATAAATGAGTTGATATAAATTAATTTTAATTAAATTCATTGATTAAAAAAAAATATTAATTTGAAAATTAAAAGATAGTTTATAATAATTTTGCAGTTTTATCAATTAAAATTTTTATAATTAAATAAATAACTAATGAATGGAAAAAGATCTAATAATTAAAAAAAATGCTTGAAAAATATTTAATAATTTCCAATTAATTAATGCATCATTCATAAAATGTATTTTTAAATTTCAAATTCATATAATATATTTAAAAAAATAATATAACTAATTTTATTGATTAAAAATAATTTATTTAATTTCAAAATTGAAACATAGCTAATTATTTCGAAATTTGATAATTTTAAATTAAAATATTTTTCCCTTGCCGGCTTGAGGTCAGTTGAAATTTCAAAAGTAAAACCAAATATTTCTGAAATCTTTCCAATATATTTCTATTAAAAACGGTAGTCGTCATCAGAGAAAATTTTGTACACGTCCATACTGTTTAACGTGGAGTTCTTTATTCTCCTCGAAAAAAACTAGCGATGATTAATATTTTCTAGGAACTTTCCCGCATCCGTAATCAGCTGATCGGGTAAAGTACGAAAGTAGTGCTTTGAAAGTAATGCTTTGACCAGAGCTCTAACAAATTCCAATCAGTGCCCATGCGTCCATATATTTTGATCCTTTCGGATTTCGTAGCGGCTTTCTTTTTTAACGAAACCCTTTTGCATCAAGGTTTGATTAATGCTAGTCTTATCCTACAGCACAGACATTAAAGCAATCCCAATTAAGGTTACAAAGTTTTGGTTACTTTTAAACCACATAAACAGCGAACGGGTTAAACTAAAGCTCTTATCTGTTTCAAATGCTTATTTCCGCTGACGAAAAGCTATCTCACCAATTTAAAATTTCAAAATTTAAAACAATAGAAAAGTTAGATAATCCGCATTTGTTACCAAAGCACTCAGCACAAAAATTTAGATTTTGTTTTAATTTCAATTCACGTTTCAAAAGAGCCTTGCTCCATTACCACTCGTACGTTTCTCCCCAATGAATTGGTGTTAAATAAAAATCTGGTTAAAATAGAGCAACTTAAGTGGCTTAAAAATTGCGCTACCAAGAAATTGATTCACCATAAAAGTCGATTTGTCTATGAAAAAAAGTTGAACGAAGCAAAAAAGTCAAAAGCGCAAAAGTTGCAAAGCAGCGAAACAGAGAAAGCGCAAGAGAGAGCGAGAGTTGAAAAGCGTGCGAGCTTTGTATTAAGAGCTCACAACGGATAGAGTCCGTCAATGTAGAGTGGTAATAGCAACAAATCCAATTTCCGTTTCCGGTTTTGTGCAAGAACTGAGAAATTAAAAATAATAGCAAACACTGTTGACCATAACAATGAGTGAGCTGTGTTGTGTGCCAGCTAATCTACTCCATAACAGCTTAGCGGTGCAACTCAATGCTATATTAGATAAGCCTGCCAATGCTATGGAGAGCAAGTAGGGGGGAGGGGGGGGAAGTCAGCGTATGGTTGAGCGCACACAAATTGTTTGGTTGGTTTGGGGGTTAATGCTACGCTACGTGTTTGGTTGTATGGTTGGGCTGAGGTACGTCAGCTGCATAATAAAAATCCAAACAATTCCCTAATTGCCAATGTCGGCATACCAGAATGTGGATAAAGCATTGAATATAAAAGCAGCTACAATAACAACAACAGCAAGAATTCTCGAGGAGTTTTTTTTGGCGTAGTTAAGGAAATTGTACTGCTTGCTTTCAGTTTGATTTAGAGATTGTGGTGTTTTTTTGAGACTTTATATTTGTTTACAGGGGTTTTCGCAAGTTATTAATACAAAAAAAACTTTTTAAAAAATTAAAAAGAATAATTTTCTGAATTTTTCATTGCATCATGAGCTCATTTAGTGTCATGAATAATTTAATTAGCACAGCCCGTAATAGCAACTCATTTAAATAGTCGGAGTGCAAAAAAAAAATTTTTATTTCAAATGCTGGTCCCCTACTCTGTAGTTCTACTCGAATGAAAAGTTGTTCGATTTCGAGTTTTTCCTACTCTGCAAGAAATTTTCTAGTCGAACGCATTCGTTGTTCGATTTACATTATGTTCCCTTCGGATGTTATCTATCGCTTTTTCGATTGTATACAATTTGGTACTTCTTATTTCGAATATATATGTATAAAAAACTGTTCGAAAGTTCGAAAAATATAATATACAACATTTTAACAAGCGAAAGTGCACAAAAATATATTTTCTTATGGCTATAATAAAACAATTTTTTTCAAAATTGATTGACAATTTTTTTCAAAATTGATTTATCGCAATTGCTGTTGAAAAAAAGAAAACAATTAAGGAATATAAGGTAAAAGCATTGGAAAAAAAAATTGCGTAAGAAATATTTATGTATAAAAAAATTTTATTTTATTTAATAAAAAGTAAAATAAAAGCTAGTTACTAATTTTGCGAAGACCCACTTTCTTGGACTAGCTGTGTTTTTTATTTTGCTTTGCTTTTGAAAATTTGTGAAACAGCGATGCCTACTCTTATGGTATATCTTCCAAAGTGAATTCGAACGAACTACGCAGTACCGATGTGCATTCGAATCGCTTTTTGTTTTTGAGTAGAACAATATTTTGACTACAATTACAGAGTAGATAAGGCTCCTCGTCTATAAATCTCCCTTAGACGTCTTATCATTCGCTAAAGCAAAACTTAGAACTCCTCTCTTGATTGTCAAAATACGAAATTAATTTCGCGTCACCCTGTTCAATGTTCCATTTTAATTTTCATTTCAACCAAATCAGCCACTGTACAATTGTTACTAATACACTCACTCTCAGCTCATTCTAACGCATGCCCCCCTCTACTCGTATCCCCCCTTTTAACAGCAAATCAACAGCTGATACGCTCGCCTGATTTTATTTAAAAATGTACGCTAGGAAACGTTTAGTTTGGTTTGGTTAGTATTTTGCTGGCAGCATTACTTTCTACGGAAGCTCGTGGCTTACTTATTTTCCATAGCTGTTGACCGCGCGCAGTCGTGGGTAGCGTGGCAACATCAGCAGCTGAAGCAAATATTGACAGTAATCAACGCCAACTAAAGCAACTGACTTTCAAACACATTTTTAGCTTCCTTTCAATGGAGTTTTGTTTGTCTTTTTTTTGTTTTTTGATTTTCTTTTTTCTAATCTCTTTTGTGATTATTACTTTTATTTTTATTTTATTTTTTTGTTCGTTTTTGATTGGTTGCTGTGGTTGCTGTTCCAAAAGAGATTGTGCTCGTGGCAATCATAGAATAATAGAGTAACTTGATTCGTAGCAATAAATGTTTGACGTCTAGTAAATGTACTGCAGTAACTACAAAATTTAAAAGTAATAACTGCAAATAAGTTATACATATCTGGAATAGTTGGCTGTTGTGGTTGGAGTGAGATTGTTGCTTAGCTTTATATTGGCTTCTGAGGTGTGCTTAGAATGCATTGAAATTGACTGTTTTGAGTTTTGTTCCAGTTTCATGTTTACATTGGCATGTGGCAAGTTATATAAATTCCCTGAAGTTATATTTCGTATAAATTTTGGCAGATGGAAACTAATGGGAAACATTTTCGATTTTGATTAAAATAAACGACTCAAATTTGAAAATTGATTGCAGCTTATATAAATGTACGTGCAACTTGCAGTTTAAGTTTATTTAATTTTTATTGTAGTGTGAGCACTTTTTGATCAAGGTATTTGTTGTTGTTGTTGTAACAGCAAAACTTTAGTCCTTTTAAGTTTACCGCTATATGTAGGTACAGTTATGCTGACGGATATATTTATGGTTACGGTTACGGTTATGGATGCGGTTATGGTTGTGGTTATAGTTACAGGTACGGCTATAGGTACGGTTATAGTCACGGTTAGATATGGTTATTTATTTATTTATGGTACGGTTACGCCAATAGTTATGGTTATGATAACGGTTATGGTTACGATTTTGGCCACGGTTTAAGATACGGTTATGTCCTTCAAGACATTTTGCCTAATAAAGTTGGTTGCGTAAAGCTGTAGATATCCTTGGAAGTTGCCAGAACCTAAGTTAGTACAACGAAATCGGGTAATTACTGCAGAAACCTTTACTGAAAGAGATAAGTCCAGTCAGCATGGTAGCTGCAGCTGTAATGGTACCAGAAAACTGCTGTAACTATAGTTCCAGGTAATGTGAAGATAATTCATGGTTTGATCTGATACGGTTTATGGTTATAGTTATGGTAATGGCTACGGTTATGGTTACGTTTGTATCCAAGGTTTTAGTTACGGTTATGGTTACGGTTAAGGATACGGTTAAGTCCATTTAGACATTTCCCCATATAAATTGGTTTGTAAAAAGCTGGACGATTTTAGCTTAGTAAAGCAGGAAAATTATCTATATATACAACAAGACGTTTTTGACGGCTGAACTAAAATATTTTTAAATTGTAGAAACGAAATTATTTCAAAAAATTTCTAAAAGCTGTTACTAATCTGTTTCGACCCAGTCTAAAGTACAGCACCATTGTTTTGATTAGAGCGCAATTTTGAAACCAATTTTCAGAACATCATTTCTCGTTTACAAAAAAATAAACTTTTTCTTAATACAATAACAACATTACAGGCGGCTAGTACATGACAAATTCATTAAATTGACTGCCCAAAGCAATATGCGACCCTCCCATTTCATTTCATAGAAACAAATACACATTTAAATATACTTCATACCTATTATATACCATGAAATATGTTGAAAATAAAATTCCAATCAACACTCTTAAGCCCCACCCCTTTCCCTGCCTTTTAGACAATTTCTTCACCCTTTACTTACCAGCAACTTCAATTTCACAAAATGTACCCGGTCCAACAGTGTTGTTGGCAATGCAACGATAGGTGCGTGCAATCGCATAACCAGCGTCCAGCACATAAAAACTCTTATCCTTAAAACCTTGATGCTCACCATTGCCCAACCATTCGGCGCTGTCATTTTCCGCTTTAATTGACCATGAAAAATCGGCCTGAAATGAGAAAACATAAAAAAATGCAAACAGACATTAATACAAAAAATAAAAGGGAAATAAGCCAATGAAAATCGTGACTGCAATGTGGGAGTGAGTGTGTGTATGTGGGTAGAGTTGTATGATTGTTTGTGTAAAATGAACTGCTTACCCTACCAACCATGGTTACCCACTTTTTGTCATTTTCACCACCATATCAAAGATTTTTTATTCTGGATACCAGCACCAACGCATATTTGTAGAATTTCCCTACCAACCATAGCTAACCACTTCAACTACCAAACATGAATAATCGTGGTGAATTTCTTATTCCAAATAATCAAATAAATTGTTACTAACATCAATTAATATTTTTGGAATTTGTATTGAAAACAATAAGTGCCTAAAGGTATTCAGGCTCTCAGATTTAATACTTTCACGGGAAATAGTACACCTTGATGAACCACCATTTTAACCATGGCTAACCACTACTCCCGAGGTGAATACTTGAATTTCAACTTAATCGCAGATTTTTTCTTCTGCATACTACCACTAATGAAAAACAACAACCCTTTTTGTGAGTAAAAATATGCGATTTTTTGGAAAGTCACCACGGGTAGTCTTAGTAAGAAGCGAAGAGATTTTCATACCTCACACCAATGCGTAGAATACTCATTCACTATGGATACAAGTGAAGCTCTCCTAACAAAATTACCTACTTTTTTTGTCCACTTTTTGATTCTCGTGATTTCATTTTTACCCAGTTTCTTACCCACTAATGGTTCTGGTGGAAATGTATGCAAAACATTTATAATATTTACATTTAAATATTAATATCAATGTTATCGGAGTTCGAGTTTATTGCTATTTCACTTCTTTGTTTGTCATAAATTTTTTCTTTATCCTGGACGAGGCTTGTTATAAATACTTAAATGTTTGTTTAAGGGTCAACCACGCAAAAAGTTGTAAATATTGTTATGAATTTATAATTTATGAATGTATGTATGATTTTTTTTACTTTGAAACCGAATCTCAGAAAGGAAAAAGCGTACGTTTGTCTTATTCTCTTGTCTGCTTAAAATTGTTACACAAAATCTGCTTGTTGTTGTTGTAAATGCGATACTTGCAATTAAATTGAGGGAAAGTTCCAAATGAAGCTTTCGCAGAACTTTCCTTCCGAGTATTCCACCTTGGACCATTTCTTCGAGCGTAGTGAACATCAATGCGGCAGATTAAAATTATTTCTAAGCCATTCAAGCTTTAAGCAACTGCCGAAAGGTTACCACATTTTGGAATACTTTTTTTCGTTTTTGATATTACCTAATCCGGTATTTGAGCTTGCCACCTGGTAGGCCCACACACAATCGATTACACCTAGCTAGGAGTGAAACGTTAGGTTTAACCCGCACTTAAACTTAATCCTTTTTTTTCATAAAGAAGCTCTATCAAATAAGTTATCAATAAAATATTAAGTCATATGAAAGCTCAAGTAAATGGCATTGTAGCTGGCAAGCTAAAGTGCACTCTTTCACAAATAAAGCTTTCACATGTGTACCTGTTATCGCCACATTCATGAAAACTGTAAATCTTTGTTGGTTTATTCTGTACAGTTTCATTTGAAAGCGAAAGCTTAAGTGAAGCAATAAGAACTGAATGCATAATCACATTCGAATATATACAAAGAAGCAAAATATCGTAAAAATATAAAAGCTTACGTATACAGAAAGCTTTTGGTTTAAAGTGCTATGTGCATGTGAGTAGGTGGGTATTAGACTGGGCTGCAAAAAAAATTATTATTATTTTAAAAATGACAAAAAAATGCTTAAAAGCTTTTAAAAACAATTCAAATTTTCAGAATACATTTAATTTTTTTTATTTTATTCAAATGTGGCTTAGTGTTGACGAATAAAAAAACTGCTTTAAGCTGTTAACGGTTTATCTTTGCTAGCTTAGATTTTTTTGGACTTAGAAAATTATATTTTCAGAACTGCTTAAAAAAAAGGAAGAAGAAAATTTAGCTACACACAGCTTTCCTGGAAATTCAAATGGCTATAAAAAGCTCAAAATAATAGCAATTGTGTGGTGGGCCATTTCAGCGCAAACAAACTTTAAACATAAAGTCGCAAAAACTAATACAGAGATACATTTTGATGCTGAAAGGGTATTGACTGCTGAGTCCAATTCCGTCAGCAGAGTTTAATAACTGGGTAAGGTTTGGCTTTAAAAAACTCAAAAGCAATAAGGCTTTGTTTTCGTTTTTTGAGGTTAGGTTGTACCAGTAGATACTAATGTCAATTTCGTGGCGGGAGAAAAAAACGAGTTACCAGATTAGTAAATATTTTTTTTGTGACTCCATTTTTTGGTTTCGCGGGGGAATTTCATTGTGGGGAATTTCATTCTTTATATCTAATTATTTTTTTTATTTCAGTTAGGTTTAAAGCAAAAAACCGAATAGTACCAAAAACTTGAAATTAGCAAAGAGAGACGATTAAAAATTGAAACTTTTACAAATATTTTTTTCATTGACATTCTCAAATATAGTATTAATGATTTTTTTTTGGTGCAGTCTAATGTGCATACCACCTTATATGCACATATGTACATATAAAAATAGGTGCTTACTTGAGCACTTAGGTATATACTATTTGAAGATGAGTGCATGGTTGTTGATATAAGAAACTGACTATTGAACGTATTGTGGTGTGCAATCCTAGCTGTAAATTGTACATACAATTTTTGCAATTCATTTTTATTTTTCTGAAGTGAAAATGCATAAAGGTGCTAACGCACACACATACATACATACATATCCATTTTATGTACGCACGTGAAGCAGCAGCTATAGATACTCGTACTGTATGCAAACATACATAATACAAATATTTTGAGTGCTACTGTAAAATTGCAGTAGCGCGTTAGTGCGTTGATTCTTGCAATTGAAATGCTATCGTTTTATTACCATTGCAATAACAACAGCAATAAAATGAAGCAAGCTATATACAGAATAATAAAAACAAAAGCGACTTGTATGCGAGAGCGGGGCACTGTAGCAAAATACTTATGCCAATTGAAGCATACATAAAGGCGCATAGCGGTGAAGCGCTCAGAGTGTTATACGGAACTTGAATAACAAATATACATATGTACATACATGGCTAAGTGTGAAGTATGCCATGTGCAACAGCGTAGTGAATGAATTTAAATTTTAAGATTTCGATAAGTTAAAAATTATTTTTTTTTTGATATTTGATAAAATTTTTTTTTTCATAATTACGTTGGACGTACACATGTAAGAATTGCTATGAGTACCATATTTGAAAAAAAAATGTGAAAAAAAAAAAATTATATAGTTTTTCTAGCATGGAATGCCCCCTTTATGTATCTTTGCGCGCCTGATATGTACTTATGTGCACATAACTCATGCTTAACTACAGAATATATACATATATATATGTAAATACACACATCCACATACATATAAACGCAATATAAAAACAAGTGTTAGTTCGTGTTCCTCACTTGGCGCACCATTTTACACGCATCAATGCACACACTTGCCACAACTACATTTGTATGTGCGTTTGTATGCGCATATCCGATTTCTCAGTATCGAACACAAATTGTACGCAGTTCAATTGCACATCACTGACTGGCACAATTCACCAAAGCAACATTGGTCTTATGCGGCAATCAGCGGTGTTAACGAAAAATAACACATTCATTGCATACTTTAGGGCGCACGAACGTTTGTTGCGTCTGATGGTAGCATTGAAAGCAACGAAAAATTATTTCCCCATACACTTGTATGTGTATGTGTATGCGTGTGTGTATGTGTCTACAAGTGTGCTAGCCTAGCCCTATGGTCTTTATAGTTTGCTGCAATACACCATTGTATGGTTTATACGCTTACAACAATGTACTGCAAAAGTGCGTATCTGAGTGTGTTAGTGTGTGTGTGTTTATGTATTTGTACGTGTTTGTTTTTATTGTGTATCATATGCACATTTATGCTTTTGAGCTTACCTCTACAGGATTTCCGAATGCTGTGCAAATTAGTGTATCCTGGTCATCGATCTCGTGCCTTTCAATTTCGCAACGTGGCTTAACTGCATGCAGACATGCAATCGGTGTGAATGCCAAATGTATGTATGCGCCGCAAAACAAGGTATGAAAAAAATACACAACAACAACATGTGTGTGTATCGTATACCGAGCAATGCCAATAGTAGCAGTCATCGTATCAAATTCACATTCATCGTTCCATCAGCGCATTCGAAGTCAGCCGATTTAAAACCAAATTGCACGCATATCCATTGATGGGTTCATGAAAATAAACAAGAAAAAAAAAGCAGAAAAGAGGATGTAAGTTGGTAGTGAATAATTTAGATTTGTTGATTTTTCTTTATAGCGTATGTCTATACGCAATTTTGGTAATCAAAAAATACTACGAGTATATAGAGAATATTATGGTTTAATACATTTGGTTTGCTTAAAAATGTCTAAGCTTTATTAAACATGAGGTTATTAAATAAAAGTTTTAACCAGCGGATCTGTTCAATCGGCTACACTTTAATTATTCCTGTTTAAAAATCTTTATTGTAAAACTACCAGATAACACTTGACTCCCCCTTCTCATATGAGATCCATATTCTGCCGGCCCACCTTCCTTTTCTTTCTCTTCATCTGCTTCATATTTTTCATTCCGTTTATCTCTTATTCATCTTACCCTATCACTATCACTATCACTATCACTATCACTATCACTATCACTATCACTATCACTATCACTATCACTATCACTATCACTATCACTATCACTATCACTATCACTATCACTATCACTATCACTATCACTATCACTATCACTGTCACTATCACTATCACTATCACTATCACTATCACTATCACTATCACTATCACTATCACTATCACTATCACTATCACTATCACTATCACTATCACTATCACTATCACTATCACTATCACTATCACTATCACTATCACTATCCCTATCACTATCACTATCACTATCACTATCACTATCACTATCACTATCACTATCACTATCACTATCACTATCACTATCACTATCACTATCACTATCACTATCACTATCACTCTTACTCTCACTATCACTATCACTATTACTATCATTATCACTATCACTATCCCTGTCCTTATTCAAAAATCATCAGTGTTATGTACAACTTTCTGCTTTTAGGTAGCTCTAATCTTTTTAGGTATGTAAATCTTCATTTGCTCAAGCCTTACCGCAGTGCTTCATGGTAATCTCTTACTGTAACCACAATCCAAAAAGTGACAAGTAAATTTCAATTTGACCGGCTGTCGCACTTAAATAAATTATACAATTTCTATTTTCACCACATAATTGTTATTGTGTGGAAAATTTTAGTATAGTCATAAAATGGAAAAAGGTCAAAAAGGTTCGCGTCAACAACATTTGGCGACACTTACGGTCAATTTCAATTGAATGGTGACAATTTAGAGCAACACATACGCAACCACATTGAATGGAAGATATTCAACAAAGCAGAATGGGGAAGAGATTTTTCAATAATAAATATTAAATGGGCTTATCAACGCGTGGCCAGCTATAAAAAATTCGAAACATTTTAAAATGTTTAATAAACCAAAAACAAATGAAAGGGAACTGCGGTTTAGATGCTGAAAGCTTTTTATTGAAGCGAAGTTTTGCTGGCAAAAAAAGCTGAACGTTGGAAAAATATTTTTATTAAAATTTGGATTTTTATCGTAGGCTAATTGTGGGTAGGATATAATTCTCAACAATCTTTAATTTAAAAAAAAAATTCGAAAAGGGCACATTTTTTAGTACGTACGTCTTCAAACAAAGTTTAGTAGCTTTGCGGTCAAAGCTCTATTTTAGGTGACATGGACAGGGTAGAACAGCTCTTTATTCTGGGACTTTAAAGATACTCGGGAGCGTGATAAAAGACTAAGGAAATTAATCTTAAAGACAGCCTTATCCCAACAAACAATTTTAAAAGAGTAACGTTGAATCTCTCAAGGACTAAGAATCCGAATTTTGAAGACAGCCTTATCCAGAAGTATAATGCCCCAACTCAACACTTTGCTCACATAAAGGAAAATGGCAACACGGAATAATTAGCTTTGAGTGTCAAATGCTTACCAATGGATTTTTGAAACAATACAACTTTAATCATAAAATGGGACAAATTCGACCCAATAACCTTTAGCAAGGTTAAGCGCATAATACAGCTTCGATAAAAGCAAACAATTGAGCGCAATATAATAAAAACGAGTATTATTAGAAAATGCGCGACAACAAATAAACACGCAAGAGTATTCAATTTTCATACAACAACAACAAAACAACAACAAACAAAAAGGGTACAACAATTTTGTGGTTATGAGCTTGCAACAATTGTTGAAAGGAAAAAGGTTTGATATATATAATTTCACTTTTTAAATTTTTGTGAAAAGAGAAAGTTTCAAAATGAAAATAAGCATAGAAATGTATTGAATTTTTGTCAGAAATTCAAACACTTACACATTTCGCTTTGTTTGGCTTATCACAAGCTGTCCACTACCGCAAACAAAGCTTTGGATAAGCACCCTGTAGGGAAAATATGTACTTTTGAGGTTGTTACTTTGTTGCCCTCAGCACTATTACTATTGATTCATGCATTTATATTTGAATTACAAGTCTTTTATGAATTAAGACCAAAATCCAAAATTATTCCTAGGAATCTTCAATTAAGAATTTCATATACTGTGAGAGCTACTTAAGTTGAGCTAATAATAAAACCGTTCCGAATCATAAATTTCTAGTCGCAGTGGAACTAGTCACTATCCTACCCTATTTGTTGATTTTCCTGCAGGGAAGTAGATAACATTTTCGATTTCGATATTACATTGATTCGACTCATATATTTTTAAATTTTGTTAAAATATGCCTATAAATATGTGTAGATATAAATGCGACTGTGTCAAAAAAAATCAGTAACTATACTTTCGATCTATTCTATAGCACTCCAAGCTACGAAAGACTGCATTAAAAAAATGGAAGATATATATTAAAAAATCTAAATAAGCAATGCCTTAAATAAATAAAAAATAATAATTTATTTTTCTAAAATTTTAAAAAGTTTTCATAAATTTGTACGAAATAAATTTCAAAATTTAAGAAAAAGTTTTAAAATTTGAACTTGAAGCAATTGATCCATTTTTTATTATAATATCTATGTATACAAAAAATAGTAAAATCTGATATTTGTAGAGTAAATTTTCGGCACTCTGAAAATAAAATTTTTGTGCACAGTCTAATGTTACATTTATATCCTGCAGTGCTGAAGTAAGCAGTCACAACAATACAACAATATAACAATATGTTAGAAAATACTGTTATTTTCCTTGGACATTTGTATACCCACTTGCTTCAATATTTTATATTTTGTATTCTCAATAAACATATTAACTGAGCATATATAAAGCTTTAGACATTTCTAACCAGGATAAAAAATGTCTTCGAAATTAAATTAAAAAAATGTAGGACCCCTCTTCCCAAAACCTTTGATTCGCCACTGGGTGGAGGTAATGGATATCATTATAAAATCAATGTGTTTGGTTGTCTCGAATCCAGTGCCCATCAAACTATTCTCAATGACAACTCACTTTTGACAGTCCCACCACTGGTACTCAAATTGTTTTTATAGTACAGTGACTTTAAAACTTGTTTATGACAGTCAGTAAGGAAATTCCGTATAAATAGATTAAGAGGCAAAAGATATGGTAATTTTGCTTTAGTTTCTTTTACTTCATATCCTACTCTTGTAATTCACAATCAGCTTATGAAATCTGACAGTAGGGACAAGCGAAGGCCCCTCTTTGAATTTGTTAGAACAACGTCTCACCACATAATTTCTTTTATACCATAGCTCAATTTTTTTGTTTAAACAAAGGTTTTTGAAACCCACAACTGGTTATAAATGTACTATGTAAACACAACCAAATATAAACATTTTCAATTGTTATTTCATCTTTTCAATTGAGTAACTTTTTCAAAGCGGGCTAGCTTAGAAAATGACATGTGACAATTTCATATTGCTTGCAATTTCAAAAGCATCCCTTTTGTATATCGGACATACATACATATGTATGTTTGTACAGAAAATGAAATTAACTTAAAATTGTCCAGAATAATGATTCAACTTACATTGTACATCGATGTATGTTTCTGCTGTACTCTTGCCATGCTTATTTGATGCAACACATGTGTAAATTCCAGTATCATTGCGTGTCATTGGTGTATTGATGATTAAAGCTTGATCCTGACCAAGTTTTGTATTGTTAAATATCCAATTGTAGTGAGCGCCTGAAAATTGGAAAAAAAAGGAAAAAGAATTTAATTTCATCTCTTTGTTAAATTTTAGTGTGTTTGGCGTTAGCAATTTTGTGAAACATTTGAAAGGGGAATATGAGCATTTTTCAATTTAGACAATCCTTTACATTATACAAAAGAGCTCGTATGACATAAAAATAGTATAGAGCTTATTGAGTACAATAACTTTTATTTAGAACACGCATTAGTGCATATGACATTTGATTGAGCTTTCACAGCTCAGCAAAAGAAAAAATTATTTTTCACAAAAAAAAAAAAAAAAAATTAATTGTCGATGGGGTAGCCGATGTTCAGGGTGTACTTCTATTTCTAATAGACTGAGGTTGATGGCATTCATTATATCTCCGAAACTACTTGAGATATTGTACTCAATCACATCCCTTATTTTAGCAATCACTACCATCTTTCATTGGAAACCCATATTGGACTACACAAATTTCGATCACCCTGGTCCACATAGTGATCTATAACTCCAAAACCGGTTAGGGTATCGAAATAAATGACACCCTACACATTAAGTTAGACATCTAGTATCTAATGTAGCAGAGAAAGTCTGAAGTAACTCTGTTTGATTGTTTTTGCATGATGCGCGAACAAACTTACAGACTGATAGACAGAAATTCTAAAAACTGTTTGGTTATATTAATGCAGTAATGACACCTCTCAATATTGTTTCTTGAATAAGTGTAATGCGTGGAACTTGAGAAAGCTGAGAACCTGTCCCAAAAGCAAATATTATGGGGATCAGCTATTTGCTAGCCCACCATACACCGATAACGCTGGATGTGAATCAAAAGTGCACAAAGGTAGGAGAGTATTTTAGTTTTAGTAGAATAAGTTTTTAGCGCAACTTAAAACATTTTTTTTTTTTGTAAAAAGCTATCTTTACCTCCACTACCTATCGGCCATTTTTAATTTCAAAACAGTAGATACATATCAAATGTCACTTCAAAGTCAATCAATAGATACCTTCATGCATTTCACCCTAGTACGCAATCAAATACCCTTTTAAGTTAATCCGAATATTTGCATTTCACTGCTCATGTTTTGTAAAAGAAATTATCCTTTCGTGCGTACTTCAACGTCAAACAAAATCCCAATAGAAGCGCAGCTGTGAACCCATCAAAAATGTCAATTTTTACATATCTAAACCTCGACATATTTTATTGTTGTTGTTTTGATGGCCTTGACAACAGTAACGGGCGCTACATATTCTGCCACTTGAGACCGTATATCACTCAACAAGCTTCCACTTTGTAATCCACACGAGCCAAGAATATCGTAAGGAAGTGTGTTGTATTTGAGTGTTTCTGTGTGTGTAGTTGGGCAGCTGATGGAGCGAACAAAACTGATGCTGTTGCGTGTTGTCATGTCATTTTGGCATTTGTGTCAGCGCTGTGACAGAAATTGCTGACATTTTCAACTTGACATTTACTTTTTATAAGCTTACAAATATATCAGCATATGTAAGCACAAGGCCGATTGAGTTAGCTAAGCTTTAAGTTTATGTATTGATGTGTTGTAAAATATGTAGATTTGCATTAGGGTGGAGGTGATTAAAAATTTTATTTTACTATAGAAAACTTAACAGATTGTAGTAGAAAATTTGATAGCAATCAAGAAAGAAATATATGTCGAAAAAGTCGATATGTTCTAAAGGATGATTTACAAAAAAATATCGATAAAAGTTTATACCATTTAAGAATGAAAAAAAAAAAAATGAATGACGACAAAAATTTTCAAAATTCGAGTTGACGTTAACACTTTTTATCAACCGAAGTAGGATCTTATCCAATCATATGTATCATTTTCCAAGAATATTTAAAAGGCATTATTATTAATAACGATAAATTTCCATTTTAGTGGTTTAGTGTTTTTAATAGAGGAAAACTCATGAAACTGGAAAATCGAAAACTTTATTAAATATCAATAAAAATTAATGAAGTCGATTAAAATCGAAAACGATTTCTAACAACCCCTTATATTTGACAAAGAGCTTCAAAAATCGACTGGAATCTTTAAAAAATCGGGAAACATTGAAACTTAAATAAAGTCCCTAAAAATCTTCGAAAAAAGAAATTAATCGGAAGAATAAATTTAAATCGAGCAGTCAATAAAATTATAAATACAGAAAAATGTAATGGAAACAAAAATCAATAGAAGCCAATAGTCGATAAAAAAAGCTGAAGATGGTGATAAGAGCTGATACAAAAATTTATAAAAACTGAAAAAAACATATCGATACCCTTTAAAAATATTACTAAAATCGATTGTCGGTTATTACATTTAATTTTTTTGTATAATTTTAACTTGGCTCGAAATCGATAAAATCGTAAAATTGTTTTTACAATCTCTAGTAACAAGTTGTTATCTATTTTTGATTGATTTTGACTTCTTAAGCCTTTCGAATTGTTTGGTTTAGCTTTTGTTTAAATTCGAATTATAAAATCGATTAGAAGTGAAAGCATGGATAAAGTCAATAAAAAGCTTTCGAAGTTTGTTGAAATCGTCGTAAAGTCGATAAGAGCCGAAACATTCTAGTGTATCTGAATTGTTTATGAAAACTATTGAAAATAGTACTATATAAAAAACTATATATTTTCTTATATCCCTTGATTTTTTTGAAGAAAAAAAGTCGTTAAAATTGTAATACAAATTTAAATCAAGGAAAATCGATAAAGTCAATGAAATTCGCCATTGATGGGGATGGTATAATGTTGATTCAAATTATTTAAGGAAACATGTTTTTTTTTATGGATGTTTTGATTTTAGGGGTGCTATATTCGTCTCGGTTTCCATCTCAACAATGTTTGCGCTTCTAGGAAATTTTTTTTTACATACATACGCTCCACCTTAATGTACATACTCATGTATCCCCATATATTTGCTAATATACAAACAACTTTGTATTTGATTTGCATATTTGTTTGTTGTAAAATATTTGTAATCTGCTTTGGATACTTACTGGGGTTAGCTTTGGCATTACAAATGACACGTCCGGGTATGGTGCCCTCTTGTACGTAAACCACTTCCTCTGACACAGTGGAGTTCTCGGGCGCATCTGCACAGCAGGAGATGAAAAGCGTAAAAGAAAATAAAAATCATGTTTATATCAGCAATATTGTACATGGTTACAAATAAAAACATTATAATATATATGTATTTTCTCGATACCCCGCCTCACTTAAGGCTATACTTCTTTGCTTCGTTGTGCCAGCTGTCACTATTGAAAAGGATTATGTTAATCAGCCGAGTGTTTAGCTATACTCTTACAGCTGATAACTTGTCACTTCGTCATACATTTTTTGTGCATATTTTAACATAATGTCATTTTCAAAATAACTTACATTCGATTGAGAAGTATGTAGAACTTTTGATGCCGGGTCCAACTGTATTTCCTGTAGAGAGGCAAGTGTAATTGGCGCTATCCGATTCAATGTCAAATTTTTGATTTGGCCAATTTGACATGTTGAAGTGCTGTGAAATAAATTTCGAAGAAATATAATTAATTATTATGAAGTTTGGACAAGGGTTTTGTTTGAAAGTTATTTGAAGTAAAAAAATTAGGGTGCTCCCAAACAAAGTTGACTGATTTGGGTTGAAATTAGGTGCGGTTGAAGTAATTCCACTGAAAAGCTCAGAAGCATCTTCAGCAAATATCATTTCAGAAAATGTTGTTGCACAAATTAGAATCGACCTTCGAATTGTTTTTTTTTTTTTTCTTTTGGCCAATAAATAAACTTAAGCCAAAGTATAATATTCATCGTTCTGATAACCGAATGGTTTACAGAACGTGACACAAATTCTCTGAATAAGCATCTATCAGCCTCCGAAATGGAACTGTATTTTTTATACCCAGCGTACTAGTACTAGTACAAGGGTATATTAATTTTGTCCACATAACGGTACTATGTAACGGCACAAAATAATCGAGTTAGATATAGAGTTCCATATATGAAAGTTCTTTGGTTGAAAAGAGGAATTGATTAAGGCATGTCCGTCCGTCTGTCCGTCTGTCCGTCTGTCCGTCCGTGTACACGATAACTTGAGTAAAAATTTAGATATTTGCATGAAATTTTGCATACAGGTTACTTTCTGGCCAAGGTAGGTTGCTATTGAAAATGGGCGAAATCGGATGATAACCACGCCCCCTTTTTCGATATCGAAAATTTCGAAAAACGTATAAAACGGGTTAATTCAATATCAGAAGTAGCTACAATGATAAAATTTGCAATATGTATTGATTTATATGTTCTTAGGCGGATTTGATATATTTGAAGAAATTTTAAAATTTTGACTCCTAATAACTTGAGAACAGTTTATGCTAGTATAACGAAATTTTGTAGAGGGCATACTATTGTTGTGTTAAATTCAGATATAGAAAATAAACGAAATCGCTTGGCGACCACGCCTACTTTTTTATAAAAGTTATATTGAAAGGAGGTGGAAATATTGAAAAGTCCGCCCACTTATGAGTCAAGCAATTTTCAAATTCGACTGCTAATAACTTCAGAACGATCTGAGATAGGTTTACGAAACTAGGTTCCAGGTATGTTATGTTTATGTAGAGTACTACCACAGAAAATAAGAAAAATCGGTGAACGACCACGCCCCTTTTTGGACTAAAGTTCTCTAAACGAGAGTTAGGAAACCGGAATATGCAATATCTGTTTAACTGATAAAGATATAATGCTAAAATTTAGTACACTCATTCACCTGATGATGTTATTTGTGATGTTTAAAGGTTTTTTGGTAATATTTTGGAAAATGGGCGTGGCACCGCCCACAAGTGAATAAACAAAATATCAACATTTCACTATTAACAAGCCACTGTGAAAGTATCATAAAGATCTGCAATGAAAACTGATCTTCAATAGGGACAAACAACATAATAAAATCCGTGGGCGTGCCACCACCCACTTTTTTAAAATTATGTAAATATTGATTAATGGACACATATATCCGTACATCGAAAAATTTCACAAAATACGTTAAAAGTTATGGGCATGGCACGCCTTCTTTTCCAAAGTTATATATAGGACATGGTATAACCCTTGAAAAGATCGATTCAGTACTTTTGGCTCATGTAAGCGGTTAAAGCTTTATAAGCAAGGAGCGTGGCCGCTCCCACCAAATTCGCTATTGTTTAGGCTCGGCATAGATTGGTTTTTAAAATGGGCGAAATCGGATGAAAACCACGCCCCCTTTTTCTAAAAACTAACGCTGGGTATTTAATGTTCGGTTCACCCGAACTTAGACTTCCTTACTTGTTTTATTTTTGTTATTTCCATATGCGTCATTGTATGTTATTATTTTTAAATCAGCTTAATATTTTGTTTCCTTTAAATTTTTCTTTATTTTTCCTCCTATGCTACTTGGAAGCAGCTCTTTTAGTGTTATCTGCCATTGGCTACGAAACTCTCTTCAGCAGTGTACACAGTGATTCTCAAACTGTCGACATCACAGCAGTGCCTTTCAAAAGCTCTAGCTCTACCGACTTTTTGAATAATTGTACTGTGTAGCATTTTACTTTTTAAAATTATTTATTTTAGTTTTCTTCTCATCCACCCACACTCCCTAAGATGCCCCATGTTATGAAGAAGGACCGCAAATTAGACTTCGAACTGCTATTAGGGCTATTTCTGTAGAGCATTAGGGGAGATTTGGGACCTTCTAACCCATCCAAAAACTTTCTTACTACAATTCAAATAAAATATAATTAATCAATTTCACTTACCAGCACTGACAGCATGCTCTCAAAATCTCCTGTCGCCGGCGACGCATCCACATATTTTTCTTTTATGAAATAGCGTGTATCATTTTTCTCAATCGGATCAGTACCTTTCAACCATGTAATCTCACAGCGTGGCACACATTCGATGCGACATGTTAGATTCGCTGTACGTGATGTATGCAACATGCCCGTGTAGGGTACTAAATTCTTGATAAAGAATGGAGGCGCATGTACTTCCAAATTAATAGTGGCCATAACACCTTTGCCACCTTCATTAAAAGCATAACAAGAGTAATTTGTGCGACTATCCAAACCTACAGGTTCGACAGTCCAATCTTTGGTAACAACATCCTGTAATGGACCACGTCCTCCACGCAACCAACGAAATCTATGTGGATGTATTAACATTTGAGCACGATGAGTGAATGAACCCATTTTACGGTATAATGACAATTGATGATGATGATATTTTGATAATGTTGTTGATGATGCATCATATGATGTTGTATCATATGTGGCGGTATCATATGATGTTGATGATTGTGTTTGCATATTTGCAGTTTTCGCCACCACATTATAAAGTGTTAGAATTTGTGATTTTGATGAGAATGTTGTAAGTGTTAGCAATGTACAAAGGGGTATATGATTTTTTAAGCCAATTAATGTATGAGTTTCTTTTTGTATTGTCTGATTGCTATGTTGTTGTTGATGTTGTTCAAGCAGTGGTGAATTTTGTCGTATTAACGCCTCATAAGCTGCCTCAGCTTCAGAGGGTTGTAATGCTTGTACCGTATGAAAATGTATGAGGAGTTCAATACCAGCACCAACACCAACACCACCACTGCTAGTAATGATGTTGTCGGTGTTGATTGTTGAATGTGATGTATATGATTTGGTTGATGTCTCGGATAATTTTGTTTGGGTAACAATGGTGTTATAGGTGGAGGATGCATAAGCATTAGTTTTGTATGATTTTACAGACCTATTAGTTTCGGGATAACCAGGATCATCCACTGAGCAAGAGAATGTGACACTCTTCTTCTTCACCGCAATTAAGGGGAAGTGTGTGAGCGTAGCTGGACCGGGTTCATAATGGACCTGTGAAAGAAAAAAAGTAAAGTAAAAATAAATTATTTTTTCAACCAAAAACTATGTTGAAGGACTGACAGCAAAATACATTTTTTTTTAAACTTAGCACAAACTGAAAAATAAATTTGGAAAAATTTATTCTCACGTTCACCCTGTAGCTTTTTATGGTAAATTTAACTATTTTTTCACAGCGCGATAATTATATAATGAATAAAAGCTTAAGAAGCATAAGTCGAGTTATAAAATAAATTGTGAACCAACCAGAGTTATAAACACGGTTAAGGTTGGTAAATTTAACAGGGTGAATCAAATGCAAAATTTTTATTCTAAAAGTAAAAAGCCGTGATCCATGAATTTTTATTTAACTAGTAAAAAAAATGTAAGCATAATTCCTTTTTTTATAATATCGTAAAATGTTGCAGCTGTGACATTATGAGGATCGTGTTTTTCTCACGTTTCATACGGAGCAACGACACATGCAGGTTTTCAATTCACCGAACAGCAACCATTGCAGAATAAAATGTTTCAAATAAACATTTACAGGGTGAATCGAAGATAAATTTTAATTTTGGAGAGGGATAAAAGCTATTACGTAAAAGTTAAAACCTATGAGTTATATTTTTTTAAAATGACTTTTTAATTCTCAGATGCACCCTACAGCTGTCACAAAAAGATTACATTATAACCACTTTTTTTTAATTTTCTAAGCTTTACTTCGTAGCAAGTAGGTATCTGCGCACCTTTACAAAAATATATACTATTTTATAGAAATTCTTATAACTTGAGCGAGAGATTCAACTAGTACAGGGCGGGCAATACAGTAAGATTTTTTTAAAAACTAAAGAAATTTAAATGAAGGCTGGTTTCCTGGCGTATTGTAGAACACTGTATCGTTATGTTCAGTGATTTTATCGATATACCACTGAAAGCAAAATTTATTATAAAGTGCGCCTGAAAGCATGCAACAGTTTGTAAAAATTCTGTGGGTAAAAAAACATCTTGATAAAAGACGAGACGTGCATAGCTAGTGGACAACTAAGTAAAACTTTTGTAATTTTGATAAAAGAGATTCAATTTTTAGCTATGATGAAATTGTCTTTGCATACTTTTAGGCACGTTTTGTTACATATTCTATAATGATGCTTTGGTGCAGGTATTCAGGATAAAACTGCGATGGAGTAGAAATCCAAGAAAAAGGTGGAAACAAGCTCTTAACTTAATATACCTTTCAAACATTTGATGGTGGCATCATTTTAGGCGCTAGCAAATAATTTGAAGTTATTTCCCAGTTATTATTTCTTAAAATTTTTTTTTCAGTTTCTCATTAGATTTATCTTGCTAAACAAGTTAACAATTAAAAAATTTATAAAAGCTAATTTTGTTGTTGTAATTTGACCTCAGTAGTGAGTGACGTTGCATAACAAATTGCCATCGCGAGGAATAATTTGCAATACCAACACTTACACACGCAAACTAAATTTATTCTGGAAATTACAATCGTAAAAACGCTGCGCGTAACTTTTAGCAAACTAAGTAAACTTTAATTGACAGTTTGTTGTTTATAGAAAATTACATGTCAACTGAAGTATCATTTAAAAATGTGCAGTCGTCCATGCGATATGGAAATTGAATTTAGTTCATCGATGGGCTAAACTAATTTCACAAATTCAATAGATAGCGTGTGGCGGGTGGGTAGCACTTCTTTCCTAGCAAATGCAGCGTTGTTAGTGTAGAGAGAGAGTAATTTACTTGGAAAGAGTACACAAAAAACAATTAAGCGTTGCATTAATTATTCGAGTGACACTTAAAATTTAATCGAAGTTCGATTTTACGATTAAAGAGGGCAGTTGAGGGACAGGAAAATAATTGGGTAATTTGAATTTCTGAGTAAAATAACGGGTGACTCATACATTCAAAAATGCATATTTGAAATTTTTAAGAGTCGCGAGACTTGCTATTAGATTTGATGGGCTACAAAAGTGTATGCTCGAAATGTATTTTTAAATTCTTCTCTTCAATTTGTATATTCTCAAATATCTTTTGAAAATTCCACAATTTTTTTTTATAGACATGGACACGCCATTTCAAATATTCCTATGTATTTTTCCGTTTCAAGTATTTCTATAAAAAACCTATTCCATATTTTTATATGAAATTGAAAACGAATTTTAGCCAAGAAAGTTTTTCTAATATATAAAAACAACCAACAGGATAAGTTTCATTGTAAACTAATTTATATGCTTTAAAATAGCAAAAAATGTTAACTTTTTCCACAACTACAGGGTGACTCATACAATAAATTTTTTTTAATCTCATTTTAGAATTTTTTTTATCTTTACTTCCTTAAAATTCTATAAACAATAAAAACAGTAAATAAAAACATTTCGAAACAAAGGAACTCCATAAAAATCTATTTCACTCACCATTAACTCTTTATCTTCACTGCGTGGCCCCCAACCGGCGGCATTGTAACCCTCACAAGAATAATTGTAAAAGAAGCCACGTCCAATTCGCTCCAAAAGCAATTTACTGGGATCAATGTGACATAAATCCTCCTATAAAAGCAATTTCAAGTTTGTAGATTTGTGTAAACAAAGGCAAATAAGTAAATAAATACTACAAGCAATATTAATAACAAATATTAAAGTTGGAAAATCTTGAATAGAACAATTGGCCACCCACTTGTTACAACACATAACTCTTTATATATAAATTTGTATATGTATAGTTGTAGGTAAATGTAGTTATAAACATAATTTACCTCTGTCTCTAGACAATCGGGCAGCTCTTTCAACAATGTCGAATTGGCATACCAACGCACTTTTGTTAAGACCGCAGGATTAGCATCCAAGATGTTACAATAGAGTGTCACATTTGATCCGTCACTCTCCTTTACGGGACCCTCGGGTATCATCAGCACTTCGACAATTGGCACAACTGTAATGATAGCAAAAATAACAAATACATTTAAACATAATATACATAATAAAAATACACACACACACACACACTTATACATTTGCACTTTTAGTTATTGTCATAGGACGAGAAGTATTCTGAAAAGGACATCAAGCCAATGACAACAATTTGAAAGGACAATGATAACATGGGTAAATGAAAATGACAATAGCACTTATATAATAATAACAATAACAGGTGAAACACTTATACATAATAATAACAACAAAATCTTTTGCGTTTGTTGCGTGAGCGGAGAGCGTAGAGCTGTAGGGGAAGATATTTACTCGTGGTAGAGCAATGAATAAGAGGAAGAAGGTTTGCATTGAGCATGTTTAGAAGGTGCTCTAAGTTTGTTGAGCATAAAACTGGGGCATAAGATGTACATATGTATATGTATGCGCAAATTAGGGTGTGCCAAAAAAAATCATTTTTTTTAGGATAATGACATTTTCCTTACATTTCAAAAATTTATATTTTTAATAAAATCCGATTGATTCCCAATTTAATTATAAAACTTTTAAAAAATTTGCAAAAATATCGAAAGCTCTTTTCGAAATTTCTCTTGGAAGAAAAAAAAGACAAAACTTGAAAATATTGACATTTTTTCTGACATTCAAAGCAAAAAAGTTCGACTTTAAATTTTGTTTTTCAGTTAAAAAAATTGTAATAATGATATTTTTTTTAAATTATATTTTATAAAGTTAAAAAAAAGAAATTTTGTAAAAAATACTGAAATTTCCTATATTCTGAAAAAAAAATATAAATTAAATTAAAATTTATACAAAAGTTAATAAATAAATTTGATTTCGAATTTTGTGTTTCAGTTAAAAACAACTTAACTAATGAACTTTTCGAGAAATTTATATGCTATGAAAATTATTTAATTAATTAATTGTTTATTTTTTATATTTGTTTTTTTTTAGCAATTTATATTTCATGATATTAACAAAAAAAATTAATTTTGTAAAAAATACGGAAACTTCCTATATTCTGAAAAAAAAAATGAAAATTAAGTTAAAATTAAAAAAAAATTTTGATTTAAAATTTTGTGTTTCAGTTAAAAACATCTTCAATAATAAACTTTTTGAAAAATTTATATTCTATGAAATTAAAAAAAAAAAATATTTTTTTTTTTAAAAAGTACAGAAATTTTCCTTATTCAGAAAAAAAGAATTAATTGATAAATCTGAGCTTTGTACAAAAATAACATAAAATATAGTCTCGGCTGCATTTCCAAAACATTGAGTATATGAACAAAGCCTATATTTCTAAAAATTTTAAATATTCTAGATATATTTACGTGGTTATAATTTGAATTTTCAAGATGTAAGAAAAATTTTTGAATTCAAAGTTAATTTTTTAAAAAATTTCGATTCACTATTTTTAATATTTATTTTGAATTTTGTATATTTAAAAAAGCAAAAGAGCTAAGAATGCATGTCTATGCGTCTTAAAAAATCTATATAACTATTCCTGAAGATTTTTTAAAAGTAAAAAAAAAAAATTCATTAAAAAATGGCATAAATAAAAAAATGTATATTTTTCGTTTTAATTTAAAAATAATCTTAGTTCTCATTTCTTTAAAAAACCATACTTGCTTTGCATCTCAAATCGCGTTAAGAATATTTTCAAAAAAAAAAAAAACAACAATGTGTGAAGAATTTTTCAAGTCACTGTACTTTTTACGATTCTATATAAATACTAACATACTTTAATATACATACGTAAATATAACATGCCATTTACAACACTTACATTGCACGTCGAGATCAATTTGTTGTTCGGAGATGCCCTTGCCAATGGCATTTGATAGTTGACAGGTGTAGTTACCGACATCCTCCTTATCTGTGGAGCGTATAACAAGTGCTACGTTCTCTGAATTGCCACCTTCATAACGTTCTGTGTCGTTGACATTGACTAAATCACCGTTGCGATACCTGAAAAAAAGGAAATGCATAAAAAATACATAAGTAAAAGTTGATCAGATTGGAACAAAAAAAAAAGAAAATGGTTTTTCTTTTTAATTTGTATTGAGTAGAGCAGAGAATAGTGAAAGTTTCCGACCTGGCTGGATAGTTTTACTGATCTATTATTTGCAGGATACGAATTTTTAGAAAGGATTTGACTTTTATCTTAAACATTTTTTTAGATTTTACTAGCACCAAAAAACGTTTGTTGGAAAAAAACGTTTGTGTTTACCATGTTGAACTCGACTATGCAGCTAATGAAAAAAAAAAAAAAAAAAATTGGAAAAACTTAAAAAAAATTTAAAAAAAAATATTTAGAAATCAAATTTTTGAAAAAAAAACTTTGTTTAAATTTTAGATTAACTTAAAATAATCAAAGGCATAATACAAAAAAATGTTTAAAGGCAAACTTAAATTTTTTAATTTTGAAAAATTTTCTAAAATTAGAAATAAATATGTATGTATATATTTTTTTTTAAATATTTAACTAATTACCCCTTTTAAATTGCCAAAGTTTATTTTTTAAACAGCAGTTTTTCCCAAGGGATAATACCAAATAAATATTTGTCAAAAATTTAAAGCAAATTGTATTTAGCAGGAAATTTGAAAAAAAAAATGTTCTGAAAGTAAAAATTTCAAAATTTTTTTTTTCAAAATATTTTTTTTATACCTCGAAGTATTTATATTTATAGTTGTATAACTTTTTAATCTTCAATATTTTTCTGTACAACGTTTTCGCATGCTTAAAAAGGAAAAAAAAAAGATTAATAACAAACTTAGAATTAACTTTTTCTTAAAGAAAAATTCTACTCTTTGCTTTCAAATTTTACTTAAAGCATTACTCACTCAAAAGCACTGATTGACTTTCAATCCAAAGTCACAGCTCGTTTAAATTCATTACCTGCAATTAAGTAATAATTCAACCAACTCCTAGTAAGTAATTGCGCATACAGCGCCTGAAAGTAGGCAAAAATGGTAATTTCGTAATATGTATGTAATTCTTACATTTTCTTCTACGAAATTACATACAGCAAAATTTTAAAGCTGTCTTCATACAATTTTTCATTGTTCTCAAGCCTAGACATCCTCATCGCATTCATACGCACACACTCAGAGCACGAGACTCAAGCATTCACAGTGCGTCACAACAACCTCATACAGTGAGACAGACTCCGCCATGCTATGCCTTGCTTTTAAGGCTGGCTACGTTCTTAACTGTTCCGACATGTTGGCTTATTGCACCATTTGCCATTGCTGCCACGACCGATAATTACAATAAAATTAATTACGTTCCACAGTTGGCCGAATAACGATGGTGCAGTCAACTAGCCAAAGTAAACCGAACGCGTCGATTTATTATATGTATGTAAGTAATTATGTATGTGTAAGTAGGTATGTTTGTGGGTAGGTGGAGTGCAAAAAATTGTGCTGTTAAAAATAGTACTCTGTGTTGAATAAGTGTGGCCACAGTTGGCTCTAATTCAATATACATAAACCCATTTTTTTTATAGAATACTCTGAGGTTTGTAAGTCAATGTTAGGCTCTGTAGCATACTTTTAGGAGTTAAAAGTTTTGCTTGGTTAGATAGTGGATTAGTCTGAATTTTAATTTTTGTATTAAAAAGTCGCTAAATAAATATTTTCGAAAGTCTTTGGCTACCAAGACCTTTTTATAGACAAAGCTCACATTAAGTGCGCCTAAAATGCTGCACCAATAGCGCCTTGTAAGTATATTTATATGAAGATAGCACTCCTTACAGCCAATCCTTACTTCCTGCAAGCAAACGCCTTAATTTTAGTCATGCATTAACGATAAATCCCTTGCCACTTCTCTCTCAGTATCTCCCTATGCCGCGCACTTCTCTCTCTCTCTATACAATTACTAATTCAAATTGAATACTTATCAACCAAACGTTTATCGTTCAAGTTACGCTTCAATGGCTAAATAATGCAGCGGCTAATGAATTTTAAATCGTTTCCAAGCAAATGATTTTCTACAACAGCAAACCGAAGGTATTCCTTAGCATTGTTTTACGGCATTTTGGATATTTCGTAATACTTTTGATGGTTGACTGAACTTCGGAAAACGATACCGCTCATTGGACTATTGATTTTCATTGATTTCGCTGCACAGGTTTAGTTTGGTAGTAAAGTTTCAAGTGAAGAATGTCAATTTAGGTAGAAGTTATATATTTTAGCTATTAAATTTTTAAGTGGAAGCTAATAATGTGAGGCGTTGCTTAGCTGATATTTTATTAAGCATACTTTTAGGCACTAGAGTTAGGAGTGGGTGTGTAGTGGAAAAAGTCACAGCGAAAAGGAGAATGGAGAGAACAATTGTAGTTTTTTATACCCAGACTACTAAGAAACTACTAATCCAATTTTCCACGGTCGCTTTTGACTCTTATAAGTATGCTACAGAAATTAAAACTGACTTGCACGCCTCTTAGTATGCTTCACAAATAAAAATTTACTTATGTCTACTAGAATATAGGACACTGTTGAGATTAAAAGCACAGATTTTTACAAGGAAATTATTGATTCGTTTGATTACACAAAGCAGTATCACATATACATATACATAAAATTGTTGCCTACTTTTCGGCGCACGCATAAGTTGGCCGTCGGTAACTCACTAATAAAAGAAACTATAGAGATAGGAAAAGCTAAGTTATTTTATTTTTTTTTCTCTCTATTTGAATAATTTAATTTTAAAATACAAAAGGATGCTGGCGCATAAATTTCACTTGATTTCGAGCATAAAGCGATAATTAGTCACTCAGCGGTGCTTTTAAAATTTATGCCACCGCATGCGTGCAACTTTTTTTCAATTCTTTGTTTTTCACAAATTTACGAGTTTTAATTTGAAACACTGACGATGCGGCGAGACCATGAACACAAGTCAGTGGTGGAAAGTGCAAGTTACTGCCTGAAATTGTGTCATTGTATGCACAAAAAAATTCGAATAAAAGCACAGTGACACTTGGCGTTCAGCAGCGATGTGGCAGCCGCATGCATGATTATAAAAGTGAAAAAGCTTGTGTGATAGTAGTACAGATGAGATGAAAGTGCCAAGTGAACACAAGTGTTGCACGCCGCACGCACTTAATTCACACAACCATAGAGATTAAGTACGCTTTGCACAAACACTAAAATACAATAGAAACGTTGCATACAACAAGGCGCAAAAGCACACTTATTTCGGGGTCAGCGATTAGATGAAAAGTGAATGTGTGTGCTAGTGCGCTAACATAGTTGTGAGTGAATGTGCTTAAGCTAGAGAAACAATTTTCATGGAACAGAGCACTAACACTATGCCAAAAACAACACAGCAACTACACTGTGTAGCTAGTTTAGTGACAACTACTTAGCTCATAATATGGTGATGGCTGCAAAAAAAAAGTGGCATGTATGAAAAAAAAATCAGACGTAGCATATTTTTAAGCAAAAGCGTTGGAACACTCTGACATATTTTTTTTAAATAAACAGCTGCAACGCTGCTATTGCTGTGGACCTATTGAAAGGCCTTATATTTTGTAGAGTTTCAGAAAGTTTGAAAAAAAAAAAAAAATTACTATTATAGGACACAATATTTGCTCTCCAACGCAGTTTGCCTAACAACTTCCACCTAATTCTACAACAATTGCTAACAACAACAATAAGTTTGTTTATAAACAGCTGTTGTATTATTTCAATCGAGTTAAGTGTTCGTGCGTAGGTGATGGATTGTACAAAACAAAAGATGAAAAGCGTGGAATCGAAAGAATTTGCCAATGCAGCAGCTTGACTAATGTTGATAGAATGTCTGTGATATATTTGTGTCATATGTTGTTGTAGGAGGAACAGAAATAGTGGAGGCATAAATAAATTGCGTATTCTAGGTCGACGGGTCGCACAAAAGGATGCAACTAATGCCAGTTGTGATCACTTTTGTATGGACTGGACTGTTCATATTTGTTAGAGCATACCCCATGGAGAGACTAATTGTATAAATTTCTACCCGGACGGATTCATAAGAGAAAATCCACATTCTAACCAAACAGGAACTTTTACCTCCTAAAAGTATGTTATAAAAATCTAACTTACACCCCTACAAGTATGCTACACAAATAAAAATTTATTCATGAATTATGGACTGTAGATTGTAAACGGATTTATTGCAGATCACTTTCTTTAGAGATACGTCATATGATTTTTGGCGAGTTGCGCAATGATATGGTAAATCATGCTGCATACTTTTAGACACTCAACTAGCCTCAAGCGCATGCACTGCCAAAGATTGCCACTCACTTTTTAGCATTTCCAACTCGCATTCCACAAACATTTTTCAACCGGGAAAAAATCCATAACAAATTCAGAGAATTTTCACGAAAACGAACTAACGAAAAGCGGCGCCTAAAAGTATGCACCAAAAGAAAGGAACAAATTCGCCACGAAAAACCTCTTCGAAGAAAATTACGATCCTCTTAAAATAAGTCGGAAATTATTTTGAGAACTATACGAGATTACTTCGAAATAGTTTCCAAACTATTTTTGATTCTCCGTGATTTGATAAAAAATTTCAAAAATTTAAATTTCTCGGAAAAACAAATAAAAAGAGAATCTCGCTATCAATTTACCTAAGTCACTTCTTGCAAAAATTTCTATTGTAGTGACTCGAGCAAGAATTTTCTTGAAAACACGTGCCTCCCTCTCCCCCCACTTTGCACATAAATTTCCAAAAACTATTGCAACAATCTCATTGGTGGCAAACAGTTTGTCTTATTGCAACTAGATTTCACCAGAAAATATCACAACTGCTGCTGCTGCCTGCAGCTAACAAACGTATGACGTATGCATACTCGTAAATATAAATGAAATGCAACTCTGGTTGTTTATATGCAAAAATTTTAGTGTAGTTGTTGTTGTTGAATTTTATGCTTTTCGAATACAGATTTTGTGATTTTGTAGCAATTTGAATGTTTGAAACATACAAATTTTGTGAGACTACGCATTTGATATATAGGAGTAAGTAGCAGACACACTCTAAGAAATCAAGGATCTTTAGGTAGCAGGGATCGAGTTTTTTAAGCTTCTGAATTTGTGAATATTATTTTTTTTGAAAAGTGTAAAAAAAAGTTTGAGGGTCACTGATGCCAAACAAAATTAATTCACAATTTGTGAGGCACTAGAAACGCCATGGCTTTCAAACTGCAATGAAGTTTGAATAGCACTGGGGCAACAGCTGTTTTTATGTGTGCTACCATTCTATGGAAACTTTTTTACAAGAAATTTTCCTTTAATGAAGGATCTCAAAACAGAGTTAGAATTTTTCTCTGTACTGTCTTTAAACTCATGATTGATTGAAAAACTTGTTTGGAGTTATGATTTTTATTGCTGTAAACCTCTAAACTGAATTTTAAATTGACTAAATTTTTACTAGTAATTTTTCAAAATTTCTTCAGAAATAATATTATTTTAGCGCTCCCTGCTAAATAGCACAATCATACAGTCACTCAAACCACGACTTACTTAAGTGCCTTGTTGCAAGTGTAGGTAGTTTTATGCCACCACAACTAACAGTGTTACTCAAACTGTCAACTAAACAAGCAAAATACGTACGCGCCAACTATGTTAGTGGCTTGAACTAGTGTTGTGAAAACTTAAACAACAACAACACACACACACACACACTCATATGCAGCAAAAGCAAGAGCTGAAGCGTCTGACACACACTCTGATTCAAAATGCATATTTTCTTCTATTCTATGCATTGTTGATTGCTATTGTCTTTTTGTTGTTGTTGTTGTTGTCGTTGCTAATGTTTTGTTTTTTGTTTGTTTTTGTATTTCATGCATGCTACATTGCACTCATTCTCTACACATCTTTTGCTTTAAATTTGAGTACAGCTGTGACAGACAAACAATGGGAAGGATGTGCCATACTAAGACTTGACTTATGAATTGGCTCTTTGCAAAATAAGGAAAATACCGAAATGAAGAAATGCACTTGAAGTTGACAGCTGGAATGCCGGAAGTGTGCTGAAAGAGCATGTGTGCATGGAACTTAGCAAAAGTGCAGGAAGCAGAAGAATGTATGATTGTAGCGCACGTATTTATAATTTTAAAAATACAACAAGGAAAATTTCAAAATAGTAATAAGCAATTTTTGTGTTTGGAAATTTCTTTGATTTATTAATTTTGTTTTTGGGAGTATTAATTTGAAAATATACTAGAAGAAGGAGCAGCAGAAAAAGTAGTGGAGTAAAAAATGGAGGAAACAAAATTAAGTTGGCGCGGAGGGTGATAATCTGAACTATTGAACTATTGTTGGTAATTAACACTACCATATTTAGGCAAAAATGACAAGCATATTAAGTGGGCGTGGCACATCACATACAAACTTGCTTTTACAGGTGGAATATGAAAATAGTTATGGGGTTATAAGATATCGATATCATACTCACGAGAAGCAAACGGGAATTATCGGAAAAAGAATAAAAAAAGAATTATCGGAGAGATAATTAAGGGGAAAACTAATACGAATTATTTAATTTCAAATTTTCATACTACTAATAATTTTTCCTTGAATATTTATTAATACAATGCAGACAATTTATGAAACTTGAAATTGTTAAAAATGGCTAATTAAAAAATAAACTAAAAATGTTATTTTAATAGAGAATCTTAAAAAGTAAAAAAAAAAATATTTTGGTCAGAGTTTTGCCGGGTCAGCAAGTATGTATGTCTTAGAACTGCTTAAGAAGAATACAACGATGTAAATAAACAAATTTTTTACATTGCTTTCAAGTGCTTTTATGACGAAACAATATCAATAGATCATAGATGCCCAAAGCCTATACTCCGTAACGCATTTCGGTTTTGTCATACTCATAGGATTTGAAGTTTAAAAATTTTTGTGTACATCACTCACAACAAATGAATTGCGATATACTGATCATAAAATTTTTTTTTTATAGCGCCGCTTAAAAAAAAATTCTATTGAAATAAAAAAAAAAAAAATTTTGAGCCATGCCGAAGCTCAACAATAAAAATGGATAATTGATGATTATATTTTACTGGCTTAATAAACGTTTCAAGTTTGACAATCTGCGCCTTATACTTAGCTATATTTAAAAAAAAAAAAACAAAAAAAAATTTCTATTAATATTCATATCTGAAATGAAATATGGAAGCACAAACTGGACCTTCTTTTTCAAAGTCACAAATTAAATATTAATTTCGCAAACAATTTTCTACACTATGGGTAGACTATAAAATATTTATAAAAAACATTCACACTTGTAAATTTTCTTCCTATAAATGAGTTTTACTTCCACACAAAAAATATATGGGCAGCATTGCACTAGATTAAAAAAAAAAGTTACGTATACGCAATGTCGTCCTCAAATACTTAGATAGCTTAGTATAGCAACGTCGTGTGTTGGAAATATCAATCATGGCTGTTATTTTATTTTCCAAAATTGTATAGGCGCCACTATGTCTAATGCATTTTCTCCACATCAATACTACATACATATCTACAATATTAATCAATTTAATGCATCGGCGTCTATATTGAAACGTTTGCATTCATAATATTTTACGCGAATATGCATTGCGTATTTATGAAGCTGGAAGCACGTTTATATTTGGACAACGAAATATGCGTTTGTATAAACATGCGCTAATGCATCTAAGTATATACGTTTGTGTATTTAAGTATGAGTTAGATGAGGCACAGCTGCACGTGCATTATAAATAGAAAATGTAACGATTTTCATTGAATTGCCATTATAGCACAAATATAGTTCCGGGATTTGTGTTAAAAGCGAAAGACATACACAATTACTCGCTTCTACGGCTATGGCTGTTAGCTAAGTAATGACAACGTGTGCGGACATACAACTGCGATGAAAATAATAGCAGTGAAATTAGATTGGACGTTGTTGAAATTTCATTTAAAATAAAACAAATTCTATAGAAGAGTTCATTTAAAAAAATTTGAGAGTTAACACAAAGCTCAGCGAAGTAAAATACATTTAAAAAAATGGTCATCAAAATCTAAAAAAATTGTTTTCAGAATTTTTTGAAAATTTTTAAGTACTATGAAATTTTGTAGCGCAATTAATTTTAGTTCAAAAATGTGTACACCAGAATTCGCTGAAAAACTTTTTCTAAATTTTGAAATTTTTTTTTTTAATTTTTTTTTAGTTTTTCTTCCATATAAATCAATTTTTTTGATGCGTCCAGCGAAAAATAAATCTGAAAAATGTGGGCCTGGTTTTTGACTTTCGCTTTCTAAAATTGCTTATAGGTACTAAAAAATTGCATATTTAAAAATTTTCTAGAAATTCTGTAAAAAAAATTGGCAGTTGTTGATGAAAATTTTTTAAAGTCTAATTGAACTTTTCTGACCTAAAATTTGTTATTATGTGGATGTCTTATAAAGTTTTTTTTATTTTAAATGAAAATAATTAAAAAAAAACTTCTTCTCATTTCACCACTGCTATTTCTTTGCCCGCAGCTGTACATATATGCGCTTGTATTGGTATATCATTAAATGTTGCCTGCTTTTCTGCTTGTGCCACGCTTTATTTGGTCACTCGTTGCAAATAGTATTTGAAGCTCCATTCATTTACCTACACTTAGTCGCTATTGGCATGGAGGGCATTAGTGAATTTACGCATTTTCAATTGCTGCAATGTGATACAGTTAATGACCCAGCAGTCAAATGGACTAGTTGCAAAATTGATCAAAATTTATATGTAAACGAAGACGAACAAGTTGATGGAGCCGGTTTTGTATCTCTATCACTTTTGATATTGCGCTATACGACGAGGTGAAAATTGCTGTAAAGTGAAAAGCTAAAAGCTTTAAAGCTCTAAGTACTCAAAAGCTCTAAAGCTCCAACCTCGGATTACTCAATAGTAGCTTAGTTTAACTTTGTATGCGAAAGAACTCCTTTTTGAAATTATATTTCGCACTAGTTCAATAACAACTAGAGTTGGTGCTTCATTGCCACGTTGCTATAAGCTCATACAATCCCATTTGCATCTTTCATTCATTCTAGGTGCCCACTTTTTGCTTTACATTACAATGTTGCCATTTGGTTTATTTGCATATACTAACTCTGCGATTTTACAATGCTTTGCACTGTGCTTGATAGTTTGCTTTTGTATTTGTTTTTAATTAGATTTTTGTTTACATTTAGAAATTTAGTTAAATTGGGTTGCACTTTGGCATAGAATATTTGCTGAGCATCATTGTGCTTATGCGTGTGCGTGCAGTTGCCTTTTACTTTGATTGCGCTCGTGTAAAATTCACAGCTGCGGAGATGAAAGTAAATGCGGCTATGTGGGTTGTTGCACTGTTTCATTTGATAGTAAAAAATTTAAATTGTGTATGGTAAGAGCTCATGAATTAATACACTGGTATTCAAACTTGGACTTCTTAAACTTTGACTACCACTGTTTGGAAAAGGCTTACAGTCATTTTTAGAAAATTCAATAAATTTTTAAATAAGGTATATTACAGATAAGCTGAGCTATTAACATTGGAGCTCATGAATTAATACACTGCCATTCAAACTAAGACTTATTAAGGTTTGACTATCAGTGTTTTAGAGATCAGTCTAGTCATGTTTAGAAAGTTCAAAAAGTTTTTAAATATTTTCTATTAGATATAGATTAGCTCAGCAATAAACACTGGAGCTCTTGAATTAATACCCTGTCACCCAAACTTGGACTTCTTAAGCTGTAACTAACAGTGTTTGAGAGATAGGTATGTTTTTGAGTATATTCTTGATCTAAAGACCAGCTTAGCTATAAACATAGAATCTTATGAATTAATACACTGGCATTGAAACCAAAGCTTGCAAAGTTTTGACTACCAGTGTTTTAGAGATCAGTATAGTCAGGTTTAGAGCTTATGAATTAATACACTGGTATTCAAATTTGTACTTCTTAAGCTTTGACTTTTAGTGTTTGAGATTATGTTTAGAAATATCAATAAAATTTTTAATAACTTACTGGGGATATTTACACTAGCAGCTAATCAATGAATACACTGCCAATCAAAGTAAGACTCATTAAGCTTTGACAACCAGTGTTTAAGAGTTCAATACACACATGTTTAGAAATATCAATAAACTTTTAAATAACTTCCTGGAGATATTTAGACTGGCTAAGCTGCAAAAATTAAAGGAATACACGGACACTCAAACTGATACTAACTAAAATTTGACTACCAATGTTTGAGAGATTGTGCTTATAGAAACAAAAATATCCGATAGCCTCAACATGGTTCCAAATAATTGGAAATTTTTATAAATATCTAAAGAACTTCACTTTCCTAATAACATTTCAAAGCAAACTTACCACACAACTTGCGTCAACGATGCTGGATTTGCCACATATTCACAATTTAACAAGACTGTATCGCTTGTATTAACGGTCATCTCAGGTGGGCTAACCTTAACAACTGGTGGATCTGCAAAAGTGCAAAAATATTTATGAGAAAAACAACAAAAAAAAAAAATAACGAAAATATGTTAAAATAGTTTTTCAAAATTTTAGTTGTTGTTATTGTTGTTGTTGTTGTTTGTAAAAACTTACATAAAACTTCCAGTGTCAGCGATGACGTGAATGGTTTTTCACGATTTATCTGTAGCACAACATTTTCTGCGTCACAACGGAAAATCATGTCATTCTCAAAACGTGTTGCATTGAAGATAAGCTCTGACTGCGTGTGATACGTGCCATCCTCCTTTTCGAACTATAAATATGTGGGTGTCAGAAAAAAAAAAAGAAAAGAATGTAATGCAATGTTGGTGATGTAAAAAGGTTTGATTATTTTGTGATTTCTTTTTTATATTTTGGAATGCTGATTGGATGGCTTTGAAAGAAGGTCACTATTTTTGGCTGCATATTTTGCATACTTTCAGGCGCTTGTGGCATATTTTATTTTTTCTACTTTGATTATTTTAAAATTCGAATTTGAATTGCTAAAGTCTTCGAAGAGAATTCTGAACTGCTCTGTGATGTCAAATAACATGAAGTGATGTGATAGTACTGACTTTATGATGACATCATATCTTGACTCAAAGGCAATTGAAGTCATACAATTGGATATGATGTGACATTGTAACTTTATGTTAGATAGTGAAAGGTACTATATATTCTAATTCTCCTAATTTCTTTCATAACTAAACCAAATTTCCATTAAGCTTGCGTGTGATCTGATATCGCGTGATCTTATATCGAGTGATACTATTTTATTTATACGTTTGTTTGGAAACTAAGCAGTTATAATATTAGTTGTTAGCACTAGATACTAGCTGACTTTTTTTATTTCAATGTGATTTTAATTGTCTATGTATGTCATTGTGATGCGATAAGAAAAAGTTAACGTTTGGTTTTATGTAGGGCGTGATGGGATATGCTATTTGTGAGTAGGGAGCAATAATACACCGATCTGATAGGAATATATTTTATAGGTTTAAGTTTGTTGCCTGTTTTTCAATGTGATTTTAATTAGTGAGGTGTCACATCATGTGATATGCTATCTAAATCACAGCTCAAGGGGTTATTGTAGCACATAAGGTTTGTTTTCAATTGAGCGCCTTATATTTGATATTGCTTGCACTCTCTTAGCATCTCAGTTTTATGTAGCCTTATCTCCTCAAATAGTATATCACATGATATGATTGAATTTCATGACATTGTTGATCGCAGCACAGATGCGAGTTTAATAAATATATAGTTAAAAAGAACAGAAGTTTTGAGTATAGTGTAATTCAAGACAATGTAAAAACTCGAATAAGGTGATATTATATATCACGTGATACAAAAATATCACATCACGTGGTAATAAAATATCACATCACGTGGTAATAAAATATCACATCATTATGATAGTAATTTTCGATAAGCTCAGACTTAAGAGATAAAACCTGGTAGATAGAGATATCAGTCTATCACCTCACGATACACATGTCCTTAAAGTCATTATGTTTTTAGATAAGATCATAGGCCCCCCATATCACATCACATGAAATCAAAGTAACAAAATTTCACGTCATATAAAATCAGTTTAGGCAAAAACTTATTCAAAGACATTCGGACTCCTGTTCACATTGTTTACGTATGTGAAATTGTGTGAATTTACGTCACCACATCATATCAGACTAAATTCATATGACATCACATCATCGCATTATATAAATTCAATCAATAATTGCTAACCCCATATTAAATCTTCTAATTCTTAAATTATTATTATTATTGGCTTTTACAAAAAACTTACCGCTTTTGTTCTTATTTCTGTGAGGTCATTCTCTTCGGGACTTATAATAGCGGTTGAGTTATACCACGTTAAATTGACTGCTGGTCTGGCGCCATGAACCTGAAATGAGAGTTGGGTAGGTTTTATTGAATTGAAGCGCATGTAAATTTGAGGTAAAGAAAATATTTGAAATTTATCTGCTTTTTTTCTGAGACTCGGCTTGCTTTACAATTTTTAAAATTCCCTTAAGCAATACATCACCTACATATTTTTCACCTGACCTACATATATGCATTTGCTTTGAAACAAAATCGCTTCTGCTTTCTAACTATAACTTTTAAGAAATAGAACTAAAAGGTATGTATATCTATGTATAATGTAACTCCATCAAATACTGCAGCCAACGTTTATTTACTTCTGACACATTTTCATTATTCAATTCAAAATGGCATTTATTTCCAAGTGATTGAATGGAAAAATCAATTAACACCATTTTCATCAGCTTAGCTATGTGTGTATATGCATGCACCTTTGTTTTTGGTTTGCGGTTGAGATTTAAAATTCCATTATAAAATATATATGAAACGATAGTAAATTGTCACTCAAACAACAATTGTTAGCTGATCTGAAAAGTTATTGATCGGAAATTTTATTGATATTACATAGTGATAGGAATCCTAATTGTTTGGATAGAAGAAAAATCGGGATTTTCGGGATTCCGTGGACAATGAAATAATTTGCGTTTTCGCTATAATCCAACATTTTATTTTCAAAAAAATAGTTTAAATAATCAACTAAAGAATTATTTAAAAATACTTTAAATGACTTTCTGTACCTAACAGCAGTACTTGACACAACTATCATCCCTAATATTTATCTATATTTTGTGTGAGTCACATATATTTATGCACACCTACACATATGTAGATATGCACTGGTTTGCAAATTCCTATGCCCAAGCTCCTATTTACATGAGCAACCGACCTGAGCTAAACAACAACAGCTGTGATAGCGATACAATCACTGAATCTAGTTTAACGAAAAGCTATTAAAATTACAATAAATAGTAATTTGCCGCACATAAATTGACACGAACATAAGCGTAAAATGCAATTTTATACGGCACAAATACACATTTAAATGTTGGTGATGCAGAAAATTGACTGAAGCGGCAAGGCCAATGGTCCAAGAGCCAAATGATCCAAGTAAAGCGAGAACTGAAAAGGAGCGTTAGGGAACTTCAACTTTATTAATAATATCAAATAAAGTTTGAGAGCCGCTGGGCTAATCAAACTGTTTGAATAACAGTGGAATTGTTTCATTGTAAACAGTTTGGTGGCCACTGGATTTGAGATTTTTCTGAATTTCTTGGAGTTAAAGAATTAACAAAAGGCATACCAAAATGAGTTCGTCGAGTATATTGAAAAATAATATTCACATAGGTTTTTATATCTTTAACTATATATCTTATTTCGATAACTCGACACATTCGATTTTATTGGCCAATATGTAGACTAAAATCAAAAATAATTACATTACCAAAGTGTTTACAATAAATAGTAGTTAACGCTTGTTGAAATTTCATTGTAACTCGTTTAAACGTCGATAATTATATTTAAACACCTATGTAGCTCTAAGGTAATAGTCACACGAGCACATGCAAAACAAGTTGACCATCATGCCAATCTTGCAACTCTATTTATGCTTGTTAAAATTTTGATGAAGAAAAATCAAAGCAATAATTGACAGTTAATTATTGGCAATTAGCCTAAAGCTTTTAGAGTAATTGCAGTGACCGGTCAACACAATGTGTTGGCACAGTTTGGAATGAAGTGATAGTATTGCGTGTAATGGAAAATAGTTGCTATATGCATAGGATAATTAAAAGTGGAATAGAAGGTTAAGAGGAAGGATTCGGAGAAGTATGAGGATCTAGGAACCTATAACCCACAACGAACGGTGAGTGGAGTTAAACCTCTAAGTAGTATCCTTTTGTCGATATTTTGGTAAGATTTTGATAGAAACTGTACACAAATTTTCGGGTATTTGGGAAAGCAAAAAAACGGACTACTTGGACCAACATCCCAGACGACTAAAATAAATAGATATACTCTTTTATTTTTCCAATTTGAGTCTTTTCAGAGGTCAGCTCCTCAATTTCGTCTTACATCAGAAATTTTTAACTGAAAAGTGACCGATGCCGTGTCTACTTCCAATAAATCCAAATTAATTATTTGTACCTATTCAGAGCTGTATTAAAAAGTGGGCGTGGCGCTAAACCGATATCGGCCAATTTCACAATTAAAAATTATATAAATCAAATTTCCCAACAAATTTCTTTTATCGAAGAATAAATTATTGTTCGTGTTTTGGCATGCAAATTTTATGGAATATCTAATCGAATATAAAAGGTGCGGAACCACTCCCATTTTCTAAGCCATATATATTTTTTTCATTTCTTGGTACAAGTGGATTATGGAATTGAAATAGAATTGATACAAAGTTAGTTTTGGCACAGCTTTGCCTTTCATGTTCGTCTGTGATGCGTTTGTAAAACTTTTTTTTATAAAATGGGGCGTGCTTCATAAGCGATATCGTTAATTTTACGGCATGTATGATATATTTAGTGCTTTGGATGTTTTCTGAATGGTCATATTTATGAAATTAAATTTAAAAAATATGGGCAGTGCCACGCCTAGTTTAAAAAATTTCCTAAACAAACCCAATGGGCTACTTTAATTTCAGTATACAAGATAATTTTTTTCTATAGATATATAAAAGCGACTTCAAAAATCTCACAGATGTATAACTCGATATTGTTATACAAATAGGTTATATTACTGGTTATGTAACTGGTAATAGTTTACGTTCATCGGTTATATTACTTGCTATGTAACTGGTAATAGTTTACTTCATCGGTTATATTACTGGTTATGTAACTGGCAATAGTTCACGTACATCGGTTAAATCGGTTAAGAAACGGGTAATTATTTAATTACATCGGGTATATGACCGGTTATGTGATTATATGATTTAGTGGAATACTGTTAAAAAGTTTAACACGGCGTGAATTTTTTTTTCTTCTAAATTTAATTAAAAGGTATCCTCAAAAAATTCAACTAAATCTCACGGGGCACTTCAACAGATTTGTTTTCCAAACTAACAACAAACTTTAATACGAAAGCTTTAACTTCAACAGAACATAGAAAGGACATTTAACCAATGAAAAATGCGTTCATTTTACCCTTTCTACATAAATATCGAGCACATGCATTATTACTTAGCTAGTTAATAGTCATTTTGTAATTTAACAACAATTTTCAAATACTTACATCACATGTCAGCACCACTTTACTGCCTTGCACCGTATGATGTTCTACGCCATTGAGTGATATGCTGGTTGGACGTACTAGAAGACAAAGAAAATGGCAGAAAATGAGGAAAACAAAAAAAAAATACAGAACAAAAAACGACTCGGCCAATTGCTTGCTTTCATTGCTTGTTTGAATGAAAAATTGAAAAATAAATGCACAACATTGTTGTCAATTATGTTGTGTCACCAAAGGCATCCTCCTCCAGTGCATTGGCAATGTGACAAGGCTTTTATCGTTTTGCGTTGTCTACTTTTGGAATTCGTTTTTAATTTTCTTGCTTGTTTTCTGTTTTTTTTTCTACTTTTGCCTACATAATTAATAACAGCAATTTAGATGGCATCTAACTGCTATTTTTTCCACTTGCTTATCCTTTTTTTTTCGAAATAACTTTAGTATGATTGAATAGCCGAGCACGAAGAAATACTGTGAAATAAGGCTGTGTGCGGAGTAAGAGTGAAATTAAATGGCTTTTAACGATTATTTAATACTTAGACTAAGAGAACAATGGCATGAATAAGGCATGCTTACCCTGTTGGGAATTAAAGGTTAAGTGTTATAAAGTTAGCACTTTGAAAGGTTCTTCTAAGTATTTTTTTATTTATCCTTGTGTGTAATTGCTGAAGTAGGAAGTATACAGATAAAGGAGTTATAATCAAGGTAACTAATGGTTATGCATCACGTTCGAATCACCAGTTTGTTAACTATTTTGGTTAAGTATGTGTATGTATTGTATGTGATATTGCATATTTGGCATGTATATTTTTAATATTGTTCCATAAAAAATACAAATACTATTTTGCGCTAAGAAAAAGTCGGGTTACGTGTCACGTTCACGTAACCAGTTTGTTGACTAGTTGTGCTAACAATGACAACCAATTATACACACTATCGATGAAATCTTAGAGACATAACATATTCGGGGCCCCTATTCTGGATTCATGCTTTCTTAAATTAGACAAATTCTATAGTAACTCAAAGAAACTTTTGGTTAGGTGTCACCTTTGAGTCTCCAGTTTGCTAACTAGTTTTAGCTATAAATTAAAAAATTGCATATCAGATGTGAATATACTTGATTCGATCTCCGCACTGTTCCATTAGTAGTACAAGGGCTATAGTGAATTATTTTTGCAATGTATTTAAGTAATTCCTGCATGGTCTGTGACTCAAGTGGTACTGATAATTTCTCACTTATAAAAATATTTTAAATATCTTGAATAACTGTTATCTTTTGAAGTATAAAATTGAGTAGTGTGGCTGAAAAAGTAGAAGCCTAATCCGCTATGTTTCACTGCTATATTTCCTACTGGGTTTTTTTTTATTGAAGTCATTGATAAATTCACACACATAGACACATATGTATGCTACTTCCATCAAAGTCGATTACAATTTGAAAAGGCATCAATCAATTTTCCTGACAGTTTACTTAATTTTGTCGCTCATACTGCTTCGCAACAATTACCTACCTGTAAGTATTTAGCGTCATTGTTCTATCTTCATTCTTTTAAATCTATCCTCATCCATCTTTTTTGTATTCTAATAAAGTATATGCTTTTGTGCTATTGTTGTGGGTAAAGTTTAGGTGCTTAATTAAGTTGCAACAAGAATTTAATTTTTTGAGGAAATGGCAGTAACAGGGAACTATGGGAAAATAGAGCAAAATAAAATAGATTTTTAAAGCTCAGAAAATCTGCATATTTGTACTTTAAAGCGCTTTTTTGCTTAAAGTTAAGTTGGACGTTTAAAAGAATAGAAAAAGTGGATACACCCAACGTGCGCGCCTATGAGCTCATTAATTTTCTTTGCTATTAATTTCTTATCAAAGCGCATAAATTCTATATCTACTAGCTTAATTGCTGTCTATAAAATCAATCAGCTGGCAATAAAAATTAGAAATTCAATACCACCTTCATGCTATATACTATATATATTTGATTGAGTGCATTCGTGGGTGCGAAATGTGTATGCCACCACTTATATTAATTACTATAATTGATGTCGTGACTTTTTCAATTTGCGCTCATGGATATTGTGTATGCATATTCGCTTTCGTTTCATAATTTATTTACTTAATTTTTGTATTTCGAACATCAAATGAGAAATAATTTTTTGTGCCATAAATTGTATACAAGTATAAGTACATAGGTGTGAGTGTGTGCGTGTAACTTACCTTGTAAATCGACACGAAATTTATTGGTGAGTTTATGTGGCAGCGCTGCTGATTCGACACGACATTCAATATCGCGCGCCAAATCATCACGTGACAATTCGAGCGTCAATTCCAATGTAGCAGTGAAAAGGCCATCTGTTTCGACATATGAAGCGGAATCTATTTTGGAAAATGGAGTAGAGGATAAAATTTATTAATGAAATATATTTAAAGAAAATTATATGTTAATTTAATGATATGTTTAAGGAGATGTAGATATGTATATGAAAAGAGGGGAAAAAAATTATTTTTTATTTTTATTTTTTGAGCTGGAAAATCATCGACGCCTGACTGGTCCTTTCACGAGGTCTAGATAATGGTCTTGCTTTTATTGTAACTGTGAAAAAATAATTGTCCAAAAATCCTCAATCCCATAACACACGTTTAATTAAATATGTACGAGCTCCAAACACCTTTCCTTATTCACATCTCTTAGTGCGAGCTTTTAACGCGCACTTCAAAGTAACGTCCACAAGATGCCGCTTTTGGAAAGTAACAACAAAACAATAAGAAATCATGTGGATAGCAAAAAAAATTTAATTTAGCGCAACATTTTAAAGAGTCATTCAAGTGTATTTAATATGCAAAGGGTGCAAAATAAAATATCAAAAGGGTAAAAAGAAAACGGATTATATCATTAAAAGTATGAGGTAATTTACAAGAAAAACAAAAAAAAATAAACAAAAAAAAAAAAATTCAACAACAAAGATACGCACACCGTACTCGCGCGTAATAAATTAAGTAAACAGCTTACAAGATGAGGAAAAAAAGATTATTCTTGAGCTTTAATGGCGACAAAAAAGAAATTATTAGCAAAATCAGAAACTTCACTTTGGTTGAATATCCAATTTATTATTTAAGGAAAATTTTGTTTTTATTATTTTTATTGTAGAGAAATGCGTGGCACAATGCTTGTGGCACATTAATTTTTACTCTAAACATGCAAATTTAGAAAAGGATTTATGAACAATTCTAAGGTACACAAATACAAATACGGTCAGGGTGGGTTCAGTGAAGGGCGCAATGGCCTAAAAATAATACAGAAAACCATTAGAGTTTCGTAATGATTATTCCAACTGCAAATATTCATTTGAACTCCAGTGGTCTCTAAATTGATTCGAAAGAGAAATTGGCATAGTTTAAATATTTTGAAAGCGCTGGAAGATTGAAGTTAATGATTTGATTTCCAGAGGCTGCAAAACTGATTCAAAAGTGGAATTGCAATAATTTAATTATTTAAAAAGCAATCGGAAAATTCGAAATTATAATTTATACTCCAGAGACCGCTAAATGATTTCGCAAGACGAATTGCTTATAATTTAATTATTTGAAAGCACTGGATAGATTCCAAATTCTGATGTGAACTCCAGAGGTCGCGAAACTGATTACAAAGAGAAACTGTTGTAATTTAATAGTTTTGAAAACACTGGTAAATTTTGTAATTCTGCTTTGATTATTTTAAAAGCACTGGAAAAATTCTAAAATTCTGATTTGAACTTCAGAGGTACCCAAACTGATTAGAAAGAGAAATTGTCATAATTTAAAAATTTTTAAAATACTGGAAAAATTTAAAATTTTCGTTTTAACTCCAGGGGCCACTAAACTCAAGCGACAGAGGAATCGTTATAATTCAATTATTTTGAAAGCACTGGAAAAATTCAAAAATTATGATTTGAACTCCAGAGGCCGCTAAACTGATTCCATGGAGGATTGAAAACACTGGAGTAATTGATAATCTTGGTTTGAACTCGAGAGGTATCACTTTTCAGCCTTTAAAGAGTTTTCTCTGCAACGCACCTGTGCACTCTTGCCGCGCTGGAGGTGATTTACTCGCTGCAAGGTGTATAATATGCTTTCTTACTTCACGTTTTACTCGAATTTCAGCACCTTATTTTTTCATTATTTTTTTTTATTTTACTTTCCTCCACTGCTCCTTAAAACAAACCAATTAATTTAGCGCACCAAAATCATCGTTAAAAAAGGGATAAGTTCATAGCAAATGAGGAAAACAAAAATGAAGAAAACGTAAATCGTTTGTGCTGCTTAGCGCTTGTAACCGTTGCATGAAGAAATTTTTAATGCAATCGCTTTTTTATGTGTAGAAATAAAAGCTCATTTTTTTATTAGCCAAACTCTTTCAGCGATTTCAACAATTTCCAGTTGTGATGGTTTGTTATTGTGATTGTTGTTGTGGGTTTAGGTGTGCGCCAACTAACGCTTGTGTTGAGCACTTGATGCCTTTTAACGATGCGTTTTCTTAGTTGTTTTATTTATTTTTTCGCTTTGTCTTTAGCGCTCAAGACTCATCTTGAATAGCGTGCTTAGCCTGATCCTTTCACACCAAAAGCTCGACGTTTTTTTTAAACTTTTTTTTTTTTTTTTTTTTTTTATTTCTTCTACACATAGTTACACTCTATATGTACCGCTGCTATTTCACTGATAACATTCTACTTTCATCCATGCTTGAGTGTTTTTTACGTGCTCTGAGTTTTTGCCAATAAATTTCTCAGCAGACACGCATTCGTCTTGCTCCAATAGTATCGGCGCAATGCTCAGTGTGCGCACTCAAAGTTCACCATGAAAAGATGTGTAAAGTAAACGGATTCTTCAAGTGCTAAATCTGCCACCCAAGTTTTCTCAGGTTATTTAGGTAGCGCGCATGCAGAGTCGTAAATTTCTGTCGTTTGTAATGTTTCAGCAGGACTTTTGACTGAGATTAGCCTTAAGTGGCAGTTTAAGTGGCTGACCTGCACCATTAGACTTTTCAAGGCAATGTGCAGTTGGAAAAGCATCAAACGATTTTACATGTAGTCAATAATAAATTTAATGTCTGCATATAAAATTTATGCGAAAAAAAGGGAGGAGCTTTTATACTTGTGCTTTTTATTATTTAATTATTACTTTTGCGGTTTAAGCTTCAGTTCTCACCACCCCACTCTTAATAAAGGTGGAATTGACTTTATGCTCGTAGGTGCAATAACTACCAGAGGCATCCATCAAGTCGGGGCCCTGTCGTCCCTTCAATGGATAGTAGTCGTTGTCAATCGTTCGAAACTTTTCGGCAAAAAAAAGGAAGTTAGTGATAATCGTGAGTCGTGGGTAAATTTATCCCAATGAGATTGGTTTATTTTTGAGATTTTTTATTTCATATTTTCGTGATTGTTTCTCAACCTAAACTAAAATTTGGAAATGAGAGCCACCTAGTATCTACCTACATATATAAATACTAGGGCTGTGCCATTATTCGATTAATCGAGTAAGTTGATTATTCAAATTTTCCGTTAATCGAATACTTGATTAATCAAAAATGCATTCAAAATATTAAAAAATAAAAAAATTTGAGGTGTTGTCCGATAGAGAATGGGCAAAATGTCCAAGATGCAATAAATTTTTGAAGTATCAAGAAACTTCTAAAGCTGTGCCGTTTTAATATATGATTTTTCATTTTATTCAAAAACGATTAAATAAAATGCCGATAAATCAATTAAATTTCTTTTTGATAAATCAAAATCTCGATTAATCGAGTAAATAATCTTTTTGATTAATCAAAAATCACAATTAATCGATTGATTAATCAATTAATCACACAGCCCTAATAAATACCTTTAACTACTTATATAAATATAAATTTTAATAAAAACAAATACTTACGCGTCATTAAACGTTTATTCCCTCGAAACCAACCGACTTGTGGTTGTGGTCGTGTATTACGTACAACACATGTTGCTTTCAATGTTTGACGTTCCTGCATTGGACCAACAATGGTACCATTCTCAATGTGATCACCTTTCTCATCCAGAATCACAACCTCACTTGGTGGCACTGCTCAGTCAACAACAACAACCATTAAGGGTGTAGTTATGCAAATTATGCCAATTGTCGTCGACACGTTGTACGGTTTATGCGGATGTGTGGGCGTGTGCGTTGTAGGCGTAGGTAACATTGGGCGTGTGTGAGTGAAGTGTTGTAGTGTTTGCAAAATTGAGTGTATGAAAAAGAGTTTAATTGACACAAGACAATTGTATGTTGTATATTTGTTGTTTTTTTTTTTTTTGTTTTTTGTTGTTGGTTTGAAGTGTTCAAATGTTGTGATGTTTTTAGTGTGCGTTTAATATTTCCATAGGTGTAGTTTATTGCGAAAATCGTTGTTGTTGTAGTTGATTTTTTGTTGTTATAGTTGTGTTGATACGATTTCGAGAAAAAATCGTGAATTTGTATAGCAAAAAAAAAAATGAATAATTAAATTTTTTTGAAATTGCTGTGAAGTTTAATTAATTTAAAATTATGTGTTTTTAATATGAAATCTAAATTTTATATGAAAAAAATTTAAATAAAGAAATGAAATAAAAAAATTTGTTAAATTAAAAATGTTTGAAGTATGAAGTTTTATTAAAAAAATAATAATAAATAAATAAATTTTAAAACTAAAAATTTTAAAATTTTTTATTGCAACTTAAATTGGAAAAAAATTTAGAAATTGGAAAATTCAAAAACTTGCCTAAAATAATTTTTATTTTCAAGGCAAATGTTTAAATTTTGTATAACCTAAAATTTTTTTTTTATTTTGAAAATTAAAAATTTTACATTTAAATGCTGTAACTTCTGATTGCCTAATTTTCTTGAAAGCTAACTGAAAATATTTTTTTAAAATTTTCAACAATTTAAAATTTGATTTTTTTTTAGTTTTCAAAAATTCCTTTCAATAATTTTTATTTTTACGGCAAATTTTTAAATTTTGTAACCTAAAAATTATTTTTAATTTTGAAAATTAAAAATTTTACATTTAAATGCTGTGAGGCCTATAAATGCCTAGTTTTCTTGAAAATTCGTTATTTTTTTGTTAAGTTCTTCATTGCGAACTTTATAATTTGCAAACATTTTTTAATTTGAAATTTTAATTTCCTTGTCAAAATATTTGATATTTTATACCAAAAATAGTTTCAACAAAAAAATATCTCAAACTAACCAAATATTTCAAACCAGAAATAATTTAATTTTAGAAAAAAATCAATTAAATATATTTCTTTTGAAATTCATTTGTCTTTATTCAAACTTTGTAAATTGTTTTCCTTATATTTCACGCATATTTTAAATTTACAATAAAAAACTTTTAAAATGTAGTTTTGAAAAACAATAATTTTAAAATATTTTAAATAACAGAAAAATTAAATGAATTAAATTTTAAGAACTGAGATGTTGGAAAAGTAAAAAGATAAAATTTTTAAAATTTGTTTTTATCAAATTTTGGAACCAAAAATAAATAATAAAAAATAATAAATATTTAAATTTTTCCAAAATTGAAAACTCGTGTGAAAATTAATGAAATATATATATATATATATATACATATATATATAAATACATTTTATTTTTTATGAACTTAATTTTTAATGGTAAAACTGAATATAGATACAACTTTTAAACTAAATTTGAAATAATTGTGCCCAAGAGCTATACATTTAAACACTCATAAGTGCAATAAAAATATAAAAACTAATATTGTGAAATAAATTAAAAGCTTCTAATCCACTTATAAAAACCAATAACAAACTCAAGCACCAAATGAATTTGCATGACTAAACAATATTTGAAATCAATCACAAAAAAAAAAAACTGAAACTAGTTTATGTTTTCATTTGAACTATACAAGCGGTAAAAAATTGTGTTAAACAATTTTTATAAAAAAAAAAAATTTTTTTTTTTGTTTAGTAATTTACCAATATTTTCTACACGTTTTTTGTTTTTAAAAAAACGTTTGGTTTGCATAAGTTTTTTTTTTAGTGTGAGTGCCAGCAATTATAATTAAAGTTTAAATTAAATAAAAAAAAAAAAAACAAAAAAAAAAAAAGATTTGTCAAGGCAAGCATATTTCAAAGAGGTTATGTTGTATGCAGACATTTTTGTACATTCATTGTTTTGAATTAAGTTTTAGTTTTATGGGTGTTAAGGGTGTGTGTAATTTTTTTAATATTTGTTTTTATTAATTTATTTTGTTTTCCATTTTTGTTAATGCAGTATACACAATGACAAAAATATGTATATTTGAAATTGTTTTTTTTTTTTTTTTTCAAAAACAAAAAAATATTTATTTCATTTGCATTTGGCATATACAAATCCATGGTGATGATGTTGACGAGCGTTTTAATTGATTTGATTTTTGTTGTAGTAGTAGTTGTAACGAGTAGTAGTAGTAGTAGTAGTAGTAGAAGAGAGCGGTGGGAATGGGGTTTATCAAAAGTACAATCAGTTAAAAAAATCGCATGAGATTTTATTTTTATTAATATTTTTAAAATTTTTTTTTTAGAAGCATTTCATTTAATGAATAATCGTATGAATAATGATAAAAAGAGTTACACAAAAATATGCATTAAAAATGGCATTCAGAATTTTAATGAAATATCAAGCGTTTACTAAGCGAATTTATGGAGAAAAAGTGGAAGAAAGAAAGCGAAAATAAAAAGCGTTTGTAAAAATGGCAATGAAGAAGCACTGAAAAGGCATTCATTACAAATTTTTGTTAGTGAGAAATGAAAAGCGATGGCGTGGAAATTGTATGCAAAGCAAAAATAAAAAAAAAGTAAGGTAAACTGAGTTCGGGTTAAACTGAAAATTATGTGGTAAAGTTCCTTTTAAATTAAATATCCTTTTTTTCAAATTTTTTTCAGAAGTTATGTTAGTTAAAAATTTAATTTTTTTCCCCTGTTTTGTGAATTTAATTGTTTTTAATATTACTAAATCTACTGTAGGCAGCAAAAAAGGGGTGAAAAATTAATTTTAAAAAAATTTTAATTTTTTAAAATCGTAGAAATTAAAGTGGGTCATTAAATTTTGGATTCAACTTTCTTTTTATTAATTTTGGATATATTCAAAGGCTGGCCGAAATTTTATTACGAAGGTTTTTTGTGGATACAATTTTTTGCAAACATTTTGTTTTAATTTTTTTTATTTTTGGTATGCGAAAACAAAATTATTTTTTTTATTTCCACCACAAGGTAAACACAAGTTTTTATCAGAAAAAATTTAATTATTTTATGTTGAAATTATTGAACTCTATAAATAAAAAATATATAAAAAAAATTCATACTCTTGAAAAAACAAAACAAAAAAAAAGTTTTTCTAAAATTTATTTGAGCTCAAAATTAAATGCGAACTTTAATTTTACCAGTTCTAAAAAATCGAAAATTTTCTGAAACTAGAAATTGAAATTTTTTTTAAATACTTTGTTTTAATATGCTTTTAAAATTTTTAGTTAATTAATCGATTGCTTTTCTGCTAAAAATAATTTTAATATCAGCTTCTCTGTATCTATTTGCATCCATTCAATATAATATATTATATATATATATTATTAATATTATTAAATTCGTATCAATTGCTCACAACTAGGTATACACAATAATCATAAATAAAAACAATAAAAAGAAATGATTGAAATTTTTTATAAGCAAGCGAAAAATCAGATTTTTAGTTACCTTTAAAAAGCGAAAAATGTAAACTTTTTATTTTTGTTTTTTAATATCTGTTTTTAGTTAGTTAGTAATGAATGAGTGAATTGATTTCATTTTGTGAGCTTACGTAGGAAAACCAAATTAATAGTTTTCAGCGCAGTGGAACATTTCATTGATATTGAATGGCTGCACTAATTTGGATTTTATGAATTTGAATTGGCGTGAATATGAAAATTTATTTGTGAGCAGAAAATTTAATTTAATTGTTTTTATTTAGTTTGCTAATTTTTTATGTGTTTCACGAGCTCAACACCAGTTGATAGTCATTGTTATTCAATTATTGTTTAAATTTTTAACGGCAAAATTAAATTTTTAACGGAGTTATTTAAAATTTTGCAATGAAGGCTATACTCAAATAATAGAAGGGATATGGTAAAAATTATATATTTGAGACTGGTGAGTAATTGTGGTTGTTTTTGAAAATATACCATAACTAAATAATATGTTTTCAGCTCTTCAGTTTGTTATCAAAATTCAAATCAAATTAGTAGTTCAATAACAATTATTTGAAAATAGTATTGGGCCGACAAGACTGAAGAAATATAAAAAAAAATTTATAAAATATTTAAAATTTTCATTGAAGTATTTCTTGCATTCAAAAATTTTTAATTTCTTGTTGAAACATTAAAAAAATTAAATTTTTCAATTTTTTTTTCAATTTTCAAATTTTTCTTAATGAATTTCTTAATGAAATTTTGTAAATTGCTTTGTTTTATTTGTATACCAAAGTGGTTTTTAAAATAAAATTTTTTTTGGAAGATCTTGAAAGAGCAATTCTCAATTTTAAAACTTTCAGTTTATAAAATTTTGCATTCTAATTTTTTTATTAAAATATTTAAGCTTTAAAGTCATGAGTTTTAAAACTATCAAAATAATATAAAAAAATTTTTTTTTTTAATATGCAAAATTTTACTTCATTTTCCTGCCTGCAATACCTCTTATGCTTCAACTTCAAGGAATTTCTAGCCTTTAGTAAAATTTTGATTTCACACCAACTTGCAACATTACAAACCACCAATGAAATTTTTCTAATTTATTTGATCACTCTCTTAGCTCATTAAAAATGGATTTGGTTGTAGATAATAGTGGAATGATTTTTTTTTTGTTTTTGGGATTTGAGTTTTGCGGTATTAAATTTTTGGGATATAGACAATTTTTATAGATTTTTAAATTTGTTATGCAAAAATTCTAAAACCATGCCAAAGAAAATTCATGCAAAATAACAAACTGCAAACAAAAAAAAAATTTCTTCATAGCACATTCAATTTACTTAAAAAAATGTCAAACAAAAATTAAAGCAGCAAAAAATTTAGCAAGAAGATTTAGCAAACTCACAACATTAAATCAAAAAACATTTTTTTTACCACCATTGCAGCAACAAAAATTTAATAAAATTAAACCGAATAAACTTTGCAACATGCAGCACAATTTTAAAAGCAAACAAATAAATTAAAAAAAAAAAATTGCAACCAAATTTATTTCAAACATTTAGAATAAAAATTTTAAATGAAAATAATTTAGCTTACCTAAGACATTCAGTTCGACACGATAGCCGTTGAAATTATCACACGTTTCGATTGGTATAAGAAATGTTGTATCACATAAATAGATATCCTCATCAGATATTTTTAAATCTTTTATAACTAATCTATATGGATTTTGCTCCACTGTGACTCTGTAAATGGAAGAAGATATGTGAAGTGTTAGATGACTTGTTTTTTAATGCTGTTCGGGAATTTTGGGCTCTTCATCGAAATGCTGAAAGAGGCCTTTGGAAAAATCTGAGATAGGTTGTTCTCCCATTAAATTATGACATAAGTTGATATTCTCATCAGCCTTTGCCTCGCTCACCTTTTCGCAAATTCATCGGATACGCTCGTCACATTACTATCGCCCAACAACATTGCAGCAATACGATCATCGCCCTTAAACCAATTTATCGAATGCAGATTACCGCATTTGTCTTTGTTAACCGGGCAAGGTATCACCACTGATTTGCCTTCGTGTTCGCTGATGGTTTCATCTGTAAAGAGAGAGAAAATTATATTTTTTTTATTAATACAAATTTTCTGAATTTAATTGATGAACCTAAAACAAAAGGATACATTAAATAGTCTTCAAAATTCTCAAAACTGAAATAGAAATAGTCATAGAATGGGATTACAAGACTCCTGTGGGCACATCTGATACTAACCAGTATATAATCAAGTAGTTAACAAGGTAGTTTACCGAGGAACTAACCATATAACTAACCAGATAGTTGACCGACTAACTAACCATGCAATTAACCAGTTAAATTTTTTTTATTAAAATTTCGTACTTGCTATGTGAAGTTTTTATAGTTAGCGCTCCACGAAAAAATTAAAAGAGATTGTTGCTTGCGCAATTTGGTATTTAAATTTAAATGAATAACAAAGGTACTCATATCATGTTCATTACTTAGTAACTCAATTTGCAATTACTCTCTTGCGTATACACAGATTTATGTATATCACTTGCGCTTTTGTGTGAACCGAAAAAAAATAAAGATACGAAAACCCAAATATATGTAGACCTTTTCAGTTTTATACACAATACTGCTATAGAAACATTTTTGAAAATCAAATTTAAAAGGGCACGCATCATGAATAAATGCCCGAAATTCCATTTACTAAAATCGGTGAACACAAAAATTCCATTTTTAAGGCACACACGCACACATACAATCGCATGAAGATAAAGAAATGTTCAAAAAATAAATAAAAAACGACAAAAAAATATGCTGCAAATCAAACATATCCTTGTCATGCTTAAGTGACTACGGTCACATAAGGAAATAAAGTTTTATCTATCAACAAAACGAAGGAGAGTAGGAAGTTTTGCATATCCTTTTCTGTTATTTCTTTACACATTTATTTATGAAGTACTTATGTATGTATTGGTACTCCCGCATGACACAGATAAGCTGCGTATAATTTACTTTGCATATGTAAAATTCATACAATTCAAATAGCCAGATAAAGATGACAGCAAAAAGAGCTGAAAGTGAAAAGAAATGTAGCAAAAGAAAAAAAATTAAAAAAAAATTGGAAACAGTTATTGGCAAAGAAAGACAGACAAAAGTTTTGCAAAGTTTAAAGCAGTGCTCTGTTTGCCTCAAGCGTCAGCTTTGTCTGTAAAATGCGAAGGGAAAAGGACCCCCGCATTTGCTTTGTTAGGGTATTTCTTGAGCCGTTTTTTTTTTGGAAATTTTTCTGTTACCTTTTTGTTGGCAATGTATTGCAATGAATAGCATGAATGTGTGATATTTTTTTGCTATTGGGTATGATAATTTAAAAGTTCAACTCAGGCATAGGACATTAACAAATGTGGGAGTGTGTAATAACTTATTATGGCATTATGTCTTGTAAGAGCAACCATGATGCTTTAAAGTAGACGCGCATACTTTTTAAAAAAAAACTCAGTTTTACAAGACTCCAGTGAGCGCATCTGCTATCAACTAGATAGTTAAACAAGTAAATTACAAGGTGGTTAAACGCTTAACTAACCTAGTATTTAACCAAGTAATTAACCATGCAATTGACCAGACAATTAACCAGTTATATTTTTTATTATATAAAGTATTGTAATTAACTAAGTAGTTAATCAAGTAATTAAATAGGCAGTTGACCAGGTAGTTAACCAGTTGTGAATTTTTTTATTGAAATTATTGTAACTAACCTGGTAGTTAATTGAGTAACTAACCAGGTAGTTGACCAAACAATTAATTAACCAGTTTAGATTTTTTATTATTCAAATTATCGTAATTAGCTTGGTATCTAACTAAGTAATTAACCAGGTAGTTAACTATACCAATAACCAGTTAGATTGTTTATTACTCAAATTATTGTAATTAATCTAGTTTTTAACCAAGTATTTACCCAGGTAGATAACTGTACAATTAACCAGTAAGATTTTTTTTATAATTTTCTAAATTTTTTAACAACATATTTCAGATAGCCCAACACTTGCTAGACCTAGTATTTACAGTCCAGCAAAGAACCAGCTAAACCCAGTGTAATATTTAGTTTACACTAGTGTCATCTCAATATTAACTTTAAAAGGCAGCTTAAGTCATTCAACATTTTGATGTGCGGATCTCTTGACATGAACGGGTACACTTGAAACGGGCGTGGATTACTCCAGGTTACAGTCAGTTTCTCTCGTGCACTGCATTCTACTTCTTTTATGGTGTCCTTTGGATCAGCTAAGGAGCGTTGAGCTAACACCACCGCTTGTCGGGTGTCGAGATCCTGCTGGCCAGTTGTTAACGCTATTCGATCGTCAGAATTGGGTTGTTGGCGGAGCATTGCCCTCACATAGGGCCATGGATAAGTAATAGTCTCGCATGACCTTTGACCTCAATAAGAAATTTCTTAACTACTATATTTGCTGTTTTGTTTGTTGTTTCGCTGCGGGGTCTAACATCTCTCGTCTAACCCATTTACCATTTTAAAATCAGAAACACACACACACACTCATGTATGTATTTCTTTATGTATGCATACGTTCACCACATAAGAAAGAGAACAATTCAACATACATATTTAGTAAAACTGTCCATTCACTTAACCAAAACGAATTCAACTTGAGCGGAGCGCGTCTGTCCAACTTCTTCGAATACAAAGACAAACTCTTAACGAAACTGACGCAGATGTTTCCTTTATCTTTGCGTTTGTATGTTTGTCATACCCGCATGTCTGTATTTGTCAAGTTGAAGACCACTCATACACACACACACACATACACACATACACATACACATTAACAAATGTGCCACATTCTTGCTTGGAATTTACCCGTCCATCAGATAGTTCATCACTTTTTGTTTGATTTTCTGTTTGTAAAATGGTTGATTGTTGCCTTTTGCGTTGATGCTTAACTCTTTCTTACTTCCGGAACCACATTAGATTATCTTGTGGCTAACTCTTTAGGGTATTGTTGTGGCCTTACAATCTTACGTACTTGTCTCTGCTAACATCAATTTATTTATTTGGTTCTTTTTTAGATTTTATTAATGTGGTCCGTTTTGCTTGCTTGCACACAATATTTTTCAATTCTCTTCTAACCGTCCATTCAACCAAGACATGATTGCTATTACTTTTTGTGTATTTTAGATTTTTATCTCTCGGAAATTTTTGTTTGTGCGTTAAGCTTTTGATGGATATGCGTACATATACGAGTATATATGTATATTCGTAGGACGAAATCCGTTTTTGAGGTTATGTCTTCTTTTGGTTGTAAGTCAGCAGTCCCACAAGCCATAATAGATAGGATAATAGAGTTTAATATGAAAGTACCAAATATTTGAAATATTACAAATCAAAAAAAGATAACTGCGCATTATTATTACTTTCGGAACTTTCGGTACCATTTTTGGTACTTTTCGGGATTTTTGTTGCATCATTTATAGATCATATCTCTCATTCTCGGGTACTTGCAGATAATTTTTACGATACTTTCCAGATCATTTTCGGAACCATTTCGGTATTTTAAGCGGGATACATATCTTTTTAATCATTTCAGTATTCTCTACTAGCCTTTTTCAGGACGAATTCGGAACAATTAAACTATCATTTCGAGAGTTTTCGGTAACATTTTTGGGAACATTATGGGATTACTGTTTTATGATTTCCAGTTCATTTTGTGATTGTTTTTGGGACCATTTAAAATATTTTCGGAATGACTTTCGTGACTTCTTTGGTATCATTTCGGGATTATTTTCTTGTCTGATGTCTTTAGGATGATTTCGTAACCATTACAGAACTATTTCGGGAATTTTTAAATAATTACCACTTCGACATCAGGATTTGATGGTGGATTTAGGATGGTTTTCGGAACCTTTTTATTTTCGACATCTTTTCTTGTCTTGTTTGGGACTATTACTGATCATTTCAGGAGAAAATCAGGAACTTATCTGTTTTCAGAACTCTTTGGCATAGTTTCGGGATTTTTTCGGTACGCTTTTGGGACCATTTCGGATATTTTTGAGATGATTTCGGCATTGTTTTATAAATTTTTATCCAACTATTTCGCGACCTTTTCATGATCAGTTGTAAATCATTACAGGATCATTTCGGGATTGTTTTCTTGATCCAATGAAAAATGGTCTCAAAAATTCTAACGAAATAAATTTCACTCCAAACACGATCCCTTTAACTCAAATTAAGTAAACCCCACAAAAGAGCTTGATAATACTGAGCACGACTCTCACCTAGAAAATTCAATAAAATCTCCATCACCCTCCTCAACAACGAGTGCCACAATATTGTGAACAAATTATGAACGATCCCTAAAAATTTACTTTGATTTACAACCAAAGTGAAGATAAATGCGTTTCAAATGAGTGAATGCCAAAAGTGCAAACGAGCTGAGTGTTATAAATAAATATTCATGCTAAGGCTGGCAGGAAGAAGACATTTGAAAAAGAAAAAGTTTTTCCTATTTTCAACTGGCCAACGGAAACGGAAATGGGATTATAAAAGCAAAAGCACGTCAGCCAAACAAATAGACAACGCAGATAAGCAAATATGTCAAACGGATGCTAGTTTGTGTGTATGTGTGTGTGTGTGTGTGTGTGTAAGAAAGCGCACAAGGAATTAAAGTTGTAGAGTAGCAACTAAAAATAAGAAACGATTCAAAATGTGCAAGACGGATGAATGCAGAGAGGCGTACAACTTGAAATGAAAACCACAAACGAAATTATAGAATACGGCAGAGATAAGAAAATGTCTGTAAACGGCTTAAATACCACAGAAATTTCCGTAGACTGTGAAGCGGTAACACACACACACTGAAGGCTTTCGAACTTTCCAGTATGAGCAACAGATTAGAAGCTACCACACAACTGGTATGAAGACTAGGCGGAACTAGTCACTTAGCTGTGGATATTGTGGAGGTGAAGATCAGAGGAGATCACAACGTAATTCAGCCAAACCGGTTAAGTTTGATTAGTAATTAGTAAGTAATTGATTAGAAGGATTTTTTAATTGGTAACGATTATTTTAATTGTATTCAAGAAAAAGTAATTATAAATTGATTACAATAAAAAAAAAAAATTTTAAATAATCAAAAACCTTTTTTGACTACTTTTGATTAGTTTTGATTGTTTTTCATAATTTTTAATAATCGTGAATAATCATAATTTTTATTTAATTTTTTTTAATTAACTGGATAATAAGCATTTTAAATTTAAGGTAATGGTAATCAATCATTAAACAGATTCTTAGTAAATTAATCAGTCATTCTGGTAATCGTTACGATTAGTAATCATTATTAAAAAAAATAAAATTGGGCTTGATTACTTTTGTTTATTTCTGATTGTTTGTCATAATTTTTAATAGTCGTAAATAGTCACGATTTTTTTTGATTATTTTTTAATTAACTGGAAAATAATCATTAAAAATTTAAAGTAATTAAATTTGATTATTTTTGATTGTTTTTCGTAAGTTTTAGTTGCCTTGAGTAATCAATATTTTTTTGCATTTTTTTAAGTTAACTGGAAAATAATCATTAAAAATATAAAAGTAATGGTAATCAATCGTTAAATGGATTTTCGCAAAATATTCGAACTAAGTGGTAAACGTTATGATTAGTAATCATTATTTAACAAAAAAAAAAATTTGTTTGTGTTTTTTTTTTCATAATTTTGAGTAGTCGTGAATAATCATGATTAACTAGAAAATAATCATTGAAATTTTAAAGTAATGGTAATCAATCGTTACGATTAGTAATCATTATTCAACAGATCTGGTCAGCGTGCTTTACCCCCGACGATATTAAGGCAAAGTCTCTCTTCCAGTTGCTCTTTACAAATTGCTGGACCCTACATTTTTAATGAAGACCTTGAACGGCAATATGTCATTGAGGATAAATTTTTATCCATGAGACCTTTCGAGGTCACTTAGGTAAAGGTGTAACAAGTGAAGTGAAGTGGACTAGCTCGAAACTAGTCAAGAGTTTTTAGTGATTGCAATTGTATTTCTTTACAAAGCAACCATTGCTGCAAGTACTAGAGACCAAAACAGCTAGAGAGCAAACAAGCTGCCAAGTACTTGTGCTCTATACCGCGCGTCACCGTAGTAAGAGGGAAGAGCCTTAGTTGACTTATAGATTCGTTGTGCCAAAAGTGTTTATTTTTACAACTAGCCGACTATTTTCTTAGTTTTATTTTCTAAGCAAAAAATTGGAAATTTATGAAGAGGAAACCGCACCCACTAGGAACTACTTGCTGCACGCTACCACTACCACTACCAATCTGCTACTTGTAGACCAACTAAATAAAAAAAATAAAAAAATTGTTCGAACAGCTGCGTATGGCTGAGGAAACGTATCAGAAATGAAGTGCGATTTACGGCCATTGAAATCAAAGTTTAGTGTTGCTTCAGTTGATTGCTTTCACAGCTAAAGAGACGCACAAGCAACAGACAAATATGGTGGAGTGTAAAAGTACATATATGAATTTCTCTTGATATAAGCGCTCGGGTGTGGCTAGTTGGTAGGAGAAAATTGTTGATATTTTATGAGATTGCGAAAATGAGTTTCGGTAGAAGTGTAAGGCAGTGCCAAAGCGGCAACATGACCCACGTACATAGGTCTTTTGAATGAAATTAAATTAAAACAAATGCAAGTTTATGGCAACCTTGTTAATATGATATACCCAGTTGTGAGTTTGCATTGAAAAATTTGAAATTCACAAATTTGATATTATTTTATTATTGAAAGCTGGGTATACACGATAAAGGAAAAATTAGCTTCAAATCTAAGTTGGCATTAAAAACATTAATATTTGCTTGTAAGGTTTTAGTTTCCAAACTTTAAAATTGGTTGCACACGAAATTGGTTTACGACTTTAGGACTGCAAAAGTAGATGAAAGCAATGGCTACTGCATGCAGATTTTGCTCTCTACAACCTGTCGCTAAAATTAGTTAAAATGTGCTAAAATGAGAAATGAGGTGATAAATCACCGGCAAAACGACTAAAGCAATAACAAAAACTAAAACCAAAAACTGCATTCTCAATGTCAAAGTTTGAGCGCAAAACTCAACAGGCAGAGTTACTTAGCAACCAAACGTAGTAATAGAATATCTATTTGAGGTGGCACAGCCAAGAGCCAATTTGATTGAGCGGTACAAAAAATTTATGAATGATGGAATGACTGAAGGAGAGTTTGCGTGGAGGGCTAATCGTGTGTCTCCATGTACGATAGTGTTGAATATTTTTGGGTATGGTTATGGTTATGGTTATGGTTATGTTTATGGTTATGGTTTTGGTTATGGTTATGGTTGTGGTTATGTGTATGGTTGTGGTTATGCTTATGGTTATGTCTATGATTACGATTGTGCTTATGATTGCGGTTAAGTGAATGCCTGCGATTATGGTTATGGTAATGGTAGTATTTATGGTTTTGGTTATGGTAATGGTTATGGATATGGTTATGGTTATAGTTATGGTTATGGATATGGTTATGGTTATGGTTACGTGTATGGTTATGGTTATGCTTATGGTTATGGATATGAGTTATTTTTATTTTCAGTTTTTCCGACAGGGTGAATGCTAGATTTATATTGGAACGATTTTCCGTCATCCCTTGTCAATTTTCTGAACGAAAACTTACACTGAAGATGGCGGATCGCCGAAACCGGTTATGGATATCTTTATAGTTATGGTTATGGTTATTGGTTTTGTCATGGTCACGGTTATGGCTATTTTTTATGGTTATGAGTATCGTTATGGTTTTGGTCATGGTCACGGTTATGGCTATGTTCACAATTATGGTTATGGTATGTTTACAATTATGGTTATGGTATGGTTATGATTTTGGCTATGGTTATGCCTATAGTTACGATTATTAGCGATGATCTGCACCACTTTCTTTTACAAAAAAGCATATGCACCCCTACTCTTTCCACATACACCAACACGTAATAACTTCGTGTATTTTGGCAAGAATTAGTTATTTTCTTCCTTTACGCTGTTGTCACGGATAAAAGGATAATCCTGCTTGAGCTTAATTTAGTAGAGTAATATTTGCAGATTTTTGTAAGCGTATTTCATGAACGACCATAAATATATACATACTTATATAGGTATACGAGTATTAACGCACACATGCAGCAAAAATAGGTACTTAAATGCTATAATTTTGTGTGCCCATTAAGCGATAAATAACACAAAAAATTTTGCGTGACTCAATGCCGAGTTGAGTTTGTCAAGGATTTATTTGTGTGGGTGATAAGTCAAGGGAAATTGTTGTTGGTTTTTGCTTGCTTGTTGTGTAAGGTGAAATGTGTACGTGACAATTCTTATTTAGGTCATACATTTTGGCGACTGATGGAGTGCTAGAAGTTATGGTCATAAGAAAGATTGGAGCCAGTAATTGATTGGTTGTTAAGGATTAGGTAGTCATGAAAGATATTTTGTGGCTTAAAATATTGGCAAGTAGGTAAATAAATAGTCAAATAAAATTTGTCTATAAAAGAATTGATTTGAGGTGATAAGAGAAGGCTTAGTCACAAGGGATAGAAAAGGAGGTTTATTATTCGGAGCAGTTCTCTGTTAATTCGATGTGACTTGTGGGGTCTAAAAAGGCTGCATACTTTTAGGCACTATTTTGTACGATTTTTAAAGCTTACACCACGAACCATCAGTGGATAACAACTTCTACTAAAACAGGGATAAAAGGCGAGTCGGGTAATTTTGCGTAAAGTGGTTTCACCTTTAAACCACTTTGAAATTGCGTCTTCGTGTGAGTTCTTCAAGGTTGCATACTTTTTGGCACTTGTTTTTTTTTCTATATAATTTCCAAAAATATGCTTTTGTGTTAGAAAATATTTGTGTACTTCTGGAATCATAGTTTCACAGCGCTTTGAAATTACCATCATTTTTGACTCAAATATTTCACGATATGAATTCCATTTATTTCACACTTCACTAAAAAATCAACTCAAAAAGTGAAAAACACACAAGTGTATAACACTTAATATATTATCGCTTTACTGCAGCTTATCGCTTTAAGCGTCTAATATTATACTTTAATTTGTTATGTTATGCATTTCAAAAACACTTACACATGCAGCCAATTTACTTAGTGTAAGCGCACTTGTGTGTGTTAAAATAAAATTTTATGAATCCCTAAAGTATGCAATATAAGTTTTTATTTTATTTTATTCGAATGATTTACTTCTTCACAGACTTTGGAAGCTAAAATATATATATGTGATAAAATAAGTGACGCTTGTTTGAAGTATTGATAGAGGTGGATACAGGGTAAGGCGGATGTAGTAACAATAATTTTAGGAGGTTTGACTCTATTTGAGTGAAACTGATTAAATTAGAAGATATGTATTTAAGGAAGAATAATACATTGTTAAGTCTAAAGCTCTGACTAGCTGAGCTGTACAGATAAATATTTAAAGGTCATATAAAGCTCAGAATATAACTTCGACTATTTCAAATACTAGATAATAGTTTCAATTCCTACTTTGGTACTGACAGAAGAAATAATTTCCAACTGGAGTGGCAGACTTTTAGGCGCATTAAAAATTTCTCAGCTGACTTTTCTTTGAGGGTCGGTTTTTCGCCTTTTATTTTGCAAGCAGTTGGTGATATAAGGCCGAAAAATTACCAAATGTTGCATACTTTTTGGCGTCCCTTAAAGGGGGTCGATTCCAAGGTGATTTACACGAACTAGGAAGATGAAAGCATTTCTGGCATTTTAAAAAGTTTTGAAAGAGGATATAACTAATCGACCCCATTAAAAAGTCATATTAGGTCGACAGGAAAACTTCACAAAAACTTTTAATGCACACACGTATCACCCTGTATATAAATAACTTTGTTCGATTACGCTCATACGCACATACATACAAAATTCTATTAAAACTGCTGATGGCATGTTTTACACCTCAACGATTTATGCAATGTTTGTTGTTGTATTCGTCTTTTATGTGTAGCTTGTAACGCTTTAGTTGTGTTGCGTTGTGTATTGCTTGCGTTATGCTGGCTCCCACTTCACTTATTCAAGCAGCAAAAAAGTATGCAATACAATCAATTTGTTATTCCCCAACAACCATGTACGAATATTCAGGGTTTATGCTGTTGCTGTAGTGCTTTTGCTATTGCTTTTACGGCAGATGTAGCAGTACAGCTATACATTTTATATATACATATTTATTCAAGAACATGCATATGTACTTATTTTTGTATACATACTTCATTTTCTTCTTCTTCGTATATCACATATTTATATATGTAGTTAAGTAAGTGCTTTGTAAATTATTTTACTTGTTTTTCATTTCGCACGTTTTCGATTTTCGCTTACCTATCCATCCTTGAAGCTTGAACTATGTATGTATGTTCCTCCCATCACCTTTAATACATGTTCAATCAATTCACTATAAGAGCTTATACTAAATGTGTACATTAGGGTGGTCTGGAGTTTTCATGTTTTTTAAACAACTTCCCCGAACTTAGTTCCATAACTTTCACTTATTCAAACCACGGAATTATTCGTGCTGATAACTCTACAATTTAACTTGATTGCTCTGTATTAAAACTGTCTAAAGCTATTAAGTTAGAAGTGAAACTTCCTGATTTAATTAGAATCCAAGAGACTAATATCCCCTATTCGGCCAATGTTAACATAAAATTCATATCTTATTACTCATTTACAGGCTAAGTACTCTGCAAAATTAAAAAAAAAAAAAAATTCGAATAGGTGGCATCCCTGATTTTAAAAAAATTTATACAGGTGGCATCCCTTTTATTACTATTTTTTTTTATTGTTTCGTTGAATTACAGAATAAGCGTATTTATATAACAAATAAAATTTGAAAATCAAATCAAAATATACAATAAAAATTATTTTTCAAACTGGTGGCAACCCTTTGTATTAAAAAAAACATTTTTTTTTTTAAATAAAAGAATAACTAACAAAACAACTAAAATTTCGCTTTTCCCTTCCATGAATGTTTATAAGAATTTTAGAATACGTGGAAATAGTTGGCAACCCTATCTAACACTCTCAGTTTCAAAACATAAGCTCAAAGTAGAGTAAACGTTTACAATCTCTCCTTCAACGCTTTTATGACTTTATATAAAAGATAGGTGGCAACACTAAAAAAAAATATTTTTTGTTGAAAAAGTATGTAAGATGATGCTACAAGTTACATTTGTCATTTTTCATTCAAATTTTAATTAATTAAAAAAGGGTGGCAATCTTTTAAAACATTTTCATCTAACACAACACTTCATCTAGTTAAAGAGTGGACCGTTAATGAGACAGCAGTCGCTGTGCAAATATAAAATTCGGTTCAGGTGGTAACCCTGTACAATTTGATTTTGCTGGAAACGCTTAAAACATTTATTTTTGTTAGTTTTAAATAATTTATAAAAAGTGGCAGCTCTGAAAAAATACTTTTTTGCTAAGCACAGATTATACTTATTTTTAAAAATTACATATATGTATATATATAGAGAAAAAACAGGCACAAAATGTAAAATCGAATTGGGTGGCATCTCTGAAAAAAAAATTGATAAGAAAAATTTAAATAAAGATTTAATTTTTAAATTAAAAAAATCTTACATTCTTATGCTGCCAAGTCTATGATTTTAGCTCCTTTCCGAATCCACCAATAAATACGCTGTACCCTACATGAGCACTTTCTTGTGATTCTTTTTATTCTGGCTATGAAAATGGTGAAAATATTCAATGAAGTGACAGGCCTCCAGTCAGCCACTCAGTCGTGGCTGCAAAATGTCTCTCCAGCCTAACAGGATGTAAAACCGACAGCGAAAGCACAACGGAAATGTGCAAAAAAAAAAGCAGCTCGGGAGAAGCGCTAACATATGTAGCTACATTTATACATATGTATGTGCATGAATAAATAAATAAACAAACGTTGTGAAGTAATAAAAATTACAGACAGCATTTCACCTTCATCACGTATTCATGGTTTTGCTTCATCAATCAATTAATCGATATTAAATTTGATTAATAAAACAACAAATTGAAAAAGGAAAAAATAAAATGCGGAGACGCTGGAAGAATTGCCAAAATATGTATTCACGGTTGAACGGAACTAGATTAAATACAACCAAAAATTATGCCATGCATGTCTGTACGGGTATGTACAGTTGCGTTCACAATAATAGTAGTACAGTTAAATAATGTGTGTTGGATATTGTTTTTTATAATTTCCACTCAAACTGACGCAAGTTTTATGACAGAAACCACATAAAAAGAATTGTCAAAGTTTACACAAAATTTACAAAAATTAAAAAACAAATATGAAAATTACAATATTTTCGGACAGAATCTTTAGAAAATTTTTGAGTACGCAGTTTCGTAGTCCAACAATTTCAGCGTAATAATATACTAGAAAAGAGCGTGTCACAATTTCCCCTAATTTTTAGAATTTTTGTTGTGGAGTATTTTGAGATTTTTCTTCAATACAACGCTTGAGCGTAACTCATATTTTCTATGGAAAAAGTACACAAAAAACAAATCCTAAAACTCTTGTAAAATTGGAGTTACCTGTTTCTACCAAAAAAATTTAAAAAAATAAAAAAAATAAAAATATTCAAATTTACATGTAAAATTAATTGAAGGTTAATAAAATTTCCTGATTTTTGTGTAAACTTAAAAATTACTTTTTATGGTTTCTTTTTGTTTTAAAATTCGCTATATTTTATAATGAAAATAATTAAAAATACAATTGCTTCTTCTTACGTCACACGATATCCAATTTAATTTCACTACTTTAATTTTGCACGCAACTGTAGTTAGTTGTGCAAGTAAATTAACAGACGATTGCGATGAGTTGATCTTATGATCTAAAATGTTTGCCTTAGACGCACGCTTCCTTCTCTCAGGTTAAGTATCCACAGCTTTTGATAATCCTACAACCACCAGTCTTAGTAGTTGGACTGACATTCGCACAAAAAACTTAACCTCAAATTCAGCAAGAGATTTTACCGACCACCAAAAATCCTTAAGCACCATTTCTAAAGGCAATTCAAATCAATTTGTACTTTTCTCCGTGAGCTGATAATTATCTTGCCAAAACAGTAATCATTAAATTAACCCTTAATATACCTCATACATGCGGACATCAAAAAATGTGAATGGTCTTAAAGCCAAATAGCCATAAGCGTAAAAAATTCGGTGCGCTTTTGTCAGTTGAGTTTGGCAGCTAAAAGTCAGAATACACAAAACCAACCAACTTCAATCGACAACTTCATCAGACATGATAAGCGCGTTAAGTGAGGGCACAGCAAAATTTGTGAATATTTATATGTATGAAGGTATGTTAGTATGATGAGGCTACTGATTTAAAGGTTGTACTGATTCAAAGCTGGGATCGTAAGCTTAAAGAGCTTCTGAAGGTAGAGTAAGATATTAAGGATAGAAAGGTTGGGGGTTCATCTCTATATAAATAGACTTTTGTGCATTTTTGTGTTCAAAATGAAAATTTTTGAGTTAATTGTTGTTGGAGCAGTTAAAGTTGTAAATTTTTTTTTGTTAGCGTCAATAAAAAAAAATAAACAAAAATTTAGCACAAATTAGCGCAAATTAATTAAAAAAAAAATTCTACTTGTTTATTGTTGTTTTCTATTTAATTTTTTTCTAGGAAACAAATTGCGCTCAATAACAGCAAAGCAGTTTCCTATCGAAGCTACTCACAAAACTGACAGTTAGTGGATTCACCACTTGACTTGCTCACCTAGTCGCTGAGATCATAATCCACTTACATTTCTCATTTTTCATTTACATAAAATTTGTCCAAATCTATTGTCTTAAATAGCTTAAATGAGCTTACGTACGTACTCCCACCATACCCACAGAATATCCACCTAAAGCAGAAACTCATTGTTTTTAATTTTCCAGTTAGAGCGCCTAAATGTATGCAGCCAAATTGAGATTCATCCCCTAAGACTGCCTGACAAATAAGTGAAACGTGCGATAGGCTTACTAAACTCCTGCCCAAACACAACAGCTTAAGCATTTTGTGGTTACGACGAAATGCTGCTGGCGACACGATTGACCGGAAAGACAAAACCAAAGATAATTATCTGTCAAATCTAAATTGAAATAACTGAAAGGAATGAGAGTCAGTTTAGAAGGTGGAGGCGAAACAAACCACTGGAAAAGCATGAAAATTGTAAAGATACTTAGACTTTGAAATGTACTAGGAATGAGTGAACAGTCTGAGAGCTTTTATGCTTGCCAACGAAACATTGTTCTTGTCCTTTGCATGTGTCTGTGTGTGCGTGGGTGCGTGATTTAGATAAGCGTCCATAATGACAAAGTGCCTGTAATGATTTTATGTGCGTGTGTTTATTATTACTCATGTTGTTGCTTTTGTTTTCGTTAACAAAATGCTTTCCAAGTTTGGTTTGGTAGCACAATTTAATTGCTCATTGGGGAGTCATTTGCAGTTTGTAAAATTATCAGCAAACATATATAGAAATGTGTTTCTTTCCGTCAAACAATTGAGTGCACACAGACTAACACATGTTCATATTTCCTAACTTATACACATTAGACCGAAATAAAAAAAAAATTTAATTATAATAAAATAAAATAAAATAAAAAAAAAAAAAAAAAAAAAAAAAAAAAAAAAAAATTTAATAAAATTAAATGAAATAAAATAAAATAAATAAAATAAAATAAAATAAAATAAAATAAAATAAAATAAAATAAAATAAAATAAAATAAATAAAAATAAAATAAAATAAAAAAATTAAATTGAAGTAAAATAAAATAAAATAAAATAAAATAAAATAAATAAAAATAAAATAAAATAAAAAAATTAAATTGAAGTAAAATAAAATAAAATAAAATAAAATAAAATAAAATAAAATAAAATAAAATAAAAAAAAATTAAAATAAAATAAAATAAAAAAAAATAAAATAAAATAAAATAAAATAAAATAAAACAAAATAAAATAAAATAAAATAAAATAAAATAAAATAAAATAAAATAAAATAAAATAAAATAAAATAAAATAAGATAAAATAAAATAAAACTAAAATAAAATAAAATAAAGTAAAATAAAATAAAATAAAATAACATAAAATAAAATAAAATAAGATAAACTAAAATAAAATAAAATAAAATAATAATAAAACAAAATAAAATAAAATAAAATAGAATATTCATGGATACTTTTAACAGTACAATCATCTTTCTCACAACTTATTAACCGTTAATTGTGATACTCAAAAGAAACATATTTTTAGGCGCAATCTGTTGCATCTTATCAGTTATAAACATACAACGGCGTTTGACAACAGATGACTGAAGCAAAGGCGAAATCATTCGCATATGTCTAAAAATGTTAAATAATTATGACGGCTTAGTTCTTTTGATTTTCGCAAATTACTTAATCTACCTCAATTTGACGGAAATAAATTATATCTGTGAAAATTGATATAATTAAGCAATTTCAGAAAGAATATGCTGGAATTCGCTAGTGTACGCCCATTATTTTAGTTTGTAGCTAAAAATGAAATTCTTGATTTAATTAGCTTCAAGGAAAAAAAAACGAAGCAGATATTTCAAGTTCAGGCATTGGCATTTGCGTAGCTTAACACACATACTATTTTTCTAATATACATACATATACATACATACATACACATGTATGTATATATCTCCACAGTAAAACTCATTGATATTCAAGTCATTGTGTCAATTTCAGCTGCTGCGATTTTTACTTACATAAATACCAAATTGTGCGCTCGTGTGCTTGATAAATCTGTCTATATGTATGTATGCGTATTTGGGTATAAATGCCATATCACATACCACCGCAGCAATGCTAAATTACTTTTTCCATGCGAAAGCACATTAATTGCAAAACTGACAAACACGAGCGCACATATAAAAAAATTTTGAAAACGAGTATCCCAACAGGCATTCCAAAAGAAAATTTAACGAAAGCATTTTGTTTAATTTTATTTTATTCTATTTCATTTTATTTTATTTTATTTTATTTTATTTTATTTTATTTTATTTTATTTTATTTTATTTTATTTTATTTTGTTTTATTTAATTTAATTTAATTTTATTTTATTTTATT
>OX608082.1:66813957-66816457 GCA_951509765.1 Sphenella marginata
AGAAACCGACCACAAGGTTGAAAGTGAAGCAAGACTATATAAAAAAATAAAACTGTCCGTATTGACTTCACTCAAAAACCCATTTCGATTTGTTGTCTTGAATTTATTTCCTCTGAAAATCACAGCGCATCTTCGGTCTAACATTTTAGCTCTAAAATCAAGTGCACCTTTTGACTTTGGTTTGTAAATTAAAGCCAACCCCCTCAATTCCAGCAACTTCATAACTAAACACTTCTAGCTTTTCAGCTCTGACATACAAAATTCCATAGCAAATTTTCGTTTTCCGAGAACTCAAATTCATGGAAGAGTTATTTGTTTTCAAAACTGAGCTCTGCTGTCTCTATCATTTGGAAATTCTGGGAAATCGAATTCAGCGAATTGAGTCTAGAATTTTCATTAAGCTTTTCGTTTGCAAAGCGAATTCTGTTGAAACGCAAGTATCAGTGTCAAGTAAATACCAATAAGGATTATGTCTTGTTTTACTTAGAGCTTGCATTGCATCAAAATTTCGAGAACTTGAATTTAATATGCCATGCAAGTTGAGCAAAAAGAGAAATCCCTTTCAAAATTTCTCTGTTGAAAATTTTTCGAAAAAAAAAGCTTCGAACTTATTAATTGTAAAAACGAAAGTCACTTTTGCCTAAGTGAAATCAACTGTCCAAATCATGCAAATTCGACTCCGGCCGAAGCTTTCTACATGCATTAATTTAAAAAAAAATACCTTGCTGCGAGAGCTTTAAAGCTTAGAAGTTCATATAAAACTGCGCAAAGCCTCTTACTATTCACTTATGTATATCCCCACATAAAATTAAAAAAAATACCTCCTCATACCCCACTCCACACAAACAGCAGCTTGTTTTAATTGTTTATTGCTTTCATTAAATAAATAGTCATTTTATTGTTTCCTCTTCCCCCTTCATTTTAATTTGACTTTGCGTAATTTATTTGGCTTAGCAAAACCCCACAAAGTTACAACTTCATGCTGTGACTAGGCACACTACTCTCCTCAGTTGACTTGCTCTGTGCGCTGAAAAGTGAGTGGCATACTTTTAGGCTTTTTCACTTTCTACATTAGCTACCCATTTGTCGTGTTGATTTTTCAACTATAGCATGTGATTTGCATAAAAATTAAAGGTTAATTCCTTTTTGTGTACAGAATTTAATTACAGTTGCGTTTAGCACTTTTTCACGTAAGCTTAAGACATTAATTAAGTGTGACATACTTTTAGGAAGTGTTTACTGCATTTCGTGCAAAAACTAAAAGGCCTTGGGGCTGAATGGCGTATTTTAGTGCTTAAGGGGCAATGATTTTGTGATTTTGAAAGCATGCTTTATGTCCGAACTAAATTAGAACACACACTAACTATTTTCAAGGACATTTTTGTAGCGAAGTTTTGAGAAAATAAGGTTGCATACTTTTAGGCGCAGATTATATATTTCAGAGAGTGTTGATGATGGAGCGTTGATAATGTGGTTCATAGTGAGTTAGCGCAAAAATATGTAATTTTTGTACGTTTGTTCAGTTTTTTTGTTCAATTTTACTGGAGCGAAGAATTTTCTAATTGACTACTTGAGGTACTATTAAGGTATTTCCACTTCGAATCTTCACATTGTGGTAACCGACGCCTTTCGGTTTGAAAGGCATTTGCTGATGAGTTTGTTTTTATAACAAAACGGGAAAATAAATTTTAAACAATGTTATTAAAATTGAAAATTGTCCTCCTTTTTTTATAAAGTTTACTATTTAAAATTTTTTGTTTTTTTATAAATATATTTATACAATATTTTTGGTATTTATATACTGTTTATTGAAGTTTAGTTTTTTTAGTATTACAGAAACTACTGCGTTAACAATGATAAGCTAACAGGGATAAAAAATTGCAAACAAATTTTTTAATTTTGAATTTTAGAAAAAGTTTCTTTTTTTAAATCGAAAAACCAAATTTTTCAATTAGTTTTGAACCCATTTTGTTTCGTATAGTACCTCGGATATGTCTTAAGATATTATAAAATTTGTACAAGGCATTGTTTTTTTAAATAAATGAATTCTCCAATTTTTTTAAATTTTTATATTGATTTTTGTTTAATTTAAATAAACATTTTTTTTAATTGGTTGATTTTCTTGTCCAGCTCATTAAGCTAATTGAAATATATACTTTAGTTTTTAACTAACTGAACCCGACTAGAAATACATATGTGTAAAAAAAATTTTTTGGAAAAGATTAAAAAATTCATGTTTTTGATAATAACTAAAAACAGCTTCAAAGTTTAGTTTAAAAATAATTTTAAATCAAAAAAATTTTCAAATTTAATTTTTTCAATTTTTTTTTCTGAGCTGTAAACTTTTTTTTCTGATTCCGTTTGAAAGTGCCAAAATCAAGCATTAAAAAAAATAAGTTTCCCTCAGAAATTCCACTTTCAAATAAACCACTGATTTTTTATTTTAAAAATTTTGGTGCCTAAATAGGCGTCGCTTACAAACTATTTCAAAAAAATTGCA
>OX608082.1:66821457-66878957 GCA_951509765.1 Sphenella marginata
GAATTATAATTATGGAACTCAACTCGAACCCCAACTAGCACCAAAGTAATAGTAATAATAACCTAACTGCCACTATAACTTTGTTGACTATGTAGCGATATTTAAAAATAAGAGTCGGCGCCACGAAGCTTCGACCAGTACCTAATGGCTACTTTGATATTATTTCTTTTCGAAGTAGCATTGTTCAACTTGAAACTCTCTCGGAGGAACTCATGTTACTTAAACGCAACTCTAAAGTTGTAGCTACTTTAAGGTAACCAAAATTGTTGACCTCTTACTTTTAGGTCCCACGTTGCTCCCTAAAGTTGTAGAATTGGTAAGGGATATTTTTTTTAAAACAAATAAGGTCTTTGTTACCTGCAGAGGGAGGGAGACGTCACTGTCAATGGCTACTGCAAAGTGAATGTTACGTCTTAAAAACCCATGAAGTAAATTGCACCATCATTGTCAATGTCACTAGTATTTCAAAATAACTAAAGAATCAAGTCACATCAGCGGAATTTATGAAATTTGTGGTAGTCGTTATCCCTTCACAACTTTAAAGTGATGGTATAGTAACATTTGTTACCTTGTAGTAAATATAACTTTAAAGACCCAACAGCTGATATTTAAAAATTTTTAATGGTCATAGCTTCACCTCGAACTTCAAGTGATGTTATATTGACATCAGTTACTTTGTAGTAACTACAACTTTAAAGTTAAGCATTTTAAGTTTCGAAGACTAATTACTTTGAAGTTGTGCTGCTTGGTAACAAAGGCTTTAAAGTGATTTATTCAAAGATACAACTTTTTTTTAATTAAAATCTTAATCCTCCCATGAATTATAATTCCATTTTAAAGTTATTTATTAAACATTACGGGGATCTATGGCCATGAAGTTACCTTAAAGTCGCAGTTACCACGCTGCTACGTAATTGCTACGTAACTATAACGTGATTGGAACGTTGCTGGCTTTGCGGCTACCAAAAATTCTTCTCAGTTGCTTATATAAAAGAAAGCAGATTGTTGACTAGTTTTGCCAGCTCGTCGATTATACTGCCGGGTATATTTATTGGACAACGCATCAGCTGTTCGCTGTTCAATATTGATAATGTGCCATGGTGCGTTTGAACAATTACTTAAATGGGATTTGGAATAGTGGCTTTATATTGATTGGAATATATTTGGCATGTTTGTGCATTGGAACAACAATGCGTGTGATGAGCAAGGCTCGAAAAGGCGAATTTAATATTTTATTACAAATTACAAGTCCACCCAAACGCAATGGAAATTCAATTCGTACTATGAAATCAAACACCTAAAAGTAGAGGATGCAAACTATAGGATGGCAGAATTTCGACTAGTGGCCGGAGTGTTACAGAAATGTTATACTGTAGGACTTAAAATCTATAGGAACCGAGTGAAGAGATGCAAAAAGGTTAAAGATGAATCAAAGGAGGCTTGAGCTTTTAAGGCTTCCGAGACTGATAGTGCCTTGAATCTGATGCCAAGTTATTTGGCTCTAGATGACTATCCCATCTTGCGGAAAATATTGTGGGCTTTCTTTGTGTCTCTAAACTTGAAGTTAATTAAAAAGCTGTGCAGCAAACAAGACCAAAACTTATGGAAAATTAAAAAAAATTGCGAGATAAATAATAATGAAATTTGTCTAGAAAAGTTTAATTAATTTGAAATTTTTTTTTTTTTTTTGTAATCAAGCTAAATGCCACAACCACTACCGCTTTACTACAACTCTCAGCAATGTTTTGAATGTCGGTAATTCTTTTGTTGAATTTAAACCACATAGAGAGCCAACTAAGAGACTAGCAATAAACACCAAAAAAAGTTGGCAAGAACAAAAAAAAATACTTGAATAAAATTTCACAAGGCAGTACGTAAACTTTAGACTTAAAAAATAAACACGAAAAAAAAAATTTCAACGAACTTAACTTGATCATAACAATAACAAAATAAAATACAAAAAAAAACAGAGCAAACAAACTTCGACAGCCACTTTACTCGCACCCCAACCACAAACCACCACTTCCACTTTATGCGCTTGGCTTACTTGAACTCGATGACGCGCAACTTGCACAAAACAATCAAGATGGTAGAACATAATTCGTCAGACATCTTTTAGTTGCATGCCACAAGCTGGTTGATGGGCAGCAGCAGCGAGGATGCGTGGCACTACAGCAAAGTCGTCAGGTTGAAGCGTTGCTACATTCAACATAAAATAAACACACAGCAAACATACACTAATACATGTGCACCACAACACACACACACATGCATACATAGACAAATTTATACATAATACACCTCATAGCACACTTAAAGTACAGTTGGCCCGCATTGACTGCCACATGTGTGTTCAGGTAACGACCACTACAACCACTACAACCACAAAAGAAGCCAGTTAGCCGACGCTTTTAACTCGCTCGCACATGGCGTGTGTGTTGAGGGTGAAGTGTGCAAGAGTGTGCGCTACCAAGCCAGCGTTGTTTTCTTAACATATGCAAATTTAATATTTTTATTAAAAAACTTTTTTAAAGAAACAACAAAAAACATAGGAAACAATAATAACAACTCAAATTTATTGCAGCAGTGGCATGAAGAAATGGGAATTTGTAGTCAAAAGAAAATATTTGGTTGAGGCGTGTTTGTCTAGTGAGTTTTTGCGAAGTAAAAAGAAATATGCGCAAAATATTAAGAAATGCACGCGCTATAAAGAAATGAGAATAAGTAATTGAACAGAAGCGTGAAAATTCGAAAAAGTTGTTAACTGAGTGTTGCAGATGATAGTTTTTTTGGCGTTAATGACGTTGCGTATTTGAGTAATTTGAGAGAGAAGGTACGTGAAAGGAAATGTAAAATTAAATTTAAATAAATAATTTGAAAATTTTTATTTTTATTTTTATTTTTAGTTTTTTTTTTAGTAATTTGAAAGTGTTTTTTCAAGAATTACAAGTTTTTAAATTTTTTTAAATTTTTTTTATTTTTATTTTTAAATAGTTGGAAAAAGTTTTTTTAAGCCTTTTCCAGCGAATAGCGCTGTATCAATACAATTAAAATATTTTTGATATTCACCAAAATCCCAATATTTCTGTGTCATAATGCCGGGTTAAATTCAAGAATTTTTTTTTTTTAAAAAATTACTATTGAAAAATAAATGTATAGATTTAGTTTCTATACAAAGATTTTTATTTAGCAACATAATCAACAAAAAACATTAAAAAAAAAATAAATATTGCCCATCAACAAAAAAAATTTAAATAAATGTTATTAGGGCTGTGCCTTTATTCGATTAATAGAGCAAGTTGATTAATCAAATTTTCAGTTAATCGATTATTTGATTAATCAAAATTATGAGTAATTAAAACCAGCGTTACTCGAATATTTTCAAAAATGGTTAATCAAAAACTGATTAATTTATTCATTTTCTTATGTGAAAGTAGCTAAAAATTAACAAAATTAAAAACCGTACATGCTTCAAAATATTAAAAAATAAAAACATTAAGACAATTTTGAGTTGTTGTCCCATCGCGAATGAGAAAAATATGGAAGCTGCAAAAAATGGTTGAAGTATCAAGGAACATCTAAATTTGTGCCGTTTTAATATATGATTAATCATTTTATTCAAAAACCGATTAATCAAAAAGGCGATTAATCAATTAATTATCTTTTTGATTAATCAAAATCTTGATTAATCGAGAAAATACCCTTTTTGATTAATCAAATATCATAATTAATCGATTAATTGAGTAATCGAAATTATGATTAATCAATTAATGGCACAGCCCTAATTTTTATAAATAAATCGCACATTAATCAGCGATTGAAAATTAAAGTTTTGCACTGTCCCTGAAGAAACTTAGTTACTTAACTGCCCTTCCAGCACTTCTAAAATCAATATTCTGGCCACAATGAATTTTCCCTAGCTCATCTTTACAAAATGCACCCACATTATGCCCACCACTGACATACATATACGCTAACTGATCACGTGACCAGCTGTAAATTTTTCCACCACTACTTTCATAGTTTAAATTTAAATTGCGTTAAAAACCATGTTATCCATGATTATTTGGACAAACACCGGAGCTATAACTTATGTAAGTACATTCAAGCTTAAACCGTGCCAACACATTTCCCAAACTAAAAGTACAAAACTACTCACCACGCAAGCAATATAAAAAGCGGTGAATATAAAATGATTCAAATCGCATGACACCAAAAAGTTAACAAACTTCAGTAACATACGTTAGCGCCCTCTAAACTCAAAGGAATGTGAGTGTAATGTACATTAGACGGTGCAAAAAAAAAATAATTTTTTTTTACTTATCTCAATTTTATATTACAAAAATTTCGAAAAAGTAGCCAACAAAATTTTGAATTATGGTTTCATTGCAAAAAAAATTCGATTCATTTCATTACCTAGCGATTTTTCACAATGTGAGTCATCATTCAAAAAAAAACCGATTATTCAGAAATCAAATTTTTGACGCGCGGTCGCATACCTAATTTCAAATCAATCGCTTAAGCTCTAAGCAAACAAACCCATTATTTTTCTTAACAATCGATTTTACACTATTCGATTTAGCTCTGTACAAAAAAATCGATTATTTTTTATCTATCGACTTTTATTTACTCGATTAAACTCTGATCGGGACAGATGAAAATTTAAGTTAAGATTTTTTTGGTGCGAAATAAATTGACAAGGCTCTTAAAATTTGACTACGTGTCATAATGTCAAAGAAATTAATGTCACTGACATTAATGCGCATTTTGAGAATTAACGTCAATGATATCAATTCACCTTGTAATAGACTATTTCTGATGCAGTTACATAAAAAATAGACTAAGCAAGGTTCACTCCAAAATTTTATTTCACGCCATTGATATTAATTCCGTTGACATTATGACACATCACAAAAATTTTCCGAAAAGTTATCTTTTGTTTACATTCTTTAAAAAAAAATTCAATATAATTTTTGGAGGAAAACAAATTTCTTTGGGCCTGTCTAACCCACATACAAATGTCCGTGAATAGTCCACCAAAAAAAAGTTGCCCTTAACTGTCTAACAAAAAGAGTACCTCGAAATTTAACTGATTTCCAACTTTACTTATCGTTGTACACTACAACCTACGCTGCGCTAGAGGTCATGTGTCCAAATCTGCATAGAAATGTATTTGTTGCAGTGATACTACCATGAGTCCCAAGGGGGTACTTGCGACAATTTGTATTTCAAAGTGACCAACATCTTATGTCCGCACAACAACAAAATATTACATTCCTACTCGCGCTCGTGCTGGACGCTCGGTCTGCGCTGTGCCTCACTGCTTAATTTACGTAAATTATTTGTGTGTACCTGCATGGGAATTGCTGTTTGTCTGTGGCAAGGACTTTAGGTATTTTCGGACCACGTAAATAAGAGTCGTGTGTTCAACTTAATGCGAACTTTTATGTACGAAAATCACGCGCTGACATAGACGATGAGCTTAGAGGGTTAGGCAAACATTTTCTATTTCCATTTACATTTTGGCATTGCTACTTTTTTGGTTGTTTGTTTTTTTTTGGGGAGTCGCGTTTTCGTTCAGAATTCGGGAAATAGAATTTTCGAGTGTTCACTGCTTGCACTAGGGTGGATCGAAATTCAAATGGAAAAGTGTTGCAGGTTGTGTCGGTATATTGATTGAGATAAGGAGAGAAAAGAGAAAGGGGTTGAAAAGGTATGGAAGTGCAACCTTAGTTCAACCTAAGAGGCTGAAGAGAGTGATAATACAATTGATTTCCGTGAAGTGCAAGTTCTTTGCTTGGTCAGCTTATATAAAAAAATCGCTTACTTTAACCCTCTCCTCATTTTGTAAGTTAGAGCTTTCCATCTGTTTCAAAACAACTTTTTTTGTGCTATTTCGCTCCATCCTAATAATCTAAAAAATATTTTTTCGTTTAGATTTTGAAGCATAAATAAGTTTGGAAGGTCAATTCAGATGACCCTTGGGCTAGCAAATTCAATTTCAGGTAAAAGCAGCAACTTTCACAAATTTTTTTTTTTACTTTTTTTTTTACTTTTTTTTTTTTGGTGCAAAGGTGAATTGTGTTGTAGCAAAATTTTGTGTTTTATCAGATTTTATTTTATTTCATTTCGTTCTATTTTGTTTTCTAAATTTTTTATTTCTGGTATGTATTTGAATATTTTTTTTTTTTTGCTATGCGAGTAAGCTTGATTCTATCCAAATTTTTTTCACGCTTTTTTAGTGTTGGAGTAACTAAATCATAACATGAAGACTTGTTTTATCAATTGCGATGGACGAGGACAACACTTGCGACTAGGCAGTCAAGGTAAAGCCTCTATCATAGAGAAAAGATCGCGCTCCATTATCACTGCTCAAGTCTGTTTGTATAGAACATTACCTTTTGTATATCGGGAAAAGACTGAAACCCAAGAAACACAATCCCGATCCCGAATCCTTCTACAAGAAATTTGGCATCCTTCACATTCAAGTGCTGCTCTCCAAAATAGATAAAGACACATTACTTTAATTCGGAAAATTCTACCAGAAATCCATTCACCTTCTGGTACCTCGTCTCAACATAAACTCTTTGTTAAATAACTTAAATTAAATTATTCACAAAAATAAAAATAAAAAAAATAAAAATGTGTGCATTCAAGGTTTTTAAATGGAGCGCTCACTCGCGCATTTCCTTATCAACTGACATTTGCAGTGACACCTGCCACACCGAATGGCCGCACATGTTGGTTTGGCTTGGTTTGGCTTGGTTTGGCTTGGCGGCCACGCGCTAACACGTTCAACCATATCAACGAATATGTGGCACATGGTGAGCCCTTTGGCGCGCTTGACACACACACACACACACACAAAATATGAATGGATATGGCAAATGTGAAATAAAAGAGCAAACGATGGCACAAACGGATATAATTTAACACTGCCATACAGGAAAAAACCAATCTGGCTTTTGGACATTATCAGATTGTTTTTGAACACTTGCTTTTGTGTGAACATTTAGTTATGTGAATGCGAGTGTGTGTGTGTGCGTGAGTTTAGGGAGTTGCAGCGTGTGCTAGGTTATTTTTTTTTTTTATTAAAAAGGAGATTACTGAATTTTGCTTGATTTTGACTAAGAAAAATGGAGTTTGTAAATATGGTTTAAAAATGAATTTATTTTTAAAATTGAGTTGTGAACTAATGATGTTTGTTTTGTTAGGAAAATTAATGAGAGCAACTAGAATATGTTGAAAGGTGTGAAAAATATTATATAATTTAAATTTTCTGGGAGTTTGAAAAGTTGCAGCCGTTTATAGGGACCTTTTAAACTTTATATGGCATACTTTTAGGCGCACGTGATACTAGTTTTTAATCAAGTTTGAGAGATAAAATTTTGCATTAAAATTATGTTGCTATACAGGCTCAACAGTAGCAACAGCTTTTCAACTAACTCAAGAATTTTGATGTAGAAAAAATACGGGAAAAAATTTAAAAACGCCTGAAGGTATGCAATATCTTATATAATATCTCTCTTAAAATATGTTCACCTTATGCGAAATACAGGTTTTGAATTTGATTTAAGTATATATTCAAATCAATATAAATATTGATGCCTTCTCTTAACTCTGTTTTTAAAAACTGCAGTTGCCATCAAATGAGAAAATGCGCCCAAAATTATGCACTGTAATATTAATAAGCAAATCTGGCGTATACAAATAGGATGTTCTTAAAAATGTGAACATAGTACTATGCGTTTTTATGTATATATCACAAGAAGCGACTTTTTTAGGTAAAAATTATATTGTTAAAAATATTGCAGACTTTGAGGAGCAACTGAAAATTTTAACATATTACAAAACTATAGAAGTTCTTCACTTTTTTTCCAAAGTTTAATTTGCATCAAACATTTCAGTTTCTCACACTTATCTAAAGCGCTAAACACACGTAGATACATAAATTCGCAAATAAAATTGCGCAAAAGTTTACGCCTTTACGCCTAAAATTATGCACCGAAATTATTAAGCAAATATGCATAAACAACAAACTTCACAAAATGTTATATTTAACTAAAACAAACTGACGCCGCGCATTTGAGAAATTTAGACTACTATTTATGCTAAAAAGTGACAAACATCAAAAAACAACAAAAAAAAAATAGCAAACAAAAGCTTAAAACTTATTTGAAAACTTTGTTATGTCACTTTGAAACTTAGAAATGAGTAAAAAGCAACAACTCAATCTCAAACATTCACGACTTGTTAATAAGATATAAAAATGAATGATATAAAGCACAAACTAGTGTTTCAAATAGTTTAAAATTGTCAAAATATAATGTGACAACACAGTGAGTTGAGTTATTTCTAAGTGAGTGCGTAAAATAAAAATAAAAATTTAATAGGCGTGGCAATGTGTTAGCAAAAAGTTGCAATTGCTTGCATACTTTTGGGAGCAGAAAGAAAGAAATAATGCAAAATAATATCATAAACTCTCAAAGCGACAAAGTTTTTAAGTAGCGCACAAACAAATGAAAAGTTATATAATATAAAATTACAATTTACACAATTGTTGGCAAACACAGGCTGCATCGAGTTTTTTTTTACGCATTTCAGGCGCTAAAAGTTGACAGCAATTTAACAGCAGGCATGACAAGCAAGCTACGCTGAATTGTATTGCAATGAAAAATGAACGAAATAGCAGTTATAGAAAAGTTTTGGTGGTCTGAGACGCGGAGTAGTAATGCGTTGAGTTGCGTTGCTGCGTTGGTAGAGAGTTTTGTGAAGACAGGGGGCAAGGATCAAAATAATGGGAAGAATTTTAGCTGGTTTATTTTGTTTCAGTATAGATTTTAAAGTCATTTGGTATAGGGAGTCATAAAGGTAGCATATCTCTATAAATTGTCATAGCCCTTTTTATATAAAAACCCCAAAAAATGAGTGAACAAAGAAAGCCGAAAATTAAAAATTAATAGAAAGTTCAAAAACAATGTTTTTCGCGTTATAAAACTCCATGAAATATCTTGCGCCAGCTCAATGTGCTAGCGTATTTTGCTCCAATCTGTTAGCGCACAAAATATTGCATTGTTCACCCGCCCCCATTTCGTTCGCAATTTATATGCCGACGCTGTGGGAACACAATCATTTGGACTGATAAAGTTTGTGGCAGGGATTTCAGTTTGAGTTAAATAAATTTTGCGAACGCAAAGTGAGAGCCTTAAATGATATATTTCTGCTGTATTTCCTTGCAATTTTTAAGCGATACAAAACCGGCGTTCAGTGCAACCAAGGAACCTATGAACCATTGGGTCGGTAGTGGATTTCTATAGGGCGCTTGACTTTTTATATACACTGGCGGATGTAAGTATTTATCCTGTCAAATTCAAAGAATATTTTTTGGAAATTTTAAACTTTTTCACAATCTTTAGAATTTTTTTTCTTCGAGGGTGTTTAGAGATTTCTTACTACAACACATATGTAAATAACACTTAATTTTTAGAATTTTTTTTCAATTTTAAGAATTTTTTTCTTTATATTTTTAGTCAATTGAAATTTAGTAGAACATAATTTTTTTCGTGGATGGTCTTGCGAGATTTTTTCCATTCAACACATGCACAAAACTTAATTGCAAGACACTTCATTAAAATTTGGAATTTCCAGAATTTTTTGTTATATGCAGTTTTCTAGCTCATTAAATTTTAATTTGTAAAGAATTTGCCTTAAATTATTTTTTTTCGTCGAGGTTGTTGAGAGATTTTTTCCTACAACACATGAATAAAATTTATTTTGTACAAGAGAAATTCACAGAAATCTAATAACGTTTATAAATTTTTTTTACAATATATTTTTTATTTTTTCATTTTGCAGCCCATGGAAATTAAGTAAATAAAAAATTTAATTTTGTATAAAAAAAATATTTAAGAAAATTTGAAATTTTTAAAAAAATGCAGTTTTAATTTTGTAGCCCACTGAAATTGAGTAACCAAAAAATTTTATTTTGTATAAAAAAAAATTTTAATACATTTTATGAAAATTTGGAATTTTTTAAAATATGCAATTTTGTAGCGTATTAAATTTTATTATACCAAAAATATCCCTGAATTTCCCTGAATGGAGAGATCAGAAATTTTCGTACAGCGCATTATTAAAGTTTAATTTTGTATAGGAAAAATTTCAAGAAATTTTATAAAAATTTTTCATTTTTTTCATAGAATTGTGAAAACTTTTTGGGGAATGAATTGAATTTAAGCAGACAAAATATTTAATTTTGCTTAAAAAATATTTAAAAAAATATTGAATTTCAGCATTTTTTAAGTACCAAAAATTTCTTTGAAACACTTAATTTTGTGTAGAAATTTTTTTTTTTTTTAAACTCATGGACATTTTTGATAGATTTCTCGCTTTCACATTATTCAACTAAAATTTCCTCGTCTACACAATCAAAATTTTTTTTATTTTTTATTTTAAAATTAATTAACATTCCTGTTTTTTGTGTAAACTTTGAAATTTATGTTGAAAATTATTAACAACTCAACTTCTCCTTACTTTTTAGAACGATATGCAATTAAATTTATATTGCCGTAAAAAAGTCTAAAACTTCAACAATGAAATTTTTACCACCCCAAAAGTGCGCAACCACTAACCGGATGTGAAGTTTAGCCCAAAAGCCGATACCCATCAAAAGTTAAATTCGCTAGAAATTATTATTTCATACAATGAAACCTCTACCAACACGCAATTGCTAAATACATCTTGAAAAGTTTTCTATCCGCCTTCACGCAACATTCCAACTGGTGTTGCTACAAATCGGCTAATACTAACGATCAATAAACTCAACTGTCTGTGCTTCGATTTCTCATTACCTTACTCTAAGTTTACTACAATAAGTAAGTAAGTTTTATAAAATGTTTTCTTTTTTTTATCGTTTTTTCTTTTCCTATTTTTTAACGCCAAACCTTCGTTAGCTGCCGCTTCGGAGCAGGACGGCGAGTGCATCCACATCGTTTGTATAAAATTTTTAACGCGCTTTGGCTTTGCAACTTTGTAACCTTTTAATAATGTACGCTCTAAAAAAAGTTAAATACGTGAAGCGCTTTTCTTTTTTTATTTTTTTAAATTTTTTTATAATTTTTTTTATTTTTTTTTGTTTTCGTGAATACGGGTACATATTTGAAAGGCTTGTTAGTCAACAAGGCATCGCAGTGTAGTGTAGCATACGCTCGTCATGGCGACAGGATCGCTCAAATTGCTCGAGTTGCATAAAAATGTCAGGCATTGTTGGTGTAAAAAAGCGGCCGTATAGCGGGTTGTGTGCTAATGGCTGATGCGACAAGAGTACAAAGCCAACAGCGTTGAAACACTTTTATTGTTGATATTTTTGTTGGAAGTTATTTTGTTGTTGTTGTTGTTGCATTTGCTATTACTCTCGTTTGTTGTGTGTAAACTGCAACGCTACACTTTACGCGCAACGCGCTTTACGCTACTTAACTAATACTTATGAAAGTGAGTTTTTTCTGCAGTTTCTTTACTAATTTCATTCTTTGCTACTTACACTTAGGTTACTACTTTTTTATAATTTAAAAAGTACTTTTTTTCAGGACTATGTAGAGAAGGTGTGTGTATGCATGAGTAATATAACTTTATTGGTGGTATGTTTCTGGTAGCGATACGCGTCGCACAGTGGGGCATTTCGAATACATTTTTGAAGTTTTAAAAAATTTGAGTAGTGGCAACCTTGCAACAATCGCTATAAGTGGCAACACCATCTCGGAAAAATTTGCATAAAAAAGCTTTATAAATTTCATTTCTTGAAAGTCCCTTTCGTGCATTTTGCATTTAGTTTAAAACAACTGAAACCAGGTGGCAACCTTGATACATTTTTCTTAGTGGCAAGGTCTTATTACAAAAACTAAGAATTTAGTATTTTAAGTAAACACAATAAAATCCTAAACATTTTTAGAGCCATTTTTGAGATATAAATAGATATACGAAGTATGTCTATATAAATAAAATAAGGTGGCAACTCTTGTAAATACTTTATAGTAGAAAATCTTTAATGTAAGACCTTACACCGTGCAAATCAAAATTCGAAAACCGATGAGCCATTTTCGGCAAATTAGCAGAGGCACAAAATATATAGCTATATAATCAGTGATAGGTGGCAACTCTGTCAAAAAATTTTTTTAAATTATAATGGATTAAATCTGCTCACTCACACTTAAAATTTAACTTCACACATTTCAATTAATTAAAAATATGAATTAAGTGGCAACGCTATAAGTTCGCTAACTGACAGGATCTTTGTAAAATGTTTTCGAATACAAATATGTAGTAAATAATAAATATAAAAAACCGTCACCAAATTTGGTTTAGGTGTTTCTGGGATAGCGAAAATCCTAATTCAATACGAAAATAAATAAATTAGTGATAGCTGGCAACCATAGCTAAAAATAATTTTTATGAAGAAAATGTCAAATAACTGTCATACGACACCCACATGAGCATGCCTCATTAACGACCGTATTCCTATTACAAAAAAAAAAAAAAATTATTTGATAGATAAACGTCCCATTGAGAAAAATATTGAGAAAAATATCCTTAATTATTATACAGTTTAAAAAAAGTAGCAACCCTGAGAGTTGTGTCAAAAGCAGTCGTGAGTAATAAGAGTCTACAGGGATAGGTTGAGGAACGTTAAATAGTTCTGTCTGGTGGATTCTGATGATTTCGCCATTCTAATGGCTGAAATGGCGAGTGCATGGAAGGTTCTCCTTTTTCGAGGGAAGATATTTATCTTTCAGCAGGATTTGTATATGATTCCTACACCACTGTGCATAACATTGGCGGTGACAGCAATCATTGCCTACGCTGGCACTCTTTTCAACCAACGCACCCACCTCACTCACTCTCTTTTGCTCATCAGCATCATCATCATCGTTGCAACCTTTCTGCCCTTTTTAGCTAACAAATCCAATTATATAGAGAAAATTTTTCACTTAACTTTGTAGTAGCAGCGTGAAATTGAAAAAAAAAGTATAAATCACAAACACATACTCGTACTCAGTTTAGAAAAAGTTCGCAGAAGTAAACGTAAAAGATTGTAAAAGTGCAAAAAGTGTGTGTGCTTGGCTAAGAGATTGTATTGTAAGGCCAAATGTTGTCTACCTCCTACTTAACGGTTAGGCTGAAAGGTGCGCAAATAAATAAAATTGCGACTAAAGCTACAAAGTCGATAAGGTGAAATAAGATGTGGGTAGATATCTACTACTCGCATGTAGCCCAAGCTTCATAAGTGGGGTTGGAGTTTATGAACATTTCGCAAAGAAATAAAATTTTAAAATAAAAATGAAGAAAGCAAGAAGACTTGATTTGCTCATGAAATCTTGCAACTTGAGATTGGCGTAGAAAGAAAATCTGAGAGAGAGCGTCATATGTTAGATGGAAATTTTATGTGTGTGAATGTAGGTTTTTGGATATCCCTTTGCTTAGTTATTGTCGTACAGAGTTTTCTAACTTTTGTTCACTTTGGGATATGTCTTCGAAATAGTGAGTACCAATTTAACTGAAATCGAAAGGGAACAGAATGGAACTCGAACAACGAACGGGTTCTATTCGAACATTTCATGCGGTGTTCGAAACATTCGAAAGCAGCTAAATTCCTTCGAATAATGTGTGCAGAGTAAAGGCTCTGTTATTTGCTTAGATGTTCACAATAATGCTGACGAGGATTCAAAACAAATTTTCGCAAAAGAAAGTTGAAGTAGAAAAAATTTTAAAATACAGAAAGATTAAAATTTGTGGCTCTAACTCGAAACGTCACTTAGTTAGAGTTTAAAATTTTTTACTTTTAATTTTTTCAATTGTTAATTCTAAATTTTTTTTTGTAATATGAGCTTCTTTTACTAAATTATGGTCTGAAACAAACTACACTGTGTAACAAATAATCAACATTTCAAATACACGCTCAAAAACCGAAATTATCGCAGGCTTAAATATATCAAATAAGCCTCACCGCCCCAGCGTGCTTTGTTTACTTTTAATTATGAAAATCATACCTACTCCTAAATTTTTTGTTTACCTACCATTTTTATTTAATCAGCATAGTAAAATTTTATTAACGAATTGTTATCAATTTCCTACCTCATTGCATTTAATAACTCAAAAGCCAACTAAACATTACTAAAATGGCGACAGTAAAAACTAACCAGGTTGTAAAAGTAAGCTATTAGACTAGCTAGTAAATGCTGATAGTAGTAAAAATTCGAATACACTTTATGGGCCGTTTTGGTAAACAAGTGAAAAGCAAAAATTATTTTACTAAACATGTACATACATACATGCCTAGATAAATAAAATAAGGTTAGAGGGCGGTAAAGCTTCAAAAAAAAAAAAAAAAATTCAGCAAAAAGTAGTCATAAAATATTTTGTAATATGTAGCCTGTATGTTGCCTTCATAAAAACTAAATATCTATGTAAACGTACAATAAAGTAAAATTGTGAAAGGTAGTAAAAATGCAAAACTAGTAAATTTTAGGTTATAAATTTAATCGCATTAAATATAGTAAACTAAGAGCTTTGTTAGTCAAGGGTATTTTGCAGATTTACTATGCAAATAAAAGAAATTTCATATGCAATGTGTAGATATGTATGCATGTATGTATGTGTGTGGTCTTTGTTGGTAGTAAAGTTGAATTTTTAGATACATAGTAGCAGAACTTTAGGAGCTATGTATACACATACTAATGCATACATATGTACATATATATATATATATATATATGTTTAAAAAATTAAATAATAAATTAGTTGTCATGAAAACTAACATTTTATGGTTTCAGAGATTAGAATAAGAAACAAAATTGCATTGGAGATATTTTTTTAGAAAATAGGTCTGTAGAGAAGCATTACTTTGGAGTGAGTACTAAACCAAGGCTCTCACTTTGTGATTATACATATTCGAAAAAATCCCCTTAGTGTGATTTGTACTCTGTACAAAATTTTCGTGTAGAACCCATTCGTTGTTCGTGTTTTACTCTGTTCTCCTCGAATTCGATTTATGCCCCTTTCGATTGTAGAAAAATTGGTACTCTCTATATCGAAAAACTTATAAACGCAATTTCTTATGATTAAAATAAAACAATTTGTGGGTTTTTCATCAAATCAATTTTATTATTGAAAGAGTTAAGCAATCTCTTAGAGAAAAAATTAAAATTAAATTGTTTAAACAATTATACTAACTATTCGAATATCTCCAAAAAAAATTCGAACGAATTATAGAGTACCGATTTTGATTAAAATCGCTCTCTTCGAATGTAGCCCAACAAATTTCGATAGATTCGTGCTGACATAGAAATCGTTAAATTTTTCTGAGACGTTGTCGCATAAACAGAATGGGTTGGAAGTGAAGAGGATCGAAGAGAGTTCTTCATTCTGTATACGTCATCATATCAACAAAAAATGAGCTCGCGGGCTCCTTTTTTCACATATTGCAATTTAGGAACTATGTTTGAAAAGAGGACGAATATATGAAATGTCAATATATTCTTAAGTGACAACAACAACAAAATCATAATACAGCGGTCGATGTTATATTAGATTTCTTTTCAAAATCATACATAAGATATAAGGTGAAGAAGAAAAGATTTTAAAAAGGAGAGAAAAAATACAGAAAAATAAAGCTGATGAAATAAATATCCTTGCGGTAGTCTCCCACCTTGCTTATCTTTTTTTTTTTCACTGTTTCAAAAATACTTGCTTTGCTAGTTTCACAACACCACAAGTCTTAATCTAGCCCTGCGCTCACTTATCTGATCAACAAAACATTTTAATCAAAATATATTAATTTAATCTAAACACAAATTTCCTGTTTGCATAAAATCAATTAATTTCAACAACAAATTCGCATGAAAACGCATACAAATACAACAATGCGTTAGCGCTGTCAAACAATGTCAGCTGTCAACATTGACGTAGGGTGGACCGTTAAGCGTTGTAAATACAAATGAAACACGCGAAGGGGAAATTATGTTAAACGAGCGAAATGTGCCACTACTTTAACTAATATTTTGTTTACTAATTTTTTAATTAAAACCGAACACCGGAAATTAATCAAAATATCATTTCCGTTAGTGGGACGCAAGTGAAAAAAAAAATAAAAATTACACGCAAATATGCAACTTTATTATGATTAATCGAAAATGTAAAGAACTTGGACGAATGAACAATATTAAATGAGATTTTCACATGAGCGAAAAAAAAATTGTTTAAAAAATGTTTTCATTGTCTAGGTGTAAAGTGGTTAAATACATGAGTTAAACACTTCATTTGCTTTAGCGTGGTGGGTGAGCTTAAAAGAGGTAAAAAATTATTACAAAAAAAAAATCTGTAAAAAATTGTTTGTATGGCTGAATGATCTTGACTCACACTTAATACTACAACAAATGGGGCAGCTGGTGAAAAGACAGTCGAGTGTCAACTAATAGTATGCAAAGTTCATATAAACACACTCGTTGCAAGCAGCATATACCCTGTAGCGCAACCCAAAACATGCTTCCTTCGTTCATCTACACTCCTTTTACCCCGCCTTCTACTTTTGCAGTACTGATTTTTTTATTCCACACAAAAAAGTTTAAATTTTTTCCTCACTTCATTGCCTACTTCCTGTCAAAGGAGTGCATCTCTAAAGCTTTTGTGTTCAGTGAACAAAATATGGAAGTAGTATTAATTTCATTATTTTTTTTTAAACTCTACTTAATGCGTAGTAAAGAAGCCATACCAAGTTGATGCCAACGGCTGGTCGGTCAGTAGCATTGGCTGGAGTTTTAGCTGCTGCACAGGTGCAGAGTTTGGCAAATATTATTGAAAGCAAACAGGTTCACTCATAATCTCTAAATACAACAACATTTGCTTACATATTAATATGTGTTGATTAGTGATGTGGAGAATAAAAGAACCGAATATGGAAACCGGTTACTTTATTATTGAACAAATTAGGTATCACAATTGACGAATTTAAATCGATTTGGGTTGGTTTAGACAATTTTGATACAATTTTTTATATCGACCTCTTCCTAGAAGAACCTATTCTTAGACCAAGAACTCTTCGCTCAGTATATAGAACAAAAAAATCTGTAATTTTTTAGTTTTTATTGTAGAACAAGGGATTAGGAAGTTATTTCAACATCAACTCATAACTAACAGACACCGATCCATATATGTCCGTTTATATTTTTAAAAAAGAAAAAAAACCATCTTGCATATTTACTTAAGTTCAATTAGCTTGGCTTGCCAAGTGTCAATATTTTCGTTTGTTGTTGTTATATTCAGTGCCACTACACATTACAAAGTATCATATAACAATTTGCCTCTCAAGCTCTGTAGAGGCAATACTAAGGAACGTCTTGCGAAGGCAACAGAGTATTGATTGAACTTGTTTAGTTTAAGGTTTATTTGTTGTTGTTGTTGTTAGTGTTGCTTTTGCTTTTGTTCGTATTTTTGCTGTCACATATTCTATTTTGAATTTCCACATATCTTTGTTAATAACCTTTCGAAACTACGTTATGCTTATTGATTTTGTGGCATGCAACGTATAGAAACAACTGTGGTAAGAAATACGCGCAATAACAGCCAAAGTCAATTTTTGTTACTTGGTTTTTGCATAACTCTATAACTTAGCAAATCGCGTCCAATTCTTTCGAAATAAATTGTTATCATTATATTGCAATTCTAGGCTCATTAGCAGCTTTTGCTTGATATCCATATTGCACTAACATATTTTTGTTTACGCTGGTCGACGTATTGGTCGATAACTCCAAAACCTACGAAGTTATCAAAATGACTGATATCTTAAACATTAAGCAAGACATCTAGCAATGTAGCAGTGAAAGTCTTACTGAGTTCTCTTTAGCAGTTGTCGAGTGATGTGCGCGCAAACATACAGACAGACAGACGAAATTTCTAAAAATTATTGCTTTGGTTTGTACGGACTTAGTAATCATATCTCCAATAAATTTTTTTTCAATATCTGCTATCATTGGCCTAGCCCTGTCTAAGTTTAATTATATGTAGCACATTTTAATAAAGTACTCACTTTAATGTTGAAATCCCTAATCACTTATGTCGATATATGTGTATTATATAATTTTGGAAAAATGTACATACCTGTAAAGAAAAAGAAAAAATATTGCTTAGTTAGTAAAACATGATAAAAGATCCTCTAAATATTTTTTTTATTATAATTTGCAATAATATATCTAGTGTGAAACTAATATGAAATAGGATTTCGCTTCAGATCCTTGTTTACTTAGCTGTCCTCTCAACGCCAACACATTCTCCCTCTTTTTTCATCATTCCTATTTCGCATCCCTCGACTTGCAGACATTCGAACTTAAAGACGTAGTTTTTTTTTTAAGTTAAGAGATATTTGACTGAAGCATACTATGGCCACCTCATTTTATTATAGGATAAAGCGCATAAAATAAAATTAGTCAAGTAGGCGTGGCACCACCTATAGAAAATTAAATGTTTAAGGACTTGCTTCGCTTAACCTAAAGTGTGATAAATAAGGAAAGAGCGAGCTTGTGGAAGAGAGTGAAAAAGAAAATATACAAAAAAGGCAAGAAAACAAAAAAAAAAATAAATAAAAATTAAAGAAAAATGTATTTTAAGCAATCAAAAAATTTTGTTATTTTATTCACAAGTCGCTAAGTGCTTACGAATAAAAAAACGACCTTTATTATTTCTTACTCGCAAATGACGGGCTATTATAATTACATTATGTTTTATGTATGTAAAAAAACTAAAAAAAAAATCAAAAAGAAATTTTTTATTTTAAGCAACAAACAAATTTTTATTATTTTATTCACAAGTCGCTAAGCGCTTACCTGAAAAAAACGACCTTAATTATTTTTGGGTTGCAAATTACGGGCTATTCCAATTAAATTATGTATGTATGTAAACAAAAATATTTTTTTTTATACACAAGTCGCTAAGTGCTTAAGAAAAAAAAACTGCTTATATTATTTCTTACATACAAAAAATCTGTCTCTTACAACTATTTTCAATGTGTAGCTACTAAACTTGCGCAAAATAAATTTATTTAAGTGTATTGATATATTGATGCCTTGATCAATTTTAAAGCCTAGCACAATCACACCGCACACACACACACATAAACAAATTTGAGGTCGTAAGTAAAGTGAGTGCTTCGATGTTGGTAATTTGCGTAGCAATTAACAGTCTAATTGAATTGATCACGTGTACACAAATACTCGTATTTATCTTTGGCCAGTAGCACAAGAGTAAATGAGAAACCCAAACCATACAACACTAACACATACGTATGTACATACATACAAACGATATTATTTGTGCACCCAACATTTCTAATTGCAACGTATGCTGTTTGATGGAGAATCGCTGTGTTAGCAAATGTGACAGAGTGACAGCAAGTCAAATGCTTGAATAGGTGACTACAACTGCACAAATACGAGTATATATAACCGTCACACAAGGGCGTGTATTTGAATTGACTGCTGAACCTTTGAGCAATTCGCGCTGTCAATTAGCTGCTAAATACACACGACAAATTCAAGTTTCAAAAGCATATTATCTACTATACAAGGATAATAACAACAACGACAATGATGCCAAGAAGCAAAAGCAATAGAAGAAGCGCTTCAATGATGTTGTAATGTTGATAAAGGTGTTTGTATATGCGCGTGTGTATGTGTGTGTGTGTAAATGTTTTTATGTTCGTGAACAAGCACAAACCAACTGACCAATGAACGCCTCTTTTACGCTCTCTCTCAATCAATCCACAATTAAATTTTCCACTCAAATTGGAATTAGCGACAATTAAGTGGTCACTGATGATGTTGTTGATGGGTCGCCAAGAGATCTAATGTAATGAGGTGTTGCTTGCGGTGTGCAATAATGGTGAGTTGCGTTGGCTGTATGTAGGATGGCGCACGATAAAGAAAGATAAAGCAAGAGCAATATTGAAGAAGATTATGCTGATAGATAACAGTAAATCAATTAAGAAGCATACAGTAGAGGGCAAGGGTTAGTGGGGAAAAAAAGTAGCAACTAATAGCGTGATGAATTAAATTTTAAAATGTAATATGGTTAGAGGTAGGAAAGGTATTTGATATTTTTTTAATGTTATCATAGCACGAACTTAGTTGTGAAATAGAACTTTCAGTAAATTATAATTCATGGAAAGTGTTAAGAGAGGCATAAGAGGGTTAAAGCAGAAATTACTGACGCCAGTCTATTGAGAAAAAAAAACTCAAATCAACCCAGCTTGTTTTAGATGTATGTAGATAGATCGAACTTAGTCTTATCTATTCACGTTACCTTACTACTTTAATAATATTTATTTTCAGATGGGTAGCAACTCCGTTAAAACCTAATAAGTGGCAACACTTATACAAGACAGCTTATGTTGTAGAATATATCTTATATAGCTATATAGAAATTCCATAGAAAAGTGCGCATTCGCTTACGAGACAGTACCAGATGTTTAAAAAAATATTTATTATTTGATTAGGTGGCAACCCTATGTTTTAACCCTAAGCGGAACTATTTTTTTTTCGGGTACTGTCACTCTTCAACATATTTTATTTCTATTTTTCGATTTTTTATACCCATCTTTTGTTCTTTGACTCCTTTCCCCTCTACCCTTAATTTTTCTTTTTCATATATTCGAAAAATCTTGAATATTTCCAAGACATTTATCCATTACTTTTACTCGGTCTTCACTATATACCATACAATATGCAAACATACGTTTTATTTGTAAAAGCCAAAATTCTATATGCACAGAAATGTCTATTATCCTCTCCAGCTAGTCTGTGGGTTTATTTAGATTGTACGTGTGATATGTCAAAATTGTTTTCCCTACAAGAACAAAACACTTTGACTTGTTAAGTTGGCAAACGAGGTGTTGAAGTAGTTATTACACATCCATGATAAAAATCAAAACCTCAGGCCAAATGAGAAATAAATATAAAACACGCCTAACACATTGCCATATTTTGTGAATAAATATGAATATACTACAAAAACACAAATAATAACAACATATAAAAAAAGTAAAATAGCCAACAGCACATTCAGTAAATGAGTTGAAAGCTATGGAAAATGTTTTTACTCGACTATGAAGTTAACGAAGCAAATAAATAAAGTACGGTGTATTTAAAGCTTAATGTGTTTTGAGCTAGTTTTTGCATTTGAGAACGTTGGTAGTGTACTAAAACCTAGCTACCGGCGTTATGAATTAAAGAAAAAAATCTGGCAACCCTATAGAAACATATTGTGTGGTAACACTGAAAGCAGCGGAACTACTGAGGTAAATGGCGTATTTAACTTCAAGCTAGATCTATAGATGAAAATTTCATTCAGTTCTATGCAGCAGATTTTGTGTGATGCGTGTACAAATATGCATACAAACATACGAAAATGCTAAAAGAGAGGCTCTTACTCCAAGCTAGATCTTTAGCAATATGATGGTAAAAATTTCATTCAATTCTATGCAGCAGGCTTTTAGTGATGCGTGTACAAACATGCATACAAACATACGAACATTCTAGAAGAGGGGTTCTTACTTCAAGATATAGCTTTAGCAATATGATGGTAAAAATTTCATTCAATTCTATGCAGCGGGCTTTTAGTGATGCGTGTACAAACATACGAAGATTCTAGAAGAGGGTCCCTTACTTCAAGCTAGATCTTTAGCAATACACTGGGGAAAATTTTATTCAATTCTATGCAGCAGGCTTTTAGTGATGCGCTTACAAACGTACAAAAATTGTAGAACAGGGGCACTTGCTTCAAGCTATAGCTTTAGCAATACACTGGTGAAAATTTCATTCAATTCTATGCAGCAGTCTTTAAGTGATGCCTGTACAAACGTACATACTAACATACAAAAATTCTTAAAATTCATTTTCAAAATCTACTACATTAATAAAGACAGCTCCTATGTATGTATTTCTTACCTATTTCAAGCAAAACCACCTACACAAACATACGCTTTGTGGTAAAAAGTCTGCGCACAATTTCTCTCTTTTCGCTTATGGCACGTGTGATTTTTCTTTAGAAAACAGTAAACCCCTCAATCTCAAGGTTTGTACGGCATACATACATACATACATACATACGAAGCAGATGTTCAAAATGTGTCACATTATTCATTATTATTTTTGTTGTTTTAGTATGATACGTTTTTTTTGTTTTTATTTTCATACTGATTTTTATTGATTTGATTGGAGAGGCGATGGAAAATTAGAAAAGTTTGTATGTAGATGATATCTTAGAAAAATGGTGGAGCGAAAGTATGGTGGTACGAGTAACAATGAAGAACAGACAAGAAAGTACGTGTAATAGAGCGCTTTACTTATGACAGACAGTTATCTATACGTGAACATCTACATACATACTACATACATATTTTGGCCGCTTTCATTCATCTACCATCTACGTAATGGTGTCGATGACACCTATTTATTGTTCTCACTTTGCCTTGAGCATATTAAATTGTGTGACATAAGAAAAATCGAATATTTTCGCGCAGCTGCTCAACATTATTCACGCGTAATATTTCCTATCACAACAGCGATTTTTCTGTATTGCAACATCAAATGGCGTAAGCGATGTAGAGAAGGTATGTATAGAGTTTTCGTGAGAATTTTTTACTATTTTTGTTTTTTGCTTTTTTCCAAGACGATGGTGATGAGCGAACAGCGGCGTTCGAATCGACTAAATTAGATGAAATGAAATTTCGTGAACGTGTGAAAGTTGTAATTTGAGATTGAAATGGCGCTAGGTTGGATATAAAAGAAATTTTGCATATTAGCAGCGTGTACATTTCTGCAGAGAATTTTTTTTTCGCCAGCACTTAGCGACTTAGGAATAAAAAAAAACAATTTTTTTTTCTCTTGTTCTAATTTTTAAAATCAAATGTGAACTTATCGCTTGCAAGATGGTATTCGAACTTGTAGAAGATTATAATTGAAACCTAAATATATATATTACTATATCAATCAATATTATCTTCACAATCAGTTAAATAAATGTTGTTTACATTTCCTGTTTATTGTAAATTACTTTAATTAATGCGCTCCCAAGATGATTGAAATTTTGCGATTTCAAAAGTTTTTACGCAGCTGCGGAAATAGAAAACGATTACATCAGCGCCAAATTTTACATGCAAACATTTAAATTTAAGCCCTCAGGGTATTGAACAATAAATTATTTAGATTATGAGATTTAAATTGAAATCAGCAAATGACATTTTATACGATTTTACGAATTTCTTGCCGATCGCAAAATGTGATTGGCTCGCCTCTCTAGGGATGGGTATGCTCTAGTACGGAGATATCACTGATGGTATATGCTGTATGAAAAAATAAAATTAAATAACATCAAATAAAATAAAACAAAAAAAAATAAAATAAAATAGAGTAAAATAAAATAAAATAAAATAAAATAAAATAAAATAAAATAAAATAAAATAAAATAAAATAAAATAAAATAAAATAAAATAAAATAAAATAAAATAAAATAAAATAAAATAAAATAAATAAAATAAAATAAAATAAAATAAAATAAAATAAAACAAAATAAAATAAAATAAAATAAAATAAAATAAAATAAAATAAAATAAAATAAAATAAAATAAAATAAAATAAAACAAAATAAAGTAAAATAAAATAAAATAAAATAAAACAAAATAAAATAAAATAAAATAAAATAAAATAAAATAAAATAATCTAAATAAAAGAAAAAATTTGATAAAACTTCATAATAGACTTAGCATCTCATAAGGTTTTCCAATAGCAAGCAAACGGGGGAAAGGTGGAAGAAGTATTGTTTACGCCAAGCAACCCAGCCTTTACGTTGTGGGATCGAGCCCAATTATTTAATGCATCAAACACTTTCATTTATAAATTACAGTAGAGAACAATAGATTTTCTTCGGATATCCGATATCTACTAACTTAAGAACAGAGAGCATTTATAGAAGCTCTTATTGCCTCTTACATGCCTCTCAATTATGGCACAAATCCTCTAACAACACTCTTATTCATTTTCATAAGCAAAAATTTTCCGAAAATCCATTCCATTCTAATGTATGCAAATTCGTCTAACCACAATGCAATTTCCGTCTTTTGTGTATTTAATAGTAGTATTTACGACAAGCGCACCAACACACTCACAACCATATACGCACATGAAATGCACACTTTAAATACCCCCAAATAAATTACAGCGATGACAATGTGCTTCTGCCACTTAAGTGTTTGCCGCATGCCATTACAATCGCTACCACAATGTATAACAGCTTCTCTAAGTATGAATATAAAGCTTCTGGCGCTAACTGAACTTACATACATACATATGTATACAAGCTGAATTCTTTTTAAAGCGAGATGCAAAAAAATTATTCGACTCTTTTAATAATATCTCTCCCAAAGAGATATACATGCCATAGCAGCACATAGGGGAAATTTAGGAGTATTTTTAGCACGAAAAATATGTGTCGAGGTCCTGATACTTGGACTAGAAGGTATTATATTCGCACTCGCCTGTGTAAGCAGAAGAAAACAGAGACCACCACCCATCTGGAGCCACGAAGTGGGAACTGATTAGCACTAATGAAGTATTTTCCTATTGGTTCAAGAAAAATGGGGGATTATAATTCAGTCAATAGAATATAGGGAAATTATTCTTATACTTGAATTTAGAATTTTTGTCTGTGTGGCTGTAAATTTGTTCGCACATCATGCAAAAACTGCTTGATATAATTCAATGCTATTCTAATTGTTGTGTTTCCCGTTTGCCAAGTTACAATATTTGATATCACTTATATAGATAACTCTATTGGGTTCGGAGTTATCGACCAATATGTGGACTAGTGTAACCCATGGTATGTTAGTACAATATGGACATCAAAACAAAGCTGAAAATTAGTGCCGCAGTAAGCGATAAGACTGAGTTCCGTGTCTTAACTGGTTTTTGAGATATATCTAATGATTTTCTGGAAAAAAAGCAAGACAGCTTTTTTCAAATTGTTGACAAAAGAATGCGCCCATATGTAAGTACCAGTAGCATTCTAATAATGCTGTGATTAAATGTGAACGTATAAGAATTTGTGGCTCTGTGTGTAAACTCAAATGCTTACGCATCCTTTTGTTCTATTGCAAGCGCGCTCGCATGTGTGTGTGTGCTTATGTGGTAGTGCGCTTGGTGCAAATATGTGCACTAATTGTGCATTTCCCTAATTATACACAGTAGAATTTCAGTGCACCTCAGTCCACAACCAACATTACAAACACAAGAGTTTTCAAGAATAAAGCAAAAAAAAAGCACAAATGTAACATACAACAAAAGCAAAGCTTCCCGCTTAAATAAGCAAGTGAAATTAAGCAGCGATTTATATACATATGCATGTGTGTGTATGTGTTTGTATTTAGTATGCGGCATTTTGTGGCATTAGTTGTGGAAATGTTAATGGTGCCATGGGAAATGCGTTTGCGGAATTTTCAATTTCTTCATTTCGCGAGAAATGTGCGGCAAAACAAGTGCAAAGACAGCAAAGCGGCACAAGAAGCAAATGCGCTTTGTATACCCAGTTGTGATGAATATGTAAATTTTTTGTAGTTAAGAGTAAACGTAACTAGATCGCTTTCATATTCAAGTTTCAGCTCTATCAGTGTCGAGAAAAGAAGAGGGAGAGCACTTGGTTCATCGGCAGATATATGGTCTTCCAAACGGAGGAGGGCGGTACCTACTGAGTTGGAAAACGCAGGTGGAGGTTGAGTGGAATAGCCATAACCATAACCATATCAATTAACATAGCCATAGCCATAACATTAACTGCTGCCATAACCGTAGAGGTAATCGTAACCACAGCGGGAACTCTTAAAAAAAGTTTAATACATCTGTAAACCTATCCATAACCCCAATTGTTATCATAACCGTACCACTAAACACAGCTTAAGCCATAACTCCAGCTGGTAACACTACTTTATGAGTAATTGTTACCATACCCGTAGCCAAAAGATTACCCTTAACCGTAGCTGTTACAATAACTATAGAGGTAGCCATAGCCACAATTAAATTGTTACCATAACCGTATCTCGAAACGTTTTCATAGCCATAACACCAGCTGGCACGGCAACTGTAAAAGTAATCGTAACCATAATCGTAGTAAAAGCCATAACATAAATTTCTACCATAACTTTATAAGTAATTATTTATCGTAGTCATAAAAATGACCACAACAGTTATCAATAGATTAAGAGTAATCGTGGCTGTTAAGAAACCTTAACCGTAACCGTAACCGTAACCATAACAAAAATTTACCATAACCGTAATCATGGCTTTTACCGTAGCCATGATACCAAGTGATACTTCCATAACTTACTGAAAACTTTGCGGTAACCGTAACCATAAAAAATTTAGCATAACCGTAATCATGGCTTTCACAGTAGCCTTGCCACCTAGTGATACCTCTTAAAGTAACTAAAAACTTGCCCGTAACCATAACCGCAACCGTAATAGCATTGAGACCATGATATATAGTCGAACCTTAATTTGCTTGAGAAATATATTTTTAATAAATAAATTAATATGACGCGTTTGATTCCACAACTGAGTATATAACATACATCCCTTTTCGAACTTTAAGCTTTTATTATCTATGTGAAAATGAACATTTGAAATTAATACGGCTGGGAGCAAGCGAAAAAAATCATTTACACCCACACACACATGCATATGTATTTAGATCAGCATACTTGAGTAAGAAGTTATTTGTTTATTGCAATTTAGCCGTATAGCTCCACTGCAGAAGTCCCAGCTGCTAACAGCAAAAATTCACAGCATTGTTTTACTATAACAACAACAACAACAACTATAAATACCAGCACAACAAATAAAATCAAAGTAAAGCTACAAATATGCCCCACTGTTATGTATGACAATGAGTAGATAATAAATGTAACAAGAAGCAGCAGAAGAAGAAGAGAAAGAAGCCAGGCATGTTAAGAAATAAATATGCACAAATATTTGTATGTCGTTATTGTTGTTGTTGTACATTCACTATGTCTGATCTTGCCACACTTCGTTGCACTTGTGAAATTGGCAGAGAATTTCTCGCTTTTTTTCTTGTTTGTTTGCTACGTTCTTTCAGCAGATTTGCTACTTTTCCAGCTACAACAAACAATTTCATATGAATACATACTCGCATATATATACATACTCATACATGCGCAATTATTTGCAGCTACTTTTGTTTAATGTATTGCATATCCGTTCTCACTCAATTTCACTGAAAATTGAATGCCAACAAAGTGCTGCGAAAGTAATTGCAGAAAAAAAAGATGTTTATACATACAAATATATACAAAGCTTTGTACATATGTTTGTCTAGAAAATATATTTATTTTGCACGCATCATGCAGCCTACATAGCATACAAAAAAATGCAAAAAAACAAGCGAAATGAGTCATGTGGCAGTCATAAATTGCCGGTAGCAATTAAAAATGGTTTGTTGCTGCTTTTCCACACGTTAATTTCGGTTTTTCGTAGTGCAGCGCAGCGCAGGTGTGTAGTATATCATTAGTGGTTTTTTTTCTTTTTATTTTTTTTTTTTGTATCATCTTTTTGTTTATATTCTATTTTTTTGCATTTGTTGAATTTATGAAGCCAGCAATGCATATAAATTCCCATGAGCGTTTTTTTTTGCTTATTAGTTCGCTCTTGTCTCTCTTTTTATATTACTTGTGTTCGAATGTAGAGTGATAATTCAAATTTTAAGTGTGTTTGTAAATTCTGCATTATCTTTCTTTTCTTTTCTTTTCTTGTTTTTTTTTAGCGCCATTCTGTTTTGCGTTTCTCTTTTTTGTTTAAAACCGAAAGCCCCAGTAAGTTGAGTAAAGTGTTACCGATATTTGAAGACCTTTGCCCTTATGGATGCGGTATGTTCCGGTAATGGCCCAATTGCCAGGGGATTAGACTTTTTTTTAACCCGCTGCAACCTTGAGTTGCCGCTTTCAGTCAACTTTTATTACACGCCTACTCATCACGGTTATACTTTCAGCCCCCAACCAGCTGGGCATATTCTTATATTGGTAATACTTTACTTTTTCCTTTCCATTTCCTTTTCCACCTCCTTTTCCATATCACTTTCTGTTTCTCTTAGTTTATCTATCTTCACTGCTGCTTTTTTTCAACTCCGTTTATTTTTTATATTCAGGTTTCTTTTTATTTTGGACTTTAATAACTTTGTTCTTGTTCGTATTTTCATTACGTTTACTTTTTTCTTTCAACATTTCTTTGTAGCTCGTTTTTCTTTTTATTTGTTTCCTTTTTTTTCTATTTCATTTTATTTCTTATTCTTGTTTTGCCTTATCCTGATTTTGAATTTTTTAACTTCTCTATTTATTTTCGGTTCTTCATATTTAGATACCACTTCCTCTTTCTTTTATTCCCTTTTGCTGTTTTTAATTTTTCTATTCTTCAACTGTATTTAATTCTCCCTCTCCCTTCTTCGTCCAGTGTTTTATTTCTGTTTTTTTTTTATACCTGCCATGAACTTGAAATGGTAATACGAGAAAAGCTTTACTCCGATGTTCGTAAATATGAGAAGTAGAAGAGATAGACCCACCATTAAGTATGCCGAAATGATGAGGACGTTGAGCTGAGTCGATTTAGACATATTCGTCTGTCCGTGTGTCTGTTTGAAAGCAAACTAGTCCCTCAGTTATGGAGATTTCTCGAAGTAATTTGATCCTGTATCATCCTGCCATTTTGTATTCTATTAATCATTTATCGGAACCAGTAAGATCGGAGCAATACAACGTATAGCTTCCATACAAAGAATAGCTGCGATAAATGTGGTGGGCTATGTATCTTTAAATTAACATTTTTGGAGAGTTTGTACCAAATGTAAGTAAGGACCGGACACTTCAAAAAGTTATGCGTTTTCATGAAAGGTTTGTATAAAGCTTTTGGCACAGCACTTTTCACACATGTTGTTTTTAACTTTAATATATTTGTTGTTGCTCAGATTTCTTTCTGTTTCGTTGAGCTTCTATAAAAAGCGTTAGGCGTGAAGGCGGAGGCAATAGAGGTTGTGTCTGATATTTCATATTCACTTGACGGACAATGCTATATCATATTGCGCCAATCCATCTAAGATAGCACTGGGAGTGTGCCTTCAACCTACCTCAGCGTTTGTTGATACACAATATTTGCTTATCTGCTTATCCACATTTAATCAAAAATAATCCGAAATTCATTGAAAAGAACATGCATGATTCTAAATTAGACTACTAGATAAAATATTAAGCGAATACTTTAAATTCCTATAAGCCCAATTGCTCATATGTAAGTACTCGTACATACTGCTTTCATATTTCTTTACCAACGCTTTCCATTACCTTTTCCTTTTAAGCGAATATCTTTAACTTCACATCGTTTATACACGCTGTTATCACATTCACTCATAATTTCATCTCTTTTTCATATAAATGTTTCATTGGATGGTTGCCTGCTGCAACAAAAAAAAAAAAAAAAAAAAAACGCCACACTTCCTTCCTTCCGTCGTCAACTTACAGCTAGCTCCTTTACATTGATTTAGTTGGTTGTCAGATTTGCTGCTTAAAAGCAGAAATTTTTTGTTGTAATTGTTGTTGTTGTTATTGTTGTTGTTTTTTTGCCAGAGCCACATTTAATCACTGTCAACATTTTATCAGACGACAGTTGGTATTAGCAAATATTAGCAAAGCTCTTACGCATTGCATGCAACCCAAGTTGAAGTTGCCAACAGCAAAATAAGGAAGAGCGAATGTAAAACTGGAGAGAGAAAAAAAAAAATGACAACCAGAAGGAAAAATGCACCAACAAAGATACTTAGTTGCTATGTATGTATATATGTGTAAAAAGGAATATGTGCATATGTAAAATAAAACAAAAGTATTTGCAAGCTCATGGGCGATATGAAGCTTTCAGTTTACATGAAAGTTCTCATAGCATGTCATTTACGACAGAGTGGGTGTCAAAAAATTACCCAGTAGGAAAATTATGCTTTGCTGGGTGCTAGTGTCTTTGACGTCAATACAAAAACAGCAACAACAATATATGTAAATTATAAAACTGGAATATTGTATTGATTAAGCTTGATTAAGCTTTATTGCGCTGCAAATATTTTGATACAAAGAAAAAAGAAATATTAAAAGAAAAGTGAATGGGAAAAAGAAAAGATTAAATAAAAAACTTTTTAAGCAAACATAAAAGGAAATGAAAGAAAATAAATTTTTGTTTTTCCTACAGGGTCATGCATGCTTGCGTGAATGCCTGCCATACACGATTATATGACATGTCGCAAATGCAATCACCAGCAGCTAAAACAGCTACAACATAGAATGCTACTAGTACATTCACAACAACAACAACACTAACAAAAACTGTATAAATGGCTGAACAAGTTGAGTTTGAAATAGCAGGAAATATGTCGAGTAAAATGTTATTTGGAGAGTTGTTTGTATACTCGCACACGGGCGTAGTGAGCAGACATATCACAAGGACAAAACCACTGGAAGGCATACAAAACAACAAAGTGCAACACGATGCACCAAAGGCAATATACATACATATATAGGCAAGCTGAATTCTTTTGTTATGAGAGTGGAAAAGAAGTGCGAGAGAATGAAAAAAATGGATATATTTTTGATGGTTGAGTTAAGCTTAAACTTTTTATTTGCACAGTGTAAGTATGTATGGGAAATTTAATAGCGCTAAAATTGGCAAAGTCAATCAAGCGATTAATTGACTAAGTAAGTTCTTTTATGATCGAGCTTGTTCAAAGCTCATAGTTGCAAGAAAATTTTGTTCATCTTGCTGGTTTATAAGCTACTTGCTATCTGAGCGCATATTTTTTTTTTGCTACTCGCTTACAAAAGAACACCGCTATAGCACGCTGTTTAGCTCCACACATTCATGTCTTATACGATAAATTGTCACATGCAGCATTTGACAAATAAATACATAAACAAATCAACATTTAACATCTATTTGCAACCACATACATATTTATATATGCCACAACTTCCTCAGTAGTGAGCAGTTTTATATTTTTAAGGGGTCTCAAAGAGCCTTTTATTGGCTGCGGAAAAATTTTAAGAAAATGAGAACTCATACGAAATCTCACCCGATTTTCACTATCAGTAAAACAACAAAAAAAGACGCAGGCAAAGTCTGAGCAAGAAAAATGTCCCAGCTCCTAAGCTTCTAAGGTATGGAATTCTCAACCCAATAATTTTTAAGAAATAATACTGCACTAGTTGGCATACAAGTCTAAATAGCATACAGCTAGATTACAAATTGTTCATAAGTCTCCTACAGACGCAAGCTCTGAGCTTTAACCCTCAATTGCCACTTTTACACCCCAACTGTGTTATCATCTTTATCGCATCGCTCGCTCAGCTACCAATCATTTCCACACATCATCAACACTTGCAGTTGCTGGAACATGCTTTTGTGGCTTATATGTATATGCAAAACATATGTATTTATATTTTTGTTTAAAGTATTGTGTGTTAAGTCAGCCACACCTTCCCCCAAAAATATCTAATTTTATTATTCCTTCCTCCATTTTCATTCCAAAGTTAAAAAACACAATCCCAGCTTAATGAATGTTTGCTAACCAATGGTATTTGCAGAAACTACTCAAATAAATATTTCAAATTTACATATTTTATTTTCTAGTTTTAGTTTAGTTTTCAACACTCTCTGATGCATTTTAACTCAAATTTTCATTCGCTTTGAAATTTTATAATATGACTAAGGGAAGTTGAGTCAATATTTACTTTGAATTATGATGCTACACAACAACAAAAGGTTAAAAACGTAGTTGCTGCTTAGTTTTTATATTAACCAAAAAACATTAACAATAATGCTAACAGACTATCAAATTGTTGAGAAACAAACCGTCGTTCTGATAGCCTCAAGGTTAACAGAATGTATCAAAATTTCGCTGAAGAAGATGTTGGAAGCTTATTGGAGCTTTTCAAACTAATTTATGTCGAAATGATGTTTAAATCTAAATTAGAATTTTTTTTTTTTTTTCAGATATACATATATTAATGAATTCTGAAATGAAGACGTTAGTGGAAGAAGGGGCTATGTCGCACTTTCAGTGAAACGAGAAAATCGACTTTAAAGTTTAGCAAAAAAAATTTGAAGTTCTATCAAAACTGTTAAAATGAACTTGCCTGAAAGTTATGTAAATCAATGTAAGACGTTGTATATTTTCATATCATGGGAGAAATAAAACACATAAATTTACACATAAATATGTTACATAGCACCTTCTTCCACAATTCAAATTGAAAACTTGTGTACATAGCCCCTTCATCCATGATTTATTTTCTTAAATTTTCATGATAGCGGTTATCTGATAAGCCAGAAATCTTTATATGCATAAAGACTATCCACCAATGCAAGAAATAGAGTTTGAGTGGTTTTGCGACATAGCCCCTTCTTCCACTAACGTCTTCAAATATGTACTATAATAATATCAGTTATTAATTAAATATATACAAATTTTGAAATTTTTTCAAAAACAAAATTCTTTTTTACATTTTAATTTTTCCATTCCAGCCCCAACAATTTTTTTTTGTCAGTGACATATAGATATTTAAATCGGCTTTAAAGGAAAAAAAAATGTTTAAAATGTTTATAAAAAAATGTTTGTTTAAAAACAATTCCAGTCCAAAATTCAATTATTCGATTTTGAAGATTGTTTAAACTTTCTAGTTTAAAATTAGTTGTTTACTTAATTTTTTTTTATGTTAATGAGGTTTAAAAAATATATTCCTGATTTTTTTTTAATTTTAAATATTTTTTAACTTAAAAAAAATTTTTTTTAACATTTTTTTTTACATTCCATTATCAAACATTTTTTTCCAGTGTTCAAAAATAAACTCGACTAAATAGAAAGTGAAAAAAACATTTCTTCAAATCAAAAATTTAGATATTTGCAAAAAAGGCAACACCCGTCTCTAATTTTCGAGATATATTTAAATATATCACAATTCCAATACATCAAATTTTATAAAATTAAAATTAAATTAAAGTGTATTTTTTTTTTGACTTCGTGCTTTTTTTTTGAAAAAAAAAAAATAAATTAATCTTACTAATATATAAAAACGTAAGTTTGTGAGTGACTGCGGATGTTTGTGGTTCTTTATCGTCTGAACAAATGGCCCGATCATTACGAAATTTTGCAGACAGCTTCTCAGGAGTGTATAATAGGTAACAGGCATCATGAAATTTCGATAAATTTATCGATAATAGAGTTATCGGCCAAAATGTTGTTTTCCGTAAAATTTGAAGTATTCGCACAAAATTGGTATTAATCGAAAGGGGAAGACCACAGTTTTCATTTAGACTTTGGTTCAATTCGATATATTTATCGATAACTAAGTTATCGGTCAAAATGTGGTTTCGGGTAAACTTTGAAATATTCGCACAAAATTGGTATCAAAGGAAAGGGGAATACCACAGCTTTCATTTGGACTTTGGTTCATTTCGATATATTTATCGATAACAGAGTTATCGGTCAAAATGTGGTTTCGGGTAAACTTTGAAATATTCGCACAAAATTGGTATCAAAGGAAAGGGGAATACCACAGCTTTCATTTGGACTTTGGTTCATTTCGATATATTTATCGATAACAGAGTTATCGGTCAAAATGTGGTTTCGGGTAAACTTTGGAATATTCGCACAAAATTTGTATCAAACGAAAGGCGAAGACCACAGCTTTCATTTGGACTTTGGTTCAATTCGATATATTTATCGATAACAGAGTTATCGGTCAAAATGTGGTTTCGGGTAAACTTTGAAATATTCGCACAAAATTGGTATCAAAGGAAAGGGGAATACCACAGCTTTCATTTGGACTTTGGTTCATTTCGATATATTTATCGATAACAGAGTTATCGGTCAAAATGTGGTTTCGGGTAAACTTTGAAATATTCGCACAAAATTGGTATCAAAGGAAAGGGGAATACCACAGCTTTCATTTGGACTTTGGTTCATTTCGATATATTTATCGATAACAGAGTTATCGGTCAAAATGTGGTTTCGGGTAAACTTTGGAATATTCGCACAAAATTTGTATCAAACGAAAGGCGAAGACCACAGCTTTCATTTGGACTTTGGTTCAATTCGATATATTTATCGATAACAGAGTTATCGGTCAAAATGTGGTTTCGGGTAAACTTTGGAATATTCGCACAAAATTGGTATAAAAAGAAAGGGGAAGGCCACAGGTTTCATTTGGACTTTGCTTCATTTATGGAAACATCTATTTTGAGAACGGCTGGACCTAATACACATAGCTAAATTTCGAAGGTAAATTTTGTATCCGCTCGAGATGGTTATACGCTATAAAATAAAGGCATTTGGAAAGGTTTTGGAGATTTCCCTAAAAATGTTGACCAGGATAACCTTATAAAGTCTCCTTTCAATTTGAGCCCGTTTTCGAGATATTGGTCAAAATGTCAACCAGGAGGGGCCCTCGATGGTATTGGTATGATATGGGTTTCAAAAGAAAGGTGTTGACAAATGATTTAACATGTTTTAGCTATTTTCCAATATAAAACGAAGGTTTTTAGATATTAACCAAAACGTAGACCAAAATTGGAGCTAGAAGGTTTTTGTGAAAAAATGGGTCTAAAATAAAAGGTCTTGATGCGATTTTTAAAATGGAGTCATTTTAAATCCTTTTGGGATTGGGATTGAGAAAGGGATAGGTATATGGATGGCAATTAAAAAGCAAAATGAAAAGACAAAAGCATATGAAGAGGATGGACGGAGAAAAGGATGTGGAGCTGAAATTAGGAGGGCGACTCACATATTTTAAATGCAAACAAGTTAGTGTTTGGGCAGGACAACGTCTGCCGGGTTTGCTAGTAAAGTTTATAAAATAGGAAAAAGGAAAATTCAGACATTGCACAACGAAAATTAAAAAAATTAAAGTTTTTAGCAGAACTTCGTTTTGTGATAAAAAAAAACTTCACAATTTTTTTTTTTTTTTTTTCAAATCGGAAGAGGTTGATCCCGATTACTATCTTGGCCATCAAGGCAATCATCAACCACAACAGAAAATCATCGAAAGCTTTATAAGTATTTCCCAAAAAAGTAGTAAAATATCGCATCTTATATATTTACATTTCCAAATTAAAGCTTTTCTGCTCATCGTTACAGCAATTTTGTACGCTTTTATGACCAAAAGCGAGCGTAAAACTCCCACGCTAATATTAACTATTAAATCAGTGACCCTTGAAACATAATCATAAAAATGGTAATGATAAAAGGTAAGAAGAGGAACAAGACTTTATGTAGTTGAGTAAATATATGCAACCATACTAGAGTGGGTTGAAAAAAAATTATCATAGAGTATGTACTGTATGAAAAAGAAAATGAGCTCAAGACCAAGAATAATAATTTTTTGAGATGTATTATTGTTTGTGTTGTTTCAATAGGTATATTATTTTAATTAATTAAGATAAGAAAAAAATTTAAAATTTTTGTTTTGACCTCAAAATAGAAAAAAAAATATTGAAAAAAAAAATTGTCAATATTAAATCAAACATTTTTTGATATTAAATTACATTTTTTTATAACTATAAACACTAAAAAAAATGTATTTTTTGAATCACCCTAATACATTCACCTACATAGTTGCGATAATAATGATTACAGCAGTGCCCGCAGAAGAAGCAGCAGCAGCATACAAGTCTGGCTAAGCACACAACGCCAACACTTAGAAGTAATGTTCTTTAGCCCGCCGAAAGTAGCCGAAGTGCTTCCAGCAACGATTTCTTTAATTTTATCTAGTTTTTTAACATTTGAGAGTCGAGTGGGGAAATATTCTACGATTGCAAAAAGTTGGGGTACACTAAAAAGTTGGCGATTTTGGACTCAAAACCAGGTATAAGAAGGTAAGAGAAATCGGAAGCAGCTGGAGACATGTGTTCTTAGTAATTCAATAATTGAATTTCAGCAAAAGTTAAGGCCTTTCTGCGGTATCAAGATTCCTATAAGAAGAAGTTTAGGCTAAAAAAACATTCTTCGTAGTTACGATCATTGGCCTAAAACATGCCCACAAAGCACCAGAGCAGACGGTGTTTAAGCGGATGCGGATCAGCAATAGAAAGCGCGCCAAAGAGAATATAAAGTATAATAAAGAAGACAACCAAAGAAGTTAAGCTTAACCTTACATACAATTTACCACAAACACACCAACACATATGGGTAATTCCATGCTAAATACTATAATTATTCAAATTATACTCGGGTGTACTTTTTTTTCAAAAAGCACCTCCAGATTCCTTAAGCAAAGCGCCGTTATCAATTTAAAGAGACCAGCAAAAGGTGACATTACAACAGAAGAACTCGGAGCTTAGACATACACCCCAGGAGCAGGTAAAGTCGGGACATAATCCCTAGCAAGAGACATATTTAGTAATTTGACTTAATACGGGATCCCAAATCTTTTTTACTAACCAAAGTGTTTCATACCAGTAGATATTACCGATTTTTAACCTTAAAAGTGACATAAAGTAATTGGGGTTATGGCACTGTTGTGACATAATATCCAGTGACATAATTTGAAGTAAAATGGTTGGCATTATGACACTTGAACTGCAATTTATCTTACTTGGGACTATGACACGAGCTGCAGTTTTGTAACTTGGTATAGTGCCAGTTGGCGTTATGTCATGACACCACTCCAAAGTATAGCTAGTTTTTGTGATACTGAAAGCTTTTGGTGGAGCTTCGATAAAGCTGGCATGACAACAGTTTCACTTTTAGGCGAGAAAGCAGTTTGAAGAGAGTGGTTGATTTTGGAAGTTATAGATGTCTTCAATTTTAGTGCAGTGGAAGTCGATGAGGGACTAATGGACTTGCCGCCCTTCAGCTTACACTAACAATATCATGGTTTATTTTACACTACCTAACTGGTCTTGTCAACTTCAGTTGACTTTTGAGGAACACATGAAAAGTTAGGCGGTCTAAATCCGTCTTGTAATAGCCTTAATTTAAGCAGAGTGTTACTGTTGTCAGATACGATAACAGAAACTTTTCCATTTCGCTTGGAATGACCCACATACGTATGTATGTTGAGCTACTATCATTATATGTAGTGAAACTTAAATATGAATAGTCAGCAATAGAAGTTAAACCTTAAGTAATGCTGTCACCGGTGGTCAGCTGGTTTAATACTTTTTGCCAAGTGTATACTTCAGCTACAACAACAAAATTGTAATATCTGTTTGTATTTGTATTTAAGTTGGCTTTAGTGTTTAGGTCAGTTGACGGCGAATGTTGAACTTATTAAATCACAATGAACTTAAACAAAAAAAAAGTGAAGTGAGTGCAGACAAACAAAAAATGCATAAAAGCAAACGAGAAATGTGATGGGAAAATACATACATACATATACAGATACATACACCCATACATGCATGCATATACACACATACATTAGTCTATATATTTATAATTACTACTAGCCAAATGCGCTAGCTAAGCGGATGAATGTCCAACACGCAATCTCTTGATAGCAAAACGGCTAGGCAGTCAGCTTTTTTTTTCGTCTGCTTCTTCACTTCGTTTCGTGGTAGTCATGACAAAATGCTGTAAGTAAAAGTAGTTGAGTGTAACTAAAAGTAAATTGCACCCAAAGCGTCTACAGCCTCATGTTTGTAGGTGGCAATTGAGTGTCATTAGGGCCAACTGATTACGACGCCAATAGTAAGTGAATGGCTATGTGCTGGCTGTATTTAGTTGAAGCATCATTGTAGCCGGCCCTCATCGTCATCGTCGTCGTCGTCGGCAGTGGCAACGCTCTTTTGTTCAGCAGTGTAATTGCGATTATGTTAATTAAATTAAAGTTACTGTGCGCCTCTACACATAATCATAGTAGAGATAGTTGTGCACGCTGGATACCTCTGCTACTTTGTATGTATGTAAATATTTTTGAATGTGTAATTTTATGTTAAAACACACTTACATACATATACATATATTACTATGTGGGTTAATGTTTATACGCCTGCTGTGTGGTGTAACTGCGTGGTGCTTTGGTGTGTTCACATTAGCGCAGCGCATGCCAACTTGTATGCCATAGCGCTTAGCGAGTTTGTTTGTGATTACTTAGCATACAGAGATTTGCTTTTTGTGTAGCTGAAAGTGTGTAGCATAGCTCAACAAAAAGTGGTAAAATCTGTTTTAAATTACAAATCTAAGTATTAAGGTTGCTAAGATTTTCAAATTAGTTTTAATTGCATTTACATACTCAAAACGTATTTGCTACAATTTAAGCTATTTATACTCAGTTGGGTATAGGTCACTGGAAGTGAACTCATTTTATGCGCCAAACAGCTGGTTTGAAAAGCAGACTTGCTTACAAGTGTTTCGAAGAAAAAAGTAATTGATTAAGCCGTGTCTATAATGCTTTTTTAGTTATTTTATTCTAATTTTATATACGTTTTATTGGCACTTAACTCAAGCCTACTTGTTACATATATATTAGTCCTGTCATGTAAAATGTCTATTGGAATCTACACCTTCGGATTTGAATAAAATTTGGTGGAAAAAAAAATTTAAAAAAAGTTTTCCAAATTCAAAAATTTGCAATTCCTATTTTGTAAAGGCTATTATTGCATTTTTCGTAGATAAGAAAATAAACTTTGGCACTTTTTTTTAGAAATACAAAAAACAAGAGGTTAAAAAAAAACTTTTTTTAATTTCAAAATTTGGAAAGAACTCGATTTTTTAAAAACGAAAAATTAAATTTCGCCGTTAGATTTTGCATACAATTTTTTTGTATTACATAGAAATTTTCAGGTGGATTTTTTACAAAATATTAATTTTTAAATTTTGCCCAAAAAAATTTTTTTGATAAATTTGATAGCCTTGGTTTATATAACTTGATAATTTTTGTTGAGCTTTAGGCCAGAATTTTGAATAAAACTTCTTTTTTGGTACTACTCAAATATTTATTTGTTCGAAATTTCGACTTCAACCTGAAGTCATCATCAGGAATTTAAGAGGGTACTAAAAAAGAAGTTTTATTCAAAATTCTGGCCTTAAGCTCAACAAAAATTATCAAAAACATTTTTTTTTTAATTTTTTTAACTTTCTAGCGCAATTAAATTATTTTAACACAAAATTCCTCAATTTTGAGCACTGAAAAATTATTTTTTGGGAATGTAAAAACAAAAATTTTAAAATATTTAAAAAAATTTTGGATTTTTGAAATTAAAATAGTTTTGGAATTTAAAAAAAAAGCATGTCTAAGTTTTTTTTTTAATTTGTAATTTTTTAAAAGCAAAAATTATTTTTTCCAATAAACTTTTCCCTCAAATTTTTTTATAACATATTCTGACGCACCTACAGATGTCCTGACATTTTCAGAAGGTTGTTTATGGATCCTTCAAACATATAAATTTTTGAAAACAGTTTGTTTAATTTTTTTTAATTTTGTAGTGAAGTTAAATGATTAAATTTTGAAAACAAAAATTTTTTTTTTTGCTAGAGAAATTTAAAAAAATAATTTTGGAAAATTTTCGATTTTTAAAAATAAAAGCAATTTTTTCCATTAAATTTTGAATTTAAATTTTTTCTATACCAGACTTTTGAAGCATCCACAGAGATCCTGAAATTTGTATACATCTTTTTTCTTTTTTTTTTTTGTTTTTTCAAAGATACACATGTTTTTTATATTTTTCTAAAAAGTGTTTTTTTTTTCAATTCTCACTTTATTTTCCACTTTAATTGGTTAAACTCAAAATTAACCAATTTTGTTAACTGAAACAAAAAAAAAAGTTGTAAAATTTTCAATTTTTCAAAAACGAAATAATTTTTTTTATTAAATTTGACTTCACATTTTTTCTTACATCCTATCTCCCATACTACGTCATACATATGTACATATGTACGTCTACAGGTATCTATAAGTTTTCAAAAAGTTATTCTTTGATTTTTTTCAAAACTATCAATCTTAGAATAAAAAAAAGAACCCGAAATGCTTTGTCACTTGAGTTTGTAACACAACAAAAAATTCAATCTCCAAATAAAAACAAAAACTATTTTAAAAAAAATCGACTAAAATAATATTTAACACCTGCCAAATAACCCCAAAGAACTATTTATTCATTTTCGCTAATTTAACCCGTTCAAACTCATTACGGTGTTCGCTCAATATTCATTTCACCGCTAGATTCAACACAATTATGGCCATTAACTATGCATAATTTTTAGCTCGCATCAAAATTCACATTCATTACAAAAACCAATAATTAAAATTCATTGCTATTTAATTTTGCATCATTGGCTAAATTTGAAACAATTCAAAGCGTTTTACATTCACCACTGACCGCAAAGCAAAATTTCGCAACTCCACCACAAACTCAACAACAACGCAAAATTTCATGGAATGTAGCAAAAAAGCAATTAAGGACAGGGTTGCATTCGGTTGTGACGAAGATCTTTTTATACCTTTCATTAATGTGGGAGCTAATGAATTTTGGTAGGGATTTCACTGGTTTTTCCCAAAAGCTGTAACTTGATATCTAAAATCTGGAACATTGTAGGAAATTCATATTCAAAAATAGCCTGTCCTAGAGATATACTACTTTAGGTTTAACGACATATTTCTTTCTCTTTTCGTAATCAATTACATCACACCAATCGTAATATCAAATATCATCTTCATAAAAGCTATAAATAATCGTAAGGGGTATAGCAATCATTCAAAAATCAGTAAAGAGTGAAAATCGTTTAGCAAATAATGAATAAATTGTAAATAATGCGCCAAATGCGCTTCACAGAATATGAACGGAATTAAATGAATATTCAAATTAAAGCATTGGCGTAGAATGTAGGAGAGTAGCTATGCAACACACCAGCTAGGAAAGTTAATGAAAAAAGGTCGCATATTTAATTATTTTATTTTTTACTTTCAACTTAAAAAATATTTTCTGAAATTTTTATTTAAAAAATAATAATAATTTTTATATAAAAAAAAAAATTTTTCTTTTTCTTTTCTTTTTCAATTTTTTTTTCCCTCAAAAATTTTTTTTTTTCATTTTCTAGAAAATTATGTTTCTAATTTATATAATAATAACATGAATTGAGGGGATTATTATTATTTATACTTAAGTTTTTTTCTTTATTTAATTTTTTTTTTTTTTTTGTTTTAATAACGGTATTTTTTTTTTTTGTATATTCAAAATTTTATTAGACCTTTCTCCTTTAAACTTTTTTTGCTACTTAGCCTAAAATAAATTTTTTTTTTTATATATTTTAGTTATTTAAATTTTTTTTAATACATTTTATATGTATTTGTAATTTTGTAAGTATCTAATTTTTAATTTTTTTCTATATGACTACAAAAACTTTCATAGATTTTTTTAAATAACCACATTTCAATGAAATATTTAGTTTTCGATATATTTGAAAAAAGAATGGATTTTGAAAAATCAAAAAATCGATAACTAAAGGTTTTGCGTGTCGTCTAAATTCTCCCAATTAATTACAAAAAAAAATTAAAATCGCTCACCATCAAAAAAATCGTTTAATTTTAACAATTGTTTTCAAAACTCTTTCCTGTAGCCTACTTGCAGGCGCTAAGCCTCACATATTCAATGGCACTGATTTCATACTGTCCTAGTAACAAATTTATCGCACGCAATTAAAGTCAATTGTTCCAGACAAATTATCAACATGACACATTCAAAATCAACAAATTGCAGCGCTACTTAGATGGAACGAATGCCATAGGGCGCTGCAAGGGACGTACATATGTATTGGTTCGCTCGTAAGTGGGTGCATGTATGTGTGTTGAGTGTCCCTTCAAAAATTTTCTAATTATTTCAAATGAGTGCATAATTTATAACAGGGATCGAGAATAGTGATGATTTTTCTTAAATAATAGATTCTTAAAATTTGAAAACAATATTGAAAAAATATTGAAGAAAAATAATAATATAATGTCTACGGTCCCTGATTTATACATTCTGCCTATTTTATGAGTTGTTGCAAAATTTGCAAATTTGTTCTACTAAAAATTCGATGATAAAATGTGTAAAAGAGAATACCAAAGTGGACACATTGCATGTAAGCTATGTAATGGTTATATCATTTTATAATGCCCACAATTAAAATTGATGTCATTTTTAAACATAAATTATGATGAATATATTTATGAAAGGCTAAGTTGCCAAAGGGATGTGTGAGTGGGTGTTCGTTTTGTGTTTGAAAATTATTTCAAAATTATGCAAAATGCGGCAAAGGCAATGAGACTGCTTTACTGTGTTGAATTATTATGAGACGGGCGAGAATTGGCTAATGTTTGCGCTGCTCAGTGCTGAATTTTGCGGATAGTTACTCTAGATGGGATCCTAAGAAGTGCAACGACTTTTAACACAGACGATTTTTAACTGACTTCCTCCAACGACAGATCAAAACGATAGGTTTTTTTATACCCTCCAAAACATATTTCAGGGCGAATGTGCGGAAGAAGAGATCACTTCCTTTTTGACTTCTTTGCGCACCTCAACACATGGTGGACACAAACCGACACACATATACATACATACTACATACATATATGAATATGCTCAATCAGTCAAACACCAACTACACCCAGTTGCTACTTGCTGTGGCTTGAGCGCCTTAAAATTCTTCCACACCATTGTTGTTGTATCTGTTTTGCTTTATTTAGCTGCGCAAATTAATTTACTTGCAAAGTTGAAAGCGCGCGCTACTGCTGTTGATGTGGCTGCCAAACCGCATATTAAAGCCGGCAAAGTGCAATGCCGTAATCCGCGCTTAAAGTCGACCTGAGTTGCACACGCTTGTGAAACCACACACACAGAAACAGAGCGCAAGGTGCAGTGGCGCGCAGACTTGATGAAGCATTGCAGGTTCAAAAAAATATACACGAGATGACGATGATGAAGTGAAATGGAATGCAGGCAGCAAAATTGCGGTTTAAGAGGAAGAAGAAGTGAAATTTAAAAGTTGAAAGTGTTGATGTATGCATATCAGGGTGGCGCGAATATTGCGGGAGATGCAGCTATGAAAATGAAGGAATGAAAGAGCGGTGACAATGGCGACTTTTTTTCGGAAGGTGACGTCATAGTTATTGTTTCTGTTCGAATTGTGAATTTTTACTAACACAGTGACTTCTGTGCGAACGGTGACTCTTGTTGGAACGGTGACTTTTGTTGGCACAGTGACTTTTGTTGGAACAGTGACTTTTGTTGGAACAGTGACTTTTGTTGGAGCAGTGACTTTTTTAAAACAGTGCTTTTTTAAGAACGTGATTTTTTTAACACGGCAACGGCATCAGTAACTTTTCTCCTTAACAGGTTATTTTGTTTTGTAACTGTGATTTTTTCAAAAGTCACTTTTTCACTGTGCACATCCAAGCAGTGACTTTCTGTGTAATTGTGATTTCTACTTAAAGCTTTAGTTTTTAAAACGAGCTTTTATTAATAACTTTTCTCTCTCTTTTTAATTTGAGCCTAAGAAAAACCGCAAGCATATACGCGACTGAAAACATCTGTTTTGGAACGCGTGATTTTTTTAACAAACTTCTTTGATTTCGAAACTGATAGCATTCTTTAAACGATTGTACTTTTGAAGCAATCACTTTGATTCGAGTTAATAACCTTTTTTCAAACCATTTACTCGCTTTTGAACCTGTGATTCTTTGAAACAAGAAACTAGTGACTGAAACCGGTGATTTTATGTGGGGTCAGTGCAAATTGAACTTTTTAAAAGGCTAATTTTATCGAGGCTGTGAATTTTATCCATTAATTTGCTGCGAAACAGTGGCTTTTTGGGATCAAGTGAATTTCTTTTGTGCCGGTGAATTTTTTGTGACAGCGATTTTTTGTGACAGTGATTTTTTCACAGACGGTGATTGTTTCCAAAAATTGTATCTTTCAAAACCTTTTACCTATTTTGTATTTTTTCTTCTTGAACAGAGTTAGGTTCAATAAGAAAACATATATAAACAACGTCTGTCACTACTGTTTGGAACCTGCGACTTTTGTGGAGCTGTTCTTTTTTTATGAGAGACCTGTGTCTCTTTTGATCCCTTCCTTTTTCTAAACAGTGACTTTTTTAGCTTTGTTTTTTGCGATAAAAACTTATTAAGTACAAGAACCAGTATAAAAAACTCAGCCACCCTAATGTGCACATTTATCTTTATGTGCCAGTGTTTACATTAGCGCGTAAACAGTTGTGATGTGGTGTGACATGGCGTATGAGTAATATTTTTCGCTACCAAAGTAGTAGCATTACTTCAAAGAGAATTTTCTATTTGATTTATTCTTTTACGCTGTTCAACCGAAAAAAAAATGGTTCACACTATTGTAGCTGACGTAATGCACTGCTGCTGTAGTTGCTGTTCATGTCTTAATATTTGTTGTTTTGCTGCTTTGTTGTGCCACTGCTCTTGCAGCTAAGTATTCATGTTGACAATGCCAAACTGTGAAAACGCAGAAAAATAAACTGACCACAAAACAAAAAAAAATAATAATAATAAAAATGAGGAATTTTTTCACGAACACTGAGAATGGAAATACAACGAAAGAAAAAATTATACACAAAATACACTCGAAGCTATGGCACTAGTTTTGTATACATATAAATAGCGCAGCATAATAAAATATTTAATAGTAAAAATGTAATAAGAACTTCGCTGGTAGGGTGGAAAGTTGTTTAGTATACCCGGTAGTGATTTTTTAATTTAGTTAATTTTTCTAAAATTTCTGCTAATATCTTCTAAACACTTTTGAATTTTTAATCAGCAGTACTGCTATACCGTAATACTTATTATTCGATCGAAAAAAAAAAAATTTTTCAGTAGGAAGAACATCTTTTTCTATTGGGTAAGCTCTTTACTTCTAAGTACTATCGATAATCACACATTTCTCGGGATATCGATAACGTCATCGATAATTTTTAAATTTTGGTTATCGGAATGCTGCATATCAAAAAAAAGATTACAAATAAATAAAAAAATAAAAAAATTATAAAATAAAATAAGTCTCTTACCAAAGCGCCCTTAATAATCACCATAATCTGACATACCTCCATTGCACTACTGGGTATAAGTTCACTAATAATATCACGCAAAATACGCTTCATAAGCGTAAATACAATTTTGAAGAGAGTAAGAAAGAGTGGAAAAAACTAATTTATTTTCCAAGTGAAGGCTAGAAAGGCATTGTAATGATTTTTTCGACGCCTTAATGTTGTCGTCAGGGGCGTTGCTAGCAAGTATGGCTGTTGTTAGACAAGCCAAATTAAGACAACAACAGCAATCATTAGTCGAAGAGAAGCAAACAAAAAAAATACATACATATTTAAATGTATGGCTAACAAGCGCCATACAACAACAACAACAACAACAGCAGAAAATATAAGCAAAATTACCGCGCTTTTTTGAGTAGAAAAGTAGAAAAAAAATTGTATACGCAAAAACTGTAAAACAGTAAAGCACATAAGCGTATAAAAGGCGGAATATAAAAATGCTAATGAACGAGAAAATGCACAAAAACTATGAAAAAAAAAACAAAAAAAAAAAACAAGCAAAAACAAATATGACACTTGGAAGTAGTACTTAGCAGCAGCATACGAAAGCTACTAGTGTCAGTGAGTCAGTGCGAAACTTGCAGGCAGTGTCAAGGCAGTACGAAATTTAAGCGTCTTTGCTGTGAAAAAAAAGAGAGGAAAAAATAAAAAATAAAAAAAAAAATAAAAAAAAAATTAGGCAAAGGAAATAGCGCAAAATTGCAAGCACAATTTTTTTCGTGTCCTTTCCTTGACATGCCTTTTTATGATTGAAAAAGCTGGCGCATAGAGATTATTTTTTTCGCTTCATCGCTACTCAAATTATTCAATTTTTTTTTTTTTTTTTGCTTTTTTCCTACGTCCATCCTCTTACGCTTTTAATTACTACTGCATGTTCTACTGGCGCTTTGTTGTTTTGTTGTAATTTTTGGACATTTTTGTTTAGCTACTCATATGTGTACTTATGCAAACAATGACAAACGTTTCAATCTAAGGCGCTCTCAGCGTATGTTGATGTGTCTTCAAGTTTAGCTGCGTGAGTAGTAAAATGCACGGACTTCTCTCCTTTTTTTTGTTTGCTCGTTTGTTTGTTTGTCTCTGTCAGACATCATAATCCTCTTAAGTGTATACGCATATGTAGAAAGCAATGTTTTGAAAAATGCTTGTGTTGACTAACAAATGAAATATCTACGGAAAAAAAAAATTTTGCTAAAAGGAAACCAAAAATAACTCAAATTTTGTCCATGAGATGCTCAGTTGTGTAGCTATTAATTAACTTGTAGTTTTTCTTTATATTTTTTTTTTTTGTATTTTTTTTTTGGAATAATATGAGAGCATTTGCACACAAAAGCTTATTTTTAAGCTTGCCTAATTAGAAACTAGAATGGTTGTTGGATTAGAAATAGGTTTTTTGTTGATTTTTTAGCTTTAAGTTACCATAAGGGGCTCAAGCATTCTCAGAAGTACAGCTTTTTACAGAAGCAGATTGCTAACGGGCTAAATTTACCACAAGTTTAAGTCTAAGTGCTCAACAGCTGAAGAGACGCTTATTCATAGTTGGCGCTATCTACGAACGAAGTGTTCATTGAGACGACTAGTTCGCAAAACAAGCGAGCGGTAAGTAGAGTAAGGAGTTTGTGATGCTGGCCGCTAGTGATTAGGCTAAAAAATAGTTCCCCGGATGACAGAAGTCCGGAACTGGGGATCATTTCTACGTTCAAAGTGTACTTAAATTTAGTGAAGGTACCTTTATATAGAAAAATCGATTACTAAATAATCGATTTTTTGCAAAGAGTTATCTATATCAATTTTTAAAAAATCGAGTTTAAAAAAATTATCAATTTAATTTAACTTTTTTATACTCGTACGAAAAAATGCTCATTAGGTATGTTATTAAAAATATTACATAATTAATAAAATAAAGTGAAAATAGTTTAATCGATTTGATAGACCTAATATTTATTTTCAATATATTTATTAAAAATCGTTGCTTATAACAATTAATAAAACCGATAGCTAAAAAAAAACTATCGCCCAAAAATGCTTTTAAAATATTAACGCGAATCACAGAATTTATTGTTTATTGATAATCCATGTTTAACATAAATAAAATCGATATTTTATAAAACTGATCACTCAAAAAAGTCGTCCAAATAATTCGCCTGAAGACAGATGCTAGTGAGACTGGAGAAAATTTTTAAACGAGCAATAATAAAAATTCGGTAAACTACATACATCTAGACTGTACTTAAGTTTAGGGGTGGAACCTTCAGTTTGAAAAATCGATTTTTTTGCTGAGGGATATGCCGATTAGTGATAAACGAATACAAAAAATAAACACTTTTAGTTTAAAATTCGATTTTTTTTATGCGAAAAATGCTCATTCGAAGCAACAGTAAAAATAAAATGTAAATAATAAAATCAGGGGAAAGTTTTTTTGGACGAATTTATAATTGTTTTAAATATATTTATGGAAAACCGATAACTAATAAAACCGATATTTATTATTTTTTCAAAACCCTTAAGGCATTGATTTAATCAATTTCCCATAGAACATCCTCTTTCCCTGTTTTGGTTACTCGCAAAACTTTTAAAGTGAATTTGTAGCATAATTTTTAGGCCTGTCAAATCTTGTGAATATATATTTATAAATTTTAAAAATGTTTTGTTTTATTTATATTTATTTAAGCCACTTTATATTTAGCAAGCAGCCAATTACCAGCAATTTCGAATGAGGCTTTTGCTAAAGATCAAATGAGTGATATCATCAATATTTTTTCAAATTTTAATTTTCTATTTCCGCTGTCATTGACCGTTGGCTGCAATTTTTGTCATGGCGCCAAATAGTTCACATATACATATGTACATTAGTGGTGATCGGTCCGCATACAAAAAAATGTTTTCCAGTCCCCCCTAGGATTAAAGATATTTTGAAGGCGATCCCAAAAAAAATTTTTTTTGCCAAGCCCCCCGATGGGCTATTTACTTTTTTTGATCGCCTTCAAAATATCTTTAATCCTAGGGCTGGACTGGAAAAACTTTTTTGTCGATCCACCCTAATGTACATACATATGTTCATATGTACCTAAATGTACATAACAAATTTATATATAATATATACATACTCGTGCGTATGATATCTATCGGATATACCAAAAAAAACAGACGATTTGCTAACCAAATGCAAATCGAGGTGAACTGCAGTTGCAAAAACAAATTATGACACAAAAACAACAAAAACAAATTATGACACACAAAATACAAATCGATTGCTCTACATTTTAGTTTTACATTATTTTTGTCCCCGTTCCCGTTAGTGACTCGTCGGGAGTGAATACCATGCAAATTGATACTCATTACCTATCTGCGACTTTAAAGTGGCGATAGGCTGAAACTTGGTACTTTGTTGTAGATATAACTTTGAAGTTAAACACTTTTACTCTCTGAATGTATCAGATACCAAAAAATTCCTCCCCATCGAAATCAAGTAATAGAAACGTTCCTATAAGGTAACCGTGACTTTTAATTTACTACTCCAAAGTCACAGCAGTAGTCGCAGTTCCTTTTCAGCGACTGTTTTATAATGAAAGATTTTCCCCACTGGGCAGATTATGCACTCATAAATACATACATACACATGTATCACATATGATATAAATAATTTTTTTTGTATTCATCGCACAATTTTTTTCGCCTACAGCAAATATTTAATTTTCACACTCGCATGCAATTTGCCGACTGCTCTTATTCTTTGCTAATCTATTTCTAAGCTTTTTTCATTTCAGTTTTCCAGACCACTTTTTCAATATTTTACAAAATAAACAAACAAAATGCATTAGCAAATGAGGACAACGAATATTGAGGAGCCTTAAACAAGAAAATATGTGTAATGGTAAGCTATATATGTACACATGTAGACTACATTTAGAACTAGTCCAAAAGAGAATAGACTTGTCACAACTAAAAGGACGACAACATTCTTAATATCTAAGTGATGGAGTGGTATAGGGTTTGAATAAAAAGTGTGATTTGGAATGAAATTTGGTATAAAGGTTACTTAGAATAATGGCCACGCCCTTAATTTCAATATCGAAAATTTCGAAAGATATATACATATATAGTGGGAAAATCATAATTTGATCAAGCTAACAAGGAAGGACTTGCTTCACTTTTAAAATTTGCAATGATTTTTTTTCCGATAAAAAACATCCAACTCGTCAGGAAAAATATTTGCAAACAACTAGAAGTTTCGAACTTTTATGGAACTAGTTATTTTTTGAGCAGTTTGAGACTGGTATATTGCTGTACAATATCAGATATTTTACAGCTCTTTGCTTTTTCCCATGCTAAAAAATTATAATAGTTTCTCACATGGAATAACCACATTCAGCTGACTAGTTAGGATTCATACTAGTTGTGAGACAGTTTGTTACGAATTGGCTTGCTGGGTGAAACATGCATGTGTACATATATATATTTTTTTGTATTTAGTTTTCTTGGCATTCTCATGACTCGTACTATGAAGACCACTAGCCGTAAACAAACTGCAAATCTTTGCCAATTCTATAAACATGACTTTTTCCACCCCATCGATTGTTTGCTTGGCATGAAAAGTATGCAAGAACATGTGTTTCAATTGACACAAGAATATAATAATAAATATTCGATAAGACAAGTATGTACCTATGTAAATTTGATTTATTTGTATATTTAAATAAAAGAGAATTATTTCCTATAGTAAACAATTAGTTGTTTGATTATGCATCTGCATTGTTTCCTATAGTAAACAATTAGTTGTTTGATTATGCATCTGTTATATTGTTTTGTCAGAGATCGTAGTGTAGGAAGTTTAAAAAAAATTTTATCAGAATTTTTTTTTTTTTTTTTATTAAAAAAATTTTTTTTTACTTAAATAATCAAAGAAAAATCTCAAAACTGTTTTAAAGAATTTTGTAGAAAAAGGTTTACAATTTAAATTATTTTTTTTTGAGTAGTTATAATTTTTTTTTATTTTTTGCATAAAATTAAAAAAAAACCGATATCTTTAAATTAGTTTCTAAATTTCATATCGAAAATTGGTTTCTAATCTTAATCGAGAAAGTTATAAAAATAAAAGTTATTTAAGTTTGCTGGGTTGAGCACTTACGGCCGGTTAAATAAAACAAGTTAGTTGTTGTTGTTCCCTACGCGTAACAATAAAACATAAATTTAACAAATTGGCCCAACTATATAATCAAAAGTTATTTAAGTTCAATATGTTTTTTTAGTTGAAATTTTTTGTTTTTAGAAAACAAATTGAAATAATTGTTTTTTAATTATTTAAATTTTTTTACTTAAATAATCAAAGAAAAATCTGAAAACTGTTTTAAAAAATTTTGTAGAAAAAGGCTTAAAATAAAAATTATTTTTTTGAGTATGATTTTTTTTTATTTTTTTGCATAAAATAAAAAAAACCGAAATCTTTAAATTAGTTTCTAAATTTCATATCGAAAATATTTTTCTCACCTTAATCGAAAAAGTTATAAACATAAAAGTTATTTAAGCTTAATATGTATTTTTTTTAATTTGAAAAGTTTTTTCTTCTCACATTAATAATAAAAGCAAAATCTTAAATTTTTCTTTAAATTTTGTATGGAATAAGCTTGAAACATAAAACCCATTCTAGCTCCATAAATTTTTTTAAGTTTTATATATATTTTTTTGAAATAAGTAATAAAATCAAAATCTCTAAAATTGGTTTGAAATAGTTAATTACTTTTCTGAATTAAAAAAAAAACAAAAGTTTAACAATAACAGCAAAATCTCAAAAATTTGTTCCTAATCTTTATCTATTAAGTTATAATTATAAAAATTATCTGACTTCGATATTTTTTCTTTTGAATTCAAATTTTTGTTTATTTTTACTTAAATTTTAAATGCGAAACCTCTTACATTTTTCTCTAATTTTTATCAAAAAACTAAAAAAACAACAATAAATTAAAATTTTAATTTTTTTCAATAAAAACAATATTTTTTTTACTAAATTGTGGAAGAAAGATCTAGAAACTTTGTTTCAAATTTCTACTGCAAAAGTTAAAACATAAAAGTGATTTGAGATTGACACATTTTGTTTTTCCCAAAAATTTTTTTTTTCTTAGTTAATGACTAGTTATCTAAAATTGTTTTTTAAATTTTTATCAAAAAATCAGTAAACAAAATTAGTTTCAGATCGATAAAAATTCCTTAGTCTATAAACGTTTCCAACCAATTTCACATAAAGAAACTTTTTTGTCTGAATATTTCGGCCGCTGACTTGTATGCATAAAATGCTGAATGAATTTTGTTATTGCTTTCGACTTTTTCGAATTTTGTATAATTTTGTAATTATTATTTTTAGCTAGCTACGTAATGTTTTAATTTATACAGCAGTCAAAATATAGACATGGTAAAATCATTTTGATTTCTCTGAATTTTTATGACCAAATAATTTTTGAATATGTATGTCTGCGTATAAATGCTCTAAACAAAAGAAATGAAAGATGTAATAAGAACAGTGCACAGACTGCTAAGTGCAGCAAAGGAATATATACGGAATTAATAAATTATAAATTTTCTAAATATTTAGACAAAGAAGTAGCAGCGTGGTAAGTGTGACTTTCTGGGAACTTTATGCGAAAAAGCTCTCTATTTAACTTATTCCTTGCTTTATCATAAAACTTTTTCCGAAATCATAACTTTTTTAATCGAGTAGTGACTTGGAATATTCTTCAAAAAAATTCTGAAATTGTGCTTTCCTTGGACTAAGCATATTTTATCAAAGTATATAGCTCGTACTATTCGCCAAAGTTGAGATAAATTACAATCAAAAATCACTTACCTATTACTGCTTGCGCTGGTGATGTGCACGCCAACGTCGCCAATACGGCAAAAAGTATAGTAGCGATTGTGCTGTTGGTGGGTGGGACGTTCAATTTAGTCATATTATGCGCTGATGATAGTCTTCTACGCCTTGCTAGCAACATGTTGCTTTGCAAATGTTGCGTCAACTTGTTGTTAAATTGTAAATTAAAATTTTTTTGCTGCTTTGTATGACTGGCACAGTTTTGTTGGTAGTTGCAATGTGCTAATTTTGAAAATAATTTTTTTGTTTATATATAAACAAGTTGATTGTTGTTGCTTATTAAAAATACTGCAATTTTATTTGATTGATTTTTATTTGTTGCTGATTTTTTTTTACAAGCAGCAATTTTGTTTCACATTTTTTTGGATGAACTTTTTTTTTCTGAATTTTTCTAAATTTTTTAAAAATTTTTAAAAATTTTTTCAAAATATTTTTTTATTTTTCTTAAATTTTTTAAAAATTTTTTTAAAATATTTTTTTTATTTTTCTTAAACTTTTTTCTATTAATTTTGCAATTTTTTTTGCTTATTATTATTCTTCTAGTTCGTGCACTTCCTTTTCACCACGAAATCTACTTGCATTTGTTGTTGTTGTTCTTACTGTTGCGTTTGTAGTTTTGTTGTACAATTCGCTTTGACTTTCTCTTTAAACGTATTGATTTACTTAGCTATTCATGCTGCTGCTGCTTTATCTACTTCGACTAGTTTTCTTATAACTATGATTTCGTCATTGCATTCGTCATTGGTTTTGTCCTTTGTCGTTGTATTTTGTCGTAGAATCTCGCTGATAGCTTCTTCAGGCGCACCCGTGCTCAATTCGCGGATACGTTGTTTCGTTTACAATTTATGGACGAAGTGTGATTATGTTTATATGTATGGGTGTGTAATTTTTTCTATTAAATGTGCTCGTTTTTATTATTGTTGTAAACCTGCTACTTGCTCAATGTGAAATAGCAGATTTTTTTGTTTTCCGTTGGTTGCTGAGCTCTACAAGTTTTCAAATAAAAAATTTTTGTTTTATTTGTTCGAACCTGTTTATGCATGCAAGTATGAAAGTGTGTTAGTGTAAGTGTGGCAATTTGTAAGAACTTTCAACTAAAATGCTGTACATTCAAATTTCAAGTAGTTGTTTTGGTTTGATTGATTTTTTATTTGTATATTTTTTTTGGTATTATTTATTTACTCTTTGGTATTTGCAAATGCTGTCGCTTTGTTGACAATTATTTCAACTTTTCAACTTTAAACTTTATATTTTTCTTGCTTTCACTTTGACTTCTATTCTGCACTTTTACTTATTATGCTACTTTTGCTTTCTTTCACCTTACATTATTTCACTATAATGAAGTTAGAAAATGATAATTAGGTTTTTAAATTTTTTCTCTGCGAGATAATTTTTCACATTTTCGCGTGTGATATTAAGCTGAAAAGGAAAAAAAGAAAAAAAATTATTTAGTAAAATTGTTACATTAAAAATTTATTATGTAGATATTTTCTGTATAGGTTCTGTCCTAAATTTCAAAGACTTATTTTAAAAATTTCATTATTTTAAATTTTTTCTTGTTTTAAAATTTAAATTTTTCAATATTTTCAAAACTACTAAATGAAAAAAAATTTTCACAGGTGGAAAAAAGATTTGTAATTTCTAATTTTGGAAAATTATTAGGATATTCAAAATCGATTTTTTTTATTTGTAATTCTTGGAAGAATATTATAATACTTTTAAGAAGGGATTTAAGTTTTTAAATATTTTAAAAACTACTATATTAAAAAAATTACCTTTGGAAATATCATTATTATACATATATATATATTATATTATGTTAGAGATGTAAAAAAAATATTTTTAAATAAAAATGTTTAATTTCTTAGTTGGAAAAAAAATTAAATTTTTTAAAATTGCGTTTTTTCATTATAACTCTCATACATATTTGGATATCTTGAAATTTTCAAAAATTATTTTTGATGTTTTTTCAAAAAATTTGCCTTCATGTTCTTCAACTTTTTAGTCGATTTCAATTATATAATATAAATATAAAGTATTTATACAAAATTTTTCTTCAATTTTTTTTTTTTAATTTTTCTGCAGTTTTTTTTTCCTTTCCACTAGCAGCAACAAATTTTTTCAGTGATCAAAATTTTAATAATTTTTTACTTAGCTAACTGAAAGTGGAATTTTAAAATTGCATACTTTTTGGCTATATATATTTATAAAAAAATTTTCTTCAATTTTTTTTTTTAATTTTTCTGAAGTTTTTTTTTCCGTTCCACTAGCACCAAAAAATTTTTTCAGTGATCAAAATTTAATAATTTTTTACTTAGCTAATTGAATGGGAAATTTTTAAATTGCATACTTTTTGGATCAAAAAATTTAAATTTTTTTTCTTAGCAGAACTTCGCCAAATTCTTCACCAAATTTTATTTCTTTCTTTTACTTTCAATTCAAATCAACAAGAAGCTTTCGGAAATTTGTGCTTCAATAGCAACCATCCATTTTACTGTGATAAATTGAATTTGCGCACAAAAGTATGCAACAAAATTTTTGGTGTATTTTTGAAGAGACGCTCCGTTGACAGACAACTATGTAGTATATAATACTGAACATATGTGCATATATAAGTGGATATATACCCTTGTTTGTGTGCGTGTATGTGTTATTGACAAATAAATAAATCAGTGTAGCAGCAAAGAATTGCTAATCAATGCAGGCAAACACAAATAATAAAATGTTTTTCAACAAATATGGAAATACAGATATGTTATGAGATGCTTGGAAGGTTATAATGAATACGAGTTTATAGAGATATTTGTTGTATGAAGGCATGTTATCCATATGCTCGATTGATTTCATTTTGGCATTATTCAGCAAATAAGGAAAACATGTATTAGCTATATAATGGTTTGTTGTTGTATTTTTATGCGCAATTGCGTTATGATAACAAATTGTATAATACTGCAAATAAATAAGCGGAAAGAAGCAGACAATAAACAAGGTTGAATTCGGTGAAAATCTAAAATTTCCAACGCTGTAAAGTGGGTGTGGCAAGATTTTGATTCAAAAAGATATATAACTCTACAACTTTGGACTGATACCCCTGAAGTTATTCAGAAGAACGCCTTCGTCGATTGGAATTAGAATTTTCTGAAATATGATACAGACAGCTGTTTCAAGAGCTTAGTTTTGAGCCAAAGCTCCTTAAATTGAATAACATCGTCTCAAACATCCCACATGGACTCAGTTCGAAATATCCAAAAACACTTGAGTTCTACTAAAAGGAGCTTCAATTTCTCTGTGTGAGTAAATGTTAGTAGGTACCACTACCCCCATTTCACATATTTCCTCAAGTCTGCTTATCACTCACACAGCACCAACAACAACTGGTCAGTACGCTAGTCTAAGATCGCAAAGTTGCCCAAGGCATAGAAACTAAAGCCATATTGACCGTAGCAAAAAAAGAGAACACAAAAATATGCAACAAAATTTAATTTTCTCAGAATTTGCTTAACCAATGCCTGAAGCTTCATAAAACAGTAAGACAGCAAAAGAAATTCTGAATACATAACAAAGTCCCACAATTGAGGAGCAAAATGAATTTGATTGTTATACAAAGTCACTCGTCAAAACAGGAATAAGAAGTAATATACTAAATAATTATAATGTAATTTGCGGCAAAAGAATAGGTAATAAAGATGGAAAGAAGAAGAGGAGAAATTTTATATTTGAAAAAAAATAAAAATAAAAAAAAATTTAATAAAGAATGCATTCTCGCTTAGCTGACCAAGTTGTCCTCAATTTTTATTTTTATTTTCGAAACAGTGGAAATCGCTCAAGGTTAAGTACAGATGGAACAACCAGGAAGACCTAGTCAATGAAGTGTATGCAGCGAATATTCATGCTTTAAACACGGCCCTGTAGCAAACTTTTTCAAGATAAAAACTTAGTTCAATGAAAAGCTTATAAATTCCTTTCTCTGTAGCAAAAGCTCAGCAGTCCCCACCTAAGAATATTAAAGCTTTTCCTTCTTGAGAAAGTTATTTTCAACCTTTTCTGCGTAGGTTTAACGAATTAACATGGCATGTGTGAATACCCCTAACAATAATTTAACTGAAGTAAGATGAAATGGTATATCAAAAAAGCACAATAAAAACAAATAAATAGCAAAATCGGAAAATACTAACAAATTCGTTTCTGCAGGAGATTAGCAGATGCTTGAAGGCATTCTTTTGTGTAGATATGGCAACACATTAATATGGGTAGGCTTAGTGCCTGTGTTACCCTGGGGGCATTAATGTATCACGAAAAGCAGTTTGATGTTAAAATCGCATAAACATTGGTTGAAGAGAATCAGATTTAACATGGCTTTAATTTATACAACAGCAAATGTTTTGCTGTATGGCTTAGTCTTTAAAGGGTTTCTAATGTGTTTTGTATTTGCTGGACAAAGATTCCAATTTTTCCTAAATATAGCCAGTAGATTGGAAAAATTTTAAATTTTCGATAAACAATTTAAAACTTTTTCTTTGAAAATCCTTCCACCTAAAGCTGAGCTTGTTTTATTAAAATGAAAAAAAAAATTTCAAAATTAAAAAAAATAATAATTTACGTTGAAATTTTTTTTAAATTAAAAATTTAACAGCATCATATGATATTTATTTAAGGATTTATCAAAATTTTTTAAAAACATTTCAAAGCTTTCTTAAAAAATTCTTGAAAATCCATGAATATTGAATGCAATTATAGGCAGCTTTTAAAAACCTTAAAATTTGAACTGAATTTTTAGATAAATTTTGCTGTTGTGGTATAAAGATTGTTTTTTTTTATTTAAAATACGAAAAAAAATATATTTCAATTCAATTTTAAAAAATTTTTTTTTTAATTTAATTTTCAATTCTGTTTCTTGAATACTAAATAATAGCAAAAAGGTGCTTACATTTTATAAAAAGCATAAAATTTAAAAAGTGTATCAAAATTCCCTGAAAAACATTCAGAATTTTTCTAAACTTTAAAAATCAAAGCATTTTAAGCATAACACAGTGCAATTTTGAAAATCTATTGCTTCTGCAGCAAACTAAATTGATTTATTTGGCAATGTTTTTTATATTTAAGTTGGAAAAAAAAATTATTTTGTTTGATAAAATTAAAAAATTTTTTTTTTTTTTCAATTTTAGTTTTCCATTTTTTTTAGTTTACATTTAAAGTTTTATGCATCTTTTCTTCTTAAATATTGGAAAATCTTAAACTTATTGATATATAAATATCATGCAAAATTCTCAAATAAATATTTCACAACTCATTTCGAAAACGTTTTAAATTTAGAAAATTATTTTTAGTACGACAAAGTGCAAAAAATAAAATTCTTGAAATTGCAGTTTGTATTTAATAAATTTTTCTGTTTATTATGTTCTATATATCAATTCAGAAAAAAAAATATTTCATAGTTTAAAATATTGCTTTTTTTATAATTTTG
>OX608082.1:66883957-67023957 GCA_951509765.1 Sphenella marginata
AGTAGTTGTGTACACACACACTCACACATACTAGTGAACATTGACACATGCCCAGTTTTTACTCTTCCGCCATTAATTTACAACACTTGCCGCCCTTTATATAAAGGTATTATTGTGGTAAAATAGCGAACTGGACCGAAGTGAACTAGATCGCGACTAGAGTTTTATGACTGCAATGAAGCTATAGATTTAAGCTGATAAAGGCCTTGTATACCCCAGCATCATAAAAATAAAACCGGTATTCTTAGTCGTAGTCAATGTTATGCCAATTGATATCCCAATGTTGCTTGTATAGGAAAGAAAACATTCACGGACTACTCCCTGCGGCTCTCATACTAGTTATCTATTATATCCGCTGGGCACAAATACATGTATAAACGCACACAAAGACATAACTCCAAACCAAATATTTTCTGGGTGTGTTTAATGTTTGTTTTGTGAATACTTAATTTATAATTCTTTTATGTATTTACCAAAGAGTAAGTACTCTGTGTTTTGTTGGGAGTAGAAAATGGTTAAATATTGTAGGGGTGAAGTTAGTATGAATGGTGGTAGTGATGTAGTGGTGGCAGACGTTGTCTTAGAAAACGGTGCTGTTGTTGTATATGTTTACATATACTTAAGGGTGACTTTAATGTTATTTAATCGGACATTAAACATGTTGTGGATTTGCTTGAATGGACACACCTGTCTGCTAGTTGCTACTACAGCCGTATCCCAGCAAAATTTTTGCTTACCTAGAATCGGAGCTGTAATCCAACGAATATTGTGGAACTCATTACCAACCATATGAAACCACCGATTATTTTAACCCAGGCATGTCATTAAGCGAAAGCGCTTGCTCTTTGCCTTACTGAGAAGGATTTTTGGAATGCATATTTAGAATCTCTTTTTTTATATTACTCGCTTCTCTTATGCATTACTCAGAATCTATTCTGTAATGCAATGCTGCCATTGTAACTGGTAATGGAAATAATCATCGGGAAGTATTTCTTGATTACTTAGGAACTCGTTTTGTAATCGATGTTAGGAGAAGCGCTTGCCAAAAATTTTGCTGGGATGGTGGTATTTATTGTTGTTGTGGTATGGGTGCGAACTGTGAGGAGCTATCTTGTGCATACCCTTATACTCATCTGTGTGTGTAGGTGAGGTAAATTATTTTGAGAGGTCAATGAAAAGTAGGACAAGTAAATTAAATATTGAGAGAGCAAGATTTTGCGATGGTTCCTTATTTATCAAGTGTCTACATAAGAATGGAAAAGAAATGGAATGCTGGTTGGCAAATCCATTTTGTTTTATTTTATTTTATTTTATTTTATTTTATTTTATTTTATTTTATTTTATTTTATTTTATTTTATTTTATCTTACTTTATTTTATTTTATATTTTTTTTTTTATTTTTTTTTATTTTTTTTTATTTGATTTTATTTGATTTTATTTTATTTTATTTTATTTTATTTTATTTTATTTTATTTTATTTTATTTTATTTTATTTTATTTTATTTTATTTTATTTTATTTTATTTTATTTTATTTTATTTCATTTTATTTTGTTTTATTTTATTTTATTTTATTTTATTTTATTTTATTTTATTTTATTTTATTTTATTTTATTTTATTTTATTTTATTTTATTTTATTTTATTTTATTTTATTTTATTTTATTTTATTTTATTTTATTTTATTTTATTTTATTTTATTTTACTTTATTAATTTTTTTTATTTTTTTATTTTTTATTTTTTTATCTTGTTTTATTTTATTATTTAGTTTTTATGTATATTAATTTGCATGAGGTCCTATTAAGAGTTTTCTCATCATAAATATTGTCCCTTCCGATATGTACTTTATTATTTCTTTCAATATAATCGCAAATATTATATCTGTAAGATTTTCAACTTTTTAAAGCAATACTTTTTAGCACTATTCAAGCTGGCACCCCGCCAAAGTTATTTTTATTTTAATCTATTTTCGGTATAAACAAACAAAAACATTTTCTTCTCGCTACCCAGCTTTTTTTGTCCTTTCCTCAAAACTTATTTATCAATATTTGTGTGTAGTTACCACTTCACTAGCATTTCATTTATAGCATTTTCTATTTTTTTTTTTCAGTAAGTTTTTTCTGGCGCTCAACTTCCCCCCCTCCTTTATCATTATCTACCCGCACTTTTATTAAGTTTAATTTTGGGTGCGCTTGTAAACTTTGGTGTCTGCACATTGTAAAAATTGTCTCGAGGTCATCACAAGCGCTGTAAACTCATTTAGTTTAAAGCAAAATATATAATTTTTTTTTTAGAAAATTTGCTTTCATGTCGTTTGCTGTTTATCTTTTTGTATTTTGTTTATTTAGTTGCCTTCGCCTAGATGGTATGTACATTGTCTCACTCTACGCCTTTATTCGAGATTTTGGTCATTTCATTTTGGACTTTTGTGAGTATTTACGTTTGTGCTGATTCAATAGGTTTCAGTTGTGCTTTCGTTTGATTTTCATTTCACTTAGTTGCTTTTTCATCTTAATTTTGCGCTTCGTTTTTCTTTTCTTTCAAATTTATCCACTCAATTGTAAATTCATTCAACTGTAAAGAGAAATAAAAAAAAAAAACAAAATTAGGTAAACATTTCTAAGAATGAAGGAAGTTATTTTTAAATGTATAGAAGTAGCTTTAAAGTTTGTAAGGGGACTTAAAGTTTAATCGATCTCTAGAATATAGGACAATTAGTAGTGAAGTTTGTATAGCTTTAGTATTCTTAAAAAATAGTTTTTTCAAAAAAAAAAGGTCCTTCTTTCTATAATGACAATTGCATACTACTCAACCACAGCTTCTAGTTAGATACTGTCAACTTTTTATTTTCTTTTTCTTCTCGAATCTTCTCGAAATTAGATGATTTCTTTATAAAACTTTTTTTTTATGCCACGGATCACATGAAAAACCTATTTTCTGAAAAAATTCATCACATTCCATATTCCAAAAAAACAGTATTCCATTTTCATTTTTTTCACGAAAACCTTGCAGCTTCTCTTATATTTTAGTTTCCTTTCCCTTTATTACCCTATTCAACCTTTCAATAAATTTGTTTCTCATTTCTATTTCTTTCTTATTTGATTTTATGTGTTGGCAGTAATAATCCTCAATTTTTTCGTAATTTCTTTCTCCTTCTCATATTCACATCTGCTTCCAATTTTTGCCAAAACATATTTATGCTCACATGTTTTTCAAGCAGAAAATTGCTTTTATATTCATGTGTGGCTGGCCAAACCATTCGACCGTTACAGTACTTTTTGATATTTTGACATTCATGTTAGATGATGCCTTCGAGGAAAATAAAGAAGGCAGAATTTAAGGAGGAAGTAATTTAATTTTATTCCATAAACATGGAGAAGGAAAGTGTACCGCTCTCACAACCGTCATCGTATCTGAGCGAAATTGAGTTCACCAAACTCGAAATTTTCCACGCTTCTTAGAAAGTTTGTCAGCATGGCAGGTGTAGCATTTCTCTTCCCTAGTGGGTGTTTACATATCATAGACGCAAGAAATTAGGGCCTGCTATTGATGCAATCCCAACAAACATTTTTGTAAATATTTTGAAAAATCACTTACAAAAAGCTTGCAATAGTAAGCTTAATGTAAATGTTTCAATATGAAATTATTTAAGCTTTTAGGGCTAACTTACGAGTTTTTATAAAGCACTAAAGTTTATTCGAAAATGTTTACAATCAAATTTTAAAAAATACTATTTTTGTATTTATTTTCCATTAAAAACGTTGCAATGATATTTATTCATTAAAGCGGAGGCAAAAACGCAAAAGCTATAGCTTGATTTTGAAAGCTTTTCCAAAGCTTTTCTATTGTTTAAAAATAAACATTTACTTGATTATTAAAATTTATTCAAATTAATTCAACAATTTTTAATCAATGTGTGCTGCCGCTTGGACAAAACACGCTTTGAAGCTTTTTTTTCAATGAAAAGTAAGCGTTTTGTAAACTTTATATATCTCTCGGAAAGCTTTTTGTAAGCTTTTTTTATTACTTTTTCTGTTCAATTAAAAGCTTTTCATAATTAATTATAATTAAAAAAAAATTTCATAAAAATTTTGGTTTCATAAGAACTATTTTTCTTGGCTCTAAGCTCATCGGCACCGTAAATTATAACACCAATCCTTTTTTAAGCTTTTTGCTAAAATTTTTTTTAAAACATTAACACAAATGCTTATTGGGTATGTGTGTCTAGGCTTATAGTTTATATAGACTCGTATTTACTTTTGCATCCAGTATTAAAGCATATCTTTAACCCTCCAATACTTTATTGTGTATAGGTGTTTGTGCACCAAATTAAGCAGAAACATATTTAATGACTATTTATTTTATGAGCTCTTGTTGTAATGGGTTCTATATATAAATATATTGACATGGCGTATTTTTGTTTTGTAGTAAGTAAATGAATCGTTAAATATTTATTATGATTTGGCAACAGCGAAGCTCACAAAACAGGTTTAAAACTAACATAGAAAAGTATACGAGTGATAAAAGCTTGAGTTATAACTTAAGTCCTCGTTCAACAACTAAAGCCGCTTGTAATCACAAAGGAAGACCAAGTCATCTCTGACGTTTATCTACAACAACAAACATTTGTAAATGAAAAATCATACCACACCTGCTATTAAAAGGTTAACAACAAAATTTTACAATGAAATTAACTAACAGACAAGATCACTTTCAGATGAACGACCTCATACCGAGACCCGTCAACATGTTCATTTTTCCATTCCTCGAACATTTAAATAAAAGTCGTCTATGGCATGGACAATTTGCTAGCACATTTTCATTTAAATAAATACTTTCACCCCATGGCATATGTAGAGCTTTTTAAAATCAAATGCAGCAGCAACAAAAAACAACAACAACAACAGCTTTTACATTGATATTATCAACATTGTTGTTGCCATTGCTATATTTTTTTTTTTCGTTTATTGCCAGCTGACATGAGAAATAGTGAGATTTTAATTGTTGCAACAATTTAAGAGCCAACCGCAACATTTTAACACCGCAACAATGTTCATGACTGCCACAACAACAACAACTTGCATTATGATACCAAAAAAAAAAATAAAGCTCGAAAACCCATATAATCGCAACGACAAACGTTCAAATTATTTATGTCATACCAACAAACGTACAAGATTGGCCAGCTTGTTGCACTTGTGTCGGTGACCGCGGAAAAATGTGTGCGAAATTACTATTTATTATAACAATGTGGCTGCAAATAATTTTTAATAATACGTACAACAAAGATTTCATTTTTATAAATGCCAAGGGAAAATGGTTAAAGAAAGGGTAGTTTACTGACAGGTGTTTAATTGGCATTTGGTAAAAGGGCGCTTAAGGTTAATGCGCTTATGTGAATCATAGTAGACCTGTGTAATGCTGCGATGCACTGCGTTGCTGCGTTGATAACGCAAGTGGCGCTGTTACTGATATTCAACGACGCCAGTTTCAGTAAGGAAAGTGGCAAGTTATAAATTGCGATTTAAAAAAAAAAAATATTATAAAACAAAGTACTCGTAAAAAAAAAATTTTAGTTTTCACTTTCATATTTTTTCCAGGTTTTTAAGTTGTATTTTTCAATATTTCGGCATATGTAAACTTCAGTATTTTAAAAAAAAAAAAAAGTAAATTTTAACTGTATGAAAAAAATATTTGTAAAAATTTACAAATTTCTAATTTTAAAAAATTTTTGAAAAAATTTCAAAATTAATATTTTTAAAAAAAATTTTATTTAAAAAAAAAAAAATTTATTTTTAAAAATTTAAGTTAATATAAACTTTAGCACTTTTATAAAAGGCTACTTAACTGTATTTTTGTTGTTGGTTTTTACGGTCAGTTTATAAAAAAATACTTTTATAATAAATTTTAATATTTCTAATATTAGAAAATTTTCGACTTCGTAAAAATAAATTAAATAGAATAGGCTTTGACACTTTTAAATATTTTGAAAACAAAAAACTTTCAAATTTCAAATTTTAGAAAATTATCGATTTAGAAAAGATTTACTTAAGAAAAAACATTGGGTGTTTCCAAGAAGTATAAAAAAAATATTTTGAAAAACGTTTATAAATTTCTGATCTTAGAAAATTTTCGATTTCGAAAACCAAAGTCGAAAAAACAAATTTTGGCACATTAAAAAGAGGATACTAAAATGTATACATAAAATATTATTTTGGAAAAAATTTCCAAATTTGCAATTTTTGAAAATTTTTCAATTTACATAGAAAACTTCAATTAAAAAAAAACCATTGGGTGTTTTCAAGAGGATACTAAGTATAAGCAAAAAATATATATTGAAAAAAGGTTGTAAAATTCAAGCAAATTTTTTTTCAAAGATTTTAGATAAGATCATATTATGTATGTGTGAAAAAAAAATATTTTGAAAAAAATTTCTAATTTTAGAAAATTTTCTGTCTGGAAAAATTTGATTTAAAAAAGCATTAGCTCCTTTAAAGAGGATACTAAGTTTTATAAAAATTAGTATATAAATTTCTTTCAGTTTGGCTTATTTTGATTGCCAATAATTCAGCTGAATTTCAAAAAATTTTACTTTACTTTTCAAGTTAAAAAATTTTAACATAGTATATAGGTTATTTTCTACTTTATTGTGCAAATTTAAAATAGCAAACAGCTACTTAAACTTTCTCAGGTGCAAAAGATATACAACAGTTAATAAACCACAAATTTATGATGCTCTTTTGCCGTTTATTTGCATGAGAAATTAGCTACAAACGAGTGAATACAGTTTAAGTGCCTATAAATATGCTTTAACTTGTGTATTTTATTATGAAGCGACGACGAACGAAGGAAATACAAGGCTTATACAAACGCTGTGAACGACACTTTTAATGGTTTTAATACTCGGCCTGTGTGTGTGTGTGTGTGTGTGTGTGTATGTCTGCCTTTCACCATATTCATCAGCTAATTACAACAATTTCTTTCTCTTATAGCGCAATATTGTCGTTTATGATGGCACAACTTGTGGTAATTACCTGAACAAAAGCAAAAGCTATTAAACAGAGTGTATTAGTCAGCGTGAAGAGCAGTGAAATGCAACAAAAAAAAAAAAAAGTGCGAAAAATTAACGCGCACGCTTGTCTATAAAGTAAAAACTTCTTATTTGCCGAAATGCCATTTGGTGTGTAAATTTTTAGTTCAAATTTGATTCAACTTTATTTCATTCGTTTTACTTTACAATAAATCTGCTTATTTAATGTTGTTGTTGGCAGCAATATTTCAACGCTCATCAGCTTACAAATATCTAGACACAAACGCATATACAGCTACTTAATTCCATACCAACGCTGGTCATTATAATTGCATTAAATTTATAACTCTGCATAAACCACAAAATTTTTAACGAGTTGCATTATAACTCGCTAAAAACTTTGTTACTCGTTATTAAAAATTGAATATGCATCATCAAAAGTTCATCAAGGGATTTCATTGTCAATGGCAACTTTTGTTTATTACGACAAGTTTTTATGATTTCTGAAGTATGGTTTGATATTTGTTGTTTTCCTAAGTATGTAAGTATATCTCAAACAAAAATTAAAGTTTTAAACAGGTGGTAACTCTGTAGACCCACCCGTTGGCAACGCTAAGTTAGAACAGCTTGAAATTTAATTTTGTTCGAAAGTTCATTCAAATCGTTGTAGTCACTTTCGCGAAAGCAGTTGATATGGCATAAAATAAATATAGAAAGGATTAGGTGGCAACGCTATGTGGTAAACTACTTTAGAAATATTTTTTTTTTAAGTACGTTTTAAATAAACTTTTGTTTATAACCACATAAGCATATTTCAATCAATTTTTAAAAATTTAAAATAGGTGGCAACCCTGTTAAAATCTCTTTTTTAACAAAACTGACCTCGAATAACTTTAAATGTACCCTATAACGCATTTTCAGAAGTTTATCTAAATTGGTCGCAGCACTTTTGAGTTAACAGCGGTTATGGAAAAAAAATATGTGGCAACCCTTAGCCATAAATATTTATTTACAAATATGACACTAATTACATTTAGTCTTACATACATTATGACACTTCTTATTTCATCACAAAAAAAAAGGTGGCAACCTCTCTAACGTCAGCCTGAGTGGTAACAACTAATTGGAAATTTCATTTCATCGCCTTATGAATAAAATAACAATACATTTTTTTTCTTAAATTTAAATTTACCATTGAAAAGCAATTATTCACCAAAAAAAAAAAATTGGTGGCAACCCTTAGCCATAAATATTTATTTTTAAATATGACATTAATTATATTTAGTCTTACATACATTATGACACTTCTTATCTATATATATAAAATAGGATGTATGTATGTACGTATGTATGTATGTATGTATGTTATAGACTCCGGAACTACAACGCCGATTTTGTTAATATTTACAGGATAGCTCAGTAGGAGTCCGGAGAGTGTTTATGTAAAGTTTTATTCCGGGAGGTGTACCAGGGACCGAAATATTCTAAACTTTTTTATTTATGATGCGATTTTCTTCAAATTTGGTACAAAGGTAGACTTTTACTTTTGCTAAAATTTGGGGTAATTTTTTTTCCGGGAAGTGGACCAGGGACCGAAATATTCCAAACAACGTCTGCCGGGACCTTCTAGTTTCATAATAAAAAAAAATTGGTGGCAACCCCTCCACTAACAGTGCTGAGTGGCAACACCTACGTGGAAATTTCATTTCATCGCCTTATGAATAAAATTTAAAAAAAATTGTTTTCCTTTAATTTAAATTTACCATTCCCAAGCACCAAAAGGATTTCTAAGGCTGCTGGGTCTACGAGGGTCCAACATACACACATGTGGGGGCGTCTGCATATAGATATGGTAACATGGCTTATCTCAGACATGTCAATTTGATGTATCTCGCCAATTATCTTTCGATACACAACATTAAATTTTTTCACAACAATGCACACGCAATTGTTCAGTGATTTATTTTAGCAAAAGTGTCATATAGTTCATTTATAAAGTGTCAGAAATTAACAGAATTATGAAGGCACACATACATGTAGGTACATAGATGCTTGCCTTGTGAAAGGACATCAAATGTGTTCTGGTGGAGAGAATATTTGATGAAATGGCATATTGAAGCAAATAAAAAGGAAAAATATTTTTAAAACGGAAATGTCAGCAACATTGTAAGTAATAAAAGGAGCAACAATGATAAGGGTGGTGACGAAACGCAGGGCACATATACATATCTACCTAACACATACATACCCAAGTGCGTGCAAACATCCCACGAAAATATGAAGAAAAAATATGTGACTTAGAACTAAAGAGAGTTGGGCTATATTAATTAGTCCCTTATGGGTATAGTTAGGACATGTAAATTTCTGTAGCATACTTATAGGCGTAAAAAGCTCTGTTTTCGGCAGGACAGGCCGACAATTGATCTCTCACACTCAATCGGCTACAAATCGGAACAACTGACGCCTCCCTAGAAAATGCTCAAAGAAATGTGAATAGCTCAAGCCATATAAAGAGAGATCAAGCCTCGCATCAGTCGCTATCTCCTTCCCAACTCATTCCTCACTCATTCTAGCCCAAACACATTTTTTTGTCAGCATACGACTAGCTTCTGTTGATATTTTGGAACGTGAGTGCACGTGCTACCATTTGAAAGCAGAAGTGATTGACATTTTTTTGAGGTGGGTTAAAAAGCAAATGGTAGCTGTTATTGGGGGGTTGGTAAGCATATTGGAGCGTGTAATGTCATATGACAACTGCAAAAGTGAAGCGTGTGGGCGTTTGATTGTTACAGTTTTTACGCTCCAAAAAAATATTTTACTTGATTTTTAAAGTTGGTAGAATAAAATGCTTTCGAAGAATGCTCTAAAATAAAATGTTTTTACCCACATTTCAATATTCCAATTTTGTGAATGAGACAGCACTGGTTCGAAAATGATGAAACCTGTTTCTGCTTATATTAATGTCAAAATTTTATGAGTACCAAAGGTGATACTGGAGCCAAAAATTCAATCATTTTACAAATGCTTGAAACGAGATTTGAATAGTTAAATTAATACAACGGGTTGATTTTTAACTTTTTTCTGAAAAATTTGTATCTTATAATCTTATAGTTTCCTTATTTGAAGATAATTAAAATAGCTATTCGTTCTACTCGTTAAGCTTATACATACATAAATCGAAATATTTAAAATATATGTATCTACATATATACATACATATATGTTGCAGACAACACTTCACTTTTTGATTGTTAGGAGTTCCTCCAAAAAACGCCAGTCACAACGTATAATCGGATTGCTGTTTTTTGTTATTCGCACAGTTTGAGGTCAAAGTGTAAATGTGCGCATCAGCCACAATGGCGCTAAGCCAATAAATTAAATCAGACAACAGCGATAAACACTACACTCGACATACTCGCATGCCCAGCTAAAAAGTTATTTTGCGTATATGTATGGACCCACCAATCACATTTTAAAGCGTGAAGTAATTGAAACAAATCAATATAAAAATTAAAATAAAATAAACTAAAATAAAACAAAATAAAATAAATGACAAAAAACCTTTAAACCAAACGTTTGAGTTACTGCCCCCTTTTCTGTCAAGACTGTAGAACTTGCGCCTAAATGTATGCAATATTAAAGAACAATTTAGTTTAACTCCTAGGTAAAATTTCCGAATAAAATAAAATAAAATAAAATAAAATAAAATAAAATAAAATAAAATAAAATAAAATAAAATAAAATAAAATAAAATAAAATAAAATAAAATAAAATAAAATAAAATAAAATAAAATAAAATAAAATAAAATAAAATAAAATAAAATAAAATAAAATAAAATAAAATAAAATAAAATAAAATAAAATAAAATAAAATAAAATAAAATAAAATAAAATAAAATAAAATAAAATAAAATAAAATAAAATAAAATAAAATAAAATAAAATAAAATAAAATAAAATAAAATAAAATAAAATAAAATAAAATAAAATAAAATAAAATAAAATAAAATAAAATAAAATAAAATAAAATAAAAAAGCATAAAAGAAAATAAAATAAAATAAAAAGAAAATAAAATAAAATAAAATAAAATAAAGCAAAATAAAATAAAATAAAATAAAATAAAATAAAATAAAATAAAATAAAATAAAATAAAATAAAATAAAATAAAATAAAATAAAATAAAATAAAATAAAATAAAATAAAATAAAATAAAATAAAATAAAATAAAATAAAATAAAATAAAATAAAATAAAATAAAATAAAATAAAATAAAATAAAATAAAATAAAATAAAATAAAACAAACTCAAATACTATACTTAAAATTTTAGAAGTTAAATTGGTTAATCGCTTTTGAGGTGAAATTTCCATCAAAGAGAAAATTATTGAACTTTTAAATATCTGCCAAGACCTCCCATTGAAATTTTAAATATATGTATGTATTTCAACAGCTTGGTACCAAATGCTGTACAATTTTCTTTTCTAATTTTGAAAAAATATTGAGGCATTAAAAGGAAAATGAATTTATTTAAAATTCTCTGCCTATAAAATAGTATATCACTTGTTAATAAAAAATGTCTACCTAATATACACACATACATACATAAATAACCAGTGCTATGAAAAACAAAATTTATATTATTACAATGCACACGAGAAATGTAATTCTGAATTCAGAATTAGCATAATAATATTGAATATTTTATTTCACAATATAATTATTATTTATATATAGTCGTAGGTGTGAAAAGTTTCTAAAATTTTTTAGCTATTTAAAAAAATTTAGCCATTAAGTTAGGTTTGATTTTTTGAAAGTGTTGCATAATTAAATAATATTTCGAGTTAATTATTTTTATAATTTGTTTTCAAAGCTACCTTTCCACATGCATATATGTATGTGTGTACATATGTAAAAAGCAGCTTAAGCTAGCATGTGCTTTGAAAAGAAATGTAAACAAACATAAAAAGTGAAAATAATTAATTTAAAAATTTCGCTTTTATAATGTCAAAGACACACATAATTAAATAAATACATAAAAGTAAAAATAATGCTAGCGAAAATAATCATAATGGTACTTATGCATATATTTACATATTTAATCATCACTAAGTAAGCACAAATTATACGACAGCTCGGTGAATACAGAAACGAAATATATACCCAAATGCTCGCGTATGTAAATATGTATGTATTTATTTACATTTACCTCAAAGCTATATAGATTTTTAAAATTGATAAATGTAATGCAAATACAAAGTAATTTCATGTCGCGTTGATAACGCGTTGATACAAAATTGTATTTGGTGATACAAGGTATGGCGCCACGAAATATGCAACAAAAAAGCAATTGTTTGATATCTACATACTTAGTTATATAAGTCATTGTATCTAAGTGTACATTAGAATGACTACAAATATATTCAACAGGTTGAGAGTACTTTTTTTTGACCGGATTGTTCGGATATTTTGTAGAGTGCACTGGTGGCTTAGTAATCTTACCAGGGTGCGTTGGTGCCTTTAAGCTTTCTATGTCAAATTTAATTTCCAACCAGCACCGAGCGTTTAGCTGATATTTTATTAGAGATTCTAACTGAAAAAATCTTTAAAATAGTTTTACATCTTGTAAAATAAAGTGAGATAACTGAAGCTGAGAAATTATCATTGCATAAGTTTAGGCGTTCCAAATATTTGCTTCAATTTTATTTTAATAATTTCAATAAAATTTAACTGTTTAAACAGGACGTGAAGCAACCAAACTCATTGTGGTGCCCAATGTACAATTTACTTACAAAAATTGTTACTGGAATAGTTAAAAAGATACTAAGCGTCCATGCGCCTAAAAGTATGCAAAATTTTTTTTCTATTACATTATTCGATGTAGAAAATTATAACAAACTAGCGTGCACACACTTTTTTTAATCGAAGCTAAAAATAATAATAGCAATGATATTTTTTTTATCGACAAATGAAATTGATATTTTTTTTATCGACAAATGAAATCGACCGTAAATCGGCTGTCAAGTTTTAATTAACTTTAAGGATAAATTACGCTTGTCATACAAATGGCGATAATCAAATAAGGTTAATATGCTTACTTACACTAAATTTGTAATCATTCTATTTTAGAAGTACTCGTATATAAGTCTATAAAGTATGCGTGGAAGTGTGTGGCCGACATATTTGTTGTCAAGTGTCAAATAACAAATACAGACCAAAACAAGTAAGGAAGTCTAAGTTCGAGTGAACCGCACATTAAATACCCAGCGTCAGTTTTCAGAACGAGATACAAATACCATGACTTGGCAATGATATAGGCCCTAGAATCTTATTTGAAATTTTCTATATCAAAAAAGGGAGCGTGGTTATCATCCGATTTCGCCCATTTTCAATAGCAACCTACCTTGGCCAGAAAGTAACCTGTATGCAAAATTTCATGCAAATATCTCAATTTTTACTCAAGTTATCGTGTACACGGACGGACAGACGGACGGACATGCCTTAATCAATTCCTCTTTTCAACCTAAGAACTTTCATATATGGAACTCTATATCTAACTCGATTATTTTTCGCCGCTACATAGTACCGTTATGTGGACAAAATTAATATACCCTTGTACTAGTACAAGTACGCTGGGTATAAAAAGCAACAACAAGAAGTAGGGGCCTACACATCTCCTCTTGGGTATGAGCGTCTATAATTCAAACGCACCATTGGCGAAAGTCACGCACTTGTGTCAAGTTTTATTCCGATATTTTTTTTGTTGAATAAAAAGCACAAGCATACTTCTAGGCGCTAATAAGCACAAGCCTGTGTAGTTTTTTTTCGACTTTAATTTTGGGATTGAGTTTGTGAAAAGATGTTGCTGCGTATACGACTACCAATTATGTTTCAACGCATTTACTTCTCTAGGCTTTTACTAATATTGAAAATCAATTTTGTATGAGCATTTGATTGACATACATGCTTTAGCATATACAGACACGTATATATAAAATGTGTGTGGTGTGGCATTTTTATCGATACCTTTATATTACTTCACATCGTTAGCCGCATTTTAATGACTTTTCGGTCAGTCAAATTTCTTTTCAAACATATCATTGGCTAACACACGCACACAAACTTCGCTACTGTTGCATACTTTTAGGCATTTTGTGCTCACAAACTTTTAATTAATTTAGCTGCTTACCTATGTGTGTATGTGTGTTAGTTCAAAAAAAAGTCGTAAACATTGAATCACTTTATTGCTGTGGCGTAACTTTTATTGTGACTATAAGTTTTTAATATACTACGTAGCTACTTACTACTTTGTATTACACATATTTTTAGGCGCTCTAGTAGCACACATGTAGGAACAAGCAAATAGAGATTACCAAGTTGTCAAATAGGCACGCTTTCCGGTGTATACTTTGTTAGTTTTTATAACATTTTATGGTGCTTGTTTGTCAGAGGTGAGCGTAAGTGGAAATCAAAATTGATGAAAAAGCTTTTAGGCACCTGTAGTTGGATATGCGAAATTGGGAAGGCAGGCGGAGAGCAAAAAAAAAAAATAAAAGTTTTCCAAAGACATGAAAAAAAACCTTTAAACCAAACGTTTGAGTTACTGCCCCCTATTTCTATCAGGACTGCTGAACTTGCGCCTAAATGTATGCAATATTAAAGAACAATTTACTTTAACTCCTACGTAAAATTTCCGAATACTGTAAATTTTTTTTTGTGAAAGCTTATGAGCTCTTTTTTTCGTGCAAAAAATATTTGTTTTTAAAAACAGAGAACTTAATCACTTTTTTAAGCGCACAAAAGTATACTACAAATCCAATAACACAAAAAATTTATTGAAAACTTACATAAGTGCATTTCATTCACGCAAGTTGAGCATGAAAATTGTGAAAACCAGTGAGGTTTGTAAAAAATCCATCAATTATTTTCACTCGCATGCATTTCAAAATCTTATTACCATGTAAGCGTAGCAATTGGATTTGAAAATAAATAAATAAAAAAAATTCTTGCATATTTTACGGCGTTCAGTTGAAGCATCAACGTTTTGCGTTACAGCTAAATGATTTAGCAAGCCTTTTTTTTCCTCCCACTTGAACATTTAGCATGAAAATTTGAAATATACGAAGTATTCGACTATTTTTAATTGTTCACAATTCACCAGTTTTTAGCATTCGCATAAAATGTTTTGCATACTTTTTGGCGACTATAAAAGTGTACAACATTGTTTAATCCAATTTTTTATTTTACGCAGCTTAAATATTTCAAAAGCTGTATGTCGATTTGCATTATTCGAGTTATATATTTTATATGTATGTGATGTATGCATTGTGGGTGTAATGGGCGGTGTAGCGCGTGATGGCGGTGAATTCAACGTGCTCGCGCACAATATTTGAGAGCGCGTGTCTTGTTGTTGTTGTGTTGGCATATTTTATAAATTTTTTAGAAAACAAAAAAATAAATTATTATTTTTTATTTCATTTTAAGTGCTTTTTTTTCAAAGGTTTTCTACCACGCATGGGAGTTACAGACGGTTACAATTCCCACTGATATGCGCCTATGTTTGCAGCATTTGTAGCTAGGCAGGCACAAAACCGAAACACATTCATAGCCATCTGCTCTAACTCAGAAAAAAGAATGAAAATCAAGGATTCAGCAACGAAACAAACATTTTAAAAATTCAACATATCGCGGTCGCATTCTCATAGCTCAAAATAAATCCCGCAGGGAACTTCGGATGAAGAAAAAATACATTGCGCCTGTTGAGATTTTAAGTGTAGCGAAAGTAATGTGTAGGCAATCGTAAGTTTTGAGGATTTGTTCTTTTTTTCGACTTTCCAACACAAAATTTCTGACAGGAAAATCTTTTTTGTTCAAATTTTATCTAATTTAATTTAATTTTATTATATTTTATTTTTTTATTTTATTTGATTTTATTTTATTTTATTTTATTTTATTTTATTTTATTTTATTTTATTTTATTTTATTTTATTTTATTTTATTTTATTTTATTTTATTTTATTTTATTTTATTTTATTTTATTTTATTTTATTTTATTTTATTTTATTTTATTTTACTCTATTTTATTTTATTCTATTTTATTTTTTTTATTTTATTCTATTTTTATTTATTATACCCAGCGTACTAGTACTAGTACAAGGGTATATTAATTTTGTCCACATAACGGTACTATGTAACGGCACAAAATAATCGAGTTAGATATAGAGTTCCATATATGAAAGTTCTTAGGTTGAAAAGAGGAATTGATTAAGGCATGTCCGTCCGTCTGTCCGTCTGTCCGTCTGTCCGTCTGTCCGTCTGTCCGTCCGTGTACACGATAACTTGAGTAAAAATTGAGATATTTGCATGGAATTTTGCATACAGGTTACTTTCTGGCCAAGGTAGGTTGCTATTGAAAATGGGCGAAATCGGATGATAACCACGCCCCCTTTTTCGATATCGAAAATTTCGAAAAACGTATAAAACGGGTTAATTCAATATCAGAAGCAGCTACAATGATAAAATTTGCAATATGTATTGATTTATATGTTCTTAGGCGGATTTTACCAAATTTTTTGAAAAGGGGCGTGGCACCGCCCCCATATATTTGAAGAAATTTTAAAATTTTGACTCCTAATAACTTGAGAACAGTTTATGCTAGTATAACGAAATTTTGTAGAGGGCATACTATTGTTGTGTTAAATTCAGATATAGAAAATAAACGAAATCGCTTGGCGACCACGCCTACTTTTTTATAAAAGTTATATTGAAAGGAGGTGGAAATATTGAAAAGTCCATATCTAATTAACTGATACCGCTATAATAATATAATTTTGTACATACATCAATTTTCATATTCTTTACATTATTTTTGCAAAATTTTGGAAAGTGGGCGTGGCACCGCCCACTTATGAGTCAAGCAATTTTCAAATTCGACTGCTAATAACTTCATAACGATGTGAGATAGGTTTACGAAACTAGGTTCCAGGCATGTTATGTTTATGTAGAGTACTACCACAGAAAATAAGAAAAATCGGTGAACGACCACGCCCCTTTTTGGACTAAAGTTCTCTAAACGAGAGTTAGGAAACCGGAATATGCAATATCTGTTTAACTGATACAGATATAATGCTAAAATTTAGTACACTCATTCACCTGATGATGTTATTTGTGATGTTTAAAGGTTTTTTGGTAATATTTTGGAAAATGGGCGTGGCACCGCCCACAAGTGAATAAACAAAATATCAACATTTCACTATTAACAAGCCACTGTGAAAGTATCATAAAGATCTGCAATGAAAACTGATCTTCAATAGGGACAAACAACATAATAAAATCCGTGGGCGTGCCACCACCCACTTTTTTAAAATTATGTAAATATTGATTAATGGACACATATATCCGTACATCAAAAAATTTCACAAAATACGTTAAAAGTTATGGGCATGGCACGCCTTCTTTTCCAAAGTTATATATAGGACATGGTATTACCCTTGAAAAGATCGATTCAGTACTTTTGGCTCATGTAAGCGGTTAAAGCTTTATAAGCAAGGAGCGTGGCCGCTCCCACCAAATTCGCTATTGTTTAGGCTCGGCATAGATTGGTTTTTAAAATGGGCGAAATCGGATGAAAACCACGCCCCCTTTTTCTAAAAACTAACGCTGGGTATTTAATGTTCGGTTCACCCGAACTTAGACTTCCTTACTTGTTTTATTTTATTTTATTTTATTTTATTTTATTTTATTTTATTTTATTTTATTTTATTTTATTTTATTTCATTTAATTTTATTTTATTTCGTTTTATTTAATTTAATTTTATTTTCATTTATTTTATTTTATTTTATTTTATTTTATTTTATTTTATTTCATTTAATTTTATTTTATTTTATTTTATTTTATTTTATTTTATTTTATTTTATTTTATTTTATTTTATTTTATTTTATTTTATTTTATTTTATTTTTTTTATTTTATTTTATTTTATTTTATTTTTATTTATTTTATTTTATTTTATTTTATTTTATTTTATTTTATTTTATTTTATTTTATTTCATTTAATTTTATTTTATTTCGTTTTATTTAATTTAATTTTATTTTCATTTATTTTATTTTATTTTATTTTATTTTATTTTATTTTATTTTATTTTATTTTATTTTATTTTATTTTTTTTTATTTTATTTTATTTTATTTTATTTTGTATATTTTTTTCTTTCTTAATTTTTGCCTTGGAATTGCAAAATAAAAATTTATTCTAACTACAAGAATTAAATTTTATATATCTACAAAAGAAGCAGGACAAAGTAAATATCTTTTGCAGCACATCTAACCACAAAATATACTACGAAAACACGCAGAACCTCTCGACATCACATGTGATTCATAGAAATTGCATGCAGCGAGATCCCATGCGCAGTCCCATATCAGCTTAAGCAAAAGTCTAACACAAGATAAATACTAAAATTCTAGAGCATAAATGTGTGCATGTGACTTTGTATATGTATGTACATAAATATGCTTTACTATATCTACTATACTATATGTAAACAAAGTATGGAAAATATGTAGTGCGCCGTCAAGCCATATTTGAACCCATGTGCCACTTTCTGTTTAACCTCCTGGCAATGTGCGCGATGAGCAAATAATATTGGGCATTTTCATTTAATCAACACTGGACACCATGGTCACTTTTGTCTATGCCCTATCTCACCTCACACCCATCAATGTCACAACAACGCCAAAAGCCAACAGTCACCACCAGTCAACATAGCAAATAGCCAAAGGCGAAATGCAATCAAACAAAAAAAAATAAAAAAACGACAGACGCATGCAGGATATGAAAAGCCCCTAAAAGTCAACCACAACTTTTCAGATAACAAATCGCTCTTTATTACTTTTGTTATTATTTGCAGAGTAAATTGTTGTTGTGGTAATGTGGATAATAATATAATTTTGTACATACATCAATTTTCATATTCTTTACATTATTTTTGCAAAATTTTGGAAAGTGGGCGTGGCACCGCCCACTTATGAGTCAAGCAATTTTCAAATTCGACTGCTAATAACTTCATAACGATGTGAGATAGGTTTACGAAACTAGGTTCCAGGCATGTTATGTTTATGTAGAGTACTACCACAGAAAATAAGAAAAATCGGTGAACGACCACGCCCCTTTTTGGACTAAAGTTCTCTAAACGAGAGTTAGGAAACCGGAATATGCAATATCTGTTTAACTGATACAGATATAATGCTAAAATTTAGTACACTCATTCACCTGATGATGTTATTTGTGATGTTTAAAGGTTTTTTGGTAATATTTTGGAAAATGGGCGTGGCACCGCCCACAAGTGAATAAACAAAATATCAACATTTCACTATTAACAAGCCACTGTGAAAGTATCATAAAGATCTGCAATGAAAACTGATCTTCAATAGGGACAAACAACATAATAAAATCCGTGGGCGTGCCACCACCCACTTTTTTAAAATTATGTAAATATTGATTAATGGACACATATATCCGTACATCAAAAAATTTCACAAAATACGTTAAAAGTTATGGGCATGGCACGCCTTCTTTTCCAAAGTTATATATAGGACATGGTATTACCCTTGAAAAGATCGATTCAGTACTTTTGGCTCATGTAAGCGGTTAAAGCTTTATAAGCAAGGAGCGTGGCCGCTCCCACCAAATTCGCTATTGTTTAGGCTCGGCATAGATTGGTTTTTAAAATGGGCGAAATCGGATGAAAACCACGCCCCCTTTTTCTAAAAACTAACGCTGGGTATTTAATGTTCGGTTCACCCGAACTTAGACTTCCTTACTTGTTTTATTTTATTTTATTTTATTTTATTTTATTTTATTTTATTTTATTTTATTTTATTTTATTTTATTTCATTTAATTTTATTTTATTTCGTTTTATTTAATTTAATTTTATTTTCATTTATTTTATTTTATTTTATTTTATTTTATTTTATTTTATTTCATTTAATTTTATTTTATTTTATTTTATTTTATTTTATTTTATTTTATTTTATTTTATTTTATTTTATTTTATTTTATTTTATTTTATTTTATTTTATTTTATTTTTTTTATTTTATTTTATTTTATTTTATTTTTATTTATTTTATTTTATTTTATTTTATTTTATTTTATTTTATTTTATTTTATTTTATTTCATTTAATTTTATTTTATTTCGTTTTATTTAATTTAATTTTATTTTCATTTATTTTATTTTATTTTATTTTATTTTATTTTATTTTATTTTATTTTATTTTATTTTATTTTTTTTTATTTTATTTTATTTTATTTTATTTTGTATATTTTTTTCTTTCTTAATTTTTGCCTTGGAATTGCAAAATAAAAATTTATTCTAACTACAAGAATTAAATTTTATATATCTACAAAAGAAGCAGGACAAAGTAAATATCTTTTGCAGCACATCTAACCACAAAATATACTACGAAAACACGCAGAACCTCTCGACATCACATGTGATTCATAGAAATTGCATGCAGCGAGATCCCATGCGCAGTCCCATATCAGCTTAAGCAAAAGTCTAACACAAGATAAATACTAAAATTCTAGAGCATAAATGTGTGCATGTGACTTTGTATATGTATGTACATAAATATGCTTTACTATATCTACTATACTATATGTAAACAAAGTATGGAAAATATGTAGTGCGCCGTCAAGCCATATTTGAACCCATGTGCCACTTTCTGTTTAACCTCCTGGCAATGTGCGCGATGAGCAAATAATATTGGGCATTTTCATTTAATCAACACTGGACACCATGGTCACTTTTGTCTATGCCCTATCTCACCTCACACCCATCAATGTCACAACAACGCCAAAAGCCAACAGTCACCACCAGTCAACATAGCAAATAGCCAAAGGCGAAATGCAATCAAACAAAAAAAAATAAAAAAACGACAGACGCATGCAGGATATGAAAAGCCCCTAAAAGTCAACCACAACTTTTCAGATAACAAATCGCTCTTTATTACTTTTGTTATTATTTGCAGAGTAAATTGTTGTTGTGGTTTGCGTTAAAACTATTGTAAGCCTTTATGTGACATGGAAGAGGATTTTTTTTTTCTTTTTTGACCAAAACACAAAGTCGAATATGTGAAATTATTCATATAGTTTTAGTTAGAACTTTTTGTTATGGAATATGACTTGTTTTCTAGACAGATGGCATGTTAATATGGACTAGCTTGCTGTTTTGGAAATAAGTTAAGAACAACAGTACAAAATCGATAAAAGTCGATAGCAATTTCAGTCGGCTCTAAACGATAAAAGTTCTTGCTTGATAAAAAAAAATGTAGAAATAAACGACGAAATATGTCTTCTAATTTTTATTGCATACTTTTAGGATGCACTTGAAGAATAAACCAAGAAATCTGACTTTTAATCATCATTGCATACTTTTAGGATGCTTTGAAGAGCAAGTTAGCACAATTCAGTACAAATATCTGAAGTTCAGGTCTCTGTGATATAAAAGCATAAATTTCAAAATCTCTCCTCACATTGGTTCATTGTGTTCGTCTCAAAAATTTTTTTACATTTGGGAACAAGTATCGTTATTTTAAGTATTTTCTTTTAAATTTATATTTCCACTAGAAAGGCAATGCAGAGAAAGTTATCAAACCCATAACTCACTTTAGCGATGGTCATCGGTGTTAGCTAACGAGCTATCGACTTTTTTTTCAATACCACCAACATAAATAGTTTTCAGCTAACTATGCTTTGTTGCTGACTCCTCATAAATCACATTGTGCGTTGCATACTTTTTGGTGTTATTTTTTTTACTCCTTTGATAAACGTCATAAATTTATTATATAGTGTAAGGTACTCACTCATAGATACATGAATTATTAAAAAAAAACCCGCGCTTGTGACACTAGCACTTTCCAGTTCTAGTTGCGCCTAAAAATATGCTACATCAGAAAAAAAATTTGCTTAGCCAAAACAAGCGCCTGCTGTTATGCTACAATTCACGCTTACAGCACAAAAATATAGTTAGGCACAACATTGCGCTGCCATCTGCTACATATTTATGGTACAATATTTTCCAAATAAAATCGCTTTGATAAAGTCACACTCACGTCTTTGCCTAAGTTAATGCTTTTACACTTCTAAATGTACAATGTCAATAGTAATATAATCGAAATGTGGACCTATAAATATTTGTTTTATTTTTTTGTTTATTATTTATTTAGGATTTTGGTGTTAGCATTTACTTTGGAACTATGATTGCTATTGGATTGTTGTGGTGTATGGCATACCCTTAAATACATTTGTACGTGACAGCTTTATTGAACATGTACAACTTTCACTTTTATGTTCGTCAAATAACCATAGAATATATTCCCTGAAGGCTAAGTTGGAAAATAGTTTTGACATATGCCTACATATACATATATGGATTATGTGATATCGAAACTTATAGCCGATCCTTTGAGTATAGAATATGACACTTCATTTATGTTATTTAGCTCTATAAAATATAAATTATGTTGACAAGATTACATTTTTGTATGAAACTTTGATTAGCTTTGCGTGTCAATTCGAATAAACTTGACACAACAGTTCAACTTGGACATTTAGTATTCGATTTAAACTTAGTTACTAAGTTCATGTAAATGCGTAATGGATTTAAAAACTTTGTAAATGTTTTTATTGTACTGTATTTGAAGTGGTATCGAGTATTATCGTGCAACTAAAAATTAGATGCGGCAAAAAGCGCATAATCCTCTTCAAGTGATTTTCATACAACGAAATATTGCATACTTTTAGGCGCATTATATATTTTTTGATAATTTTTTTATCGAACTTGGAAACAATTCTGCGATTAATGTCTCAAGGTCATTGCCAAAAGCATTTAAATAATTTCACTACGTCGAAAAGCTCGCAACAAATTTTAAATATCTTCTACTTAGCTAAATATTGCATACTTTCAGGCGTAACTGATATTTTCTTTTTAAATTTTTTATTCTATCACGTTAAATCAATTTGTTTTTCTCTATTTTCGAATAACTTAAGCTTTTCAAAATCCACCCACTCCCTCCTCTTTCCATTTATTAACTAATACCTCACATTTTTAGCTTGACAAATATTTTTATGCTTTTAACTCATTTACAAATTCTTGCGCTGCTTAAACTAGTAAGTATTCAACTAAATTTCAAAAGCATTTTTAAACATTTCGAATTTTTATAGAATAAAAAAAAAAGTCCCCCTCAGCTATTGCTATTTTATCGTTCCAATGTATACAACTCCAATGAAAACTACAAAAACAAAAAAAAAACTTTGAAAGCGCGAAAAGAACTTTTTAAATTGGAAAATAGTTTATCTGCGAGCTAGATGAGAAACAAAGATAAATAAAAAGACGAAAGAATGAACAGAGCCAACGCACAATTAATTGAAATTTCGTTAGAATTTTACTCGCCTTTGCATTCCACTCGTTCGTGAGCCCTGCTCTTCCGGTAAGCAAAAAAAAAAGGCATGGTAGTAGTGAAATGATTTTTGTTAAAAAGCTCAAACAGGGTGTATAGGGGGAAAGTTCTAAATAATTTTACATTTATTTTATGTATATCTTAAAATTTTTATTGAGTTTTTGGTTGTGGCAAAAGTGAAATTTTTTTATTTACATAAATTTCTTATTTCTTGGATAGTTTTATCAAACTTTTATGTTTTTTGAAAAGTCTGCTTCAAATTCAGAAAAACGGTTTATACATTTATAAAATAAAAATTTTAATTTTCAGTTTTTGAGAAGCAATTTTAAAATATGTATATATTTATTTTTAATGAAAGTTTTTAAGTCCTGCCAAGTTAATGTTTTTGGAATTTTTTTAATTCAAAAAGATGTTTTTAGAATTTTTTTAGTTCAGAAAAAATTATATTTTTAAATTTTAATAATTATTTTTGATTGTAGAAAATGTGAAATTTGTAGAAAGCTCTTTTATGGCAGTAATTTTTTTTTTTAAACCTCCAAAATTACATGTTTTTGCTAGAAGAGAATGCAGTTTCTCAAAGTACGGCAAAAATATTAGTAAACCAATTCTTTTTTTAGTTTTTAATATTTGTATAAAATAAAAAAAAAATTATATTTTTAAAAAAGTACTCAATATATTTCACCAACTTCTTTTATATTAAATAAAAAAAAAATTATAAAATTATTACAATTCACGAATATTTTCGAACATTTCAAATCTAAATTTTTTTTTTAATAATTTTTTTTTTCTTGTTATTTAATTTTTTTTTTCAATTTTTTTTTCTCTAAACAGAAAAATCTGAGCATTTTTATCAAAATTTACACATTTTTTTTGGAAATTATTTAGAAAATTATTAGGTTTATTCTTACCATGTTTAGATTTTTCGTCTTTCCATAAGTTAATGAGTATTCAAATTGCAGAAGCTATCATTCCAAATCTCAATCTCAAAAAAACTCTTTACACCCTGTATCAATCTACCATCATGCAAACATACATACATATCTATATAAAACTAAAAATCAAACAAAGGCGTAAAATGTTGCTGTTCCATGGTTTTAGACACTTTTCTGCCCAATCAACTAACTGCAGCAAGAACTTGGCAAAACCTTATAACGATAAAATTTCCAAACACACACACACACTCATACTTGCATACATAAAAGGAAACAATATCTAACTTTTGAGTAATTTAACTTTTTTACCAATAGTTACTTGTATTGGCTTTTTTCCTGAGTTCTTTTGTTAACTCTAGTAAATGAATTTGCCATTTATCGAATAAATAGTTTAACGAATAGTTCTTTTGCGTTTGAGTTGCATTGTACAATTGCTTTGAATGATTTTCATTTACAATTGCATTGCATTGCTTAAAATATTTTAGAATTGATTGATTGAGAAATTCATTGAAACAGTAGTTACTTTTAAATGAAATAAGAGAGAGCGATGTTGTACTCAAAAGCTAGTACTCAAAGAAGTTGGGCTATGTAGAGGATTCCTTAAAGTTAGTGAATATGCAGAGACGTTTTCTCTGAGTGTTTTCAACTAAAGAGGTAGAAGCATGAGATCTACAGATGTCTGGCCAGAAGTAATAACAAAAAATATTTAATTTTTCTAGTTCTTGAGGACAGCATTTGTGATGTTAAAGAGGGAGTTGTATGTTGGACTTGAAAAGTGTATACTTGTTACTCGGTTTTAATAGAAAATTTGATATTTTTTTATTTTTTTTTTTTTTTGTTAAAATATAATTTTGTCAAGTTACTGTTGAAAGCTTTTAAACGCAACTTGCATTTGTTGTTTTTATTTTTGACAAAAACATTGACTTTGAAGTCATCTTCGAAAAAAATTGCTACTTCAAAGTTATGAGTACATGAGATAGTTTCCGCAACTACAAAAATTTTACTTTAAAGTTACAACTACTACAAAGTGGCAAATGCCATTAAAGAGCGACTTTAAAGTCGTGAAGAAGAAACAATTGATGTTTAAAATTTACGCTGACACCTCATCACCCTACCTGCAACTTGCTTATATTAATATAAAACATTTTTTCCAAATTCCGCAATGATTGTAAACTTGCTAAAGAGTAGCTGCAACTTTGAAGTAACAATTAGGTAACCGAATTAAATCAACGCTGCAGTCATTTTTAACTAAAATTTTTTTAAAACTTTAATGTAACCACATAAAATCTAAAATCTGTTATGCTACTTATAATTTTAAAAACTTTAAAGTTGCCATTAGTGGTAGCAATTACCACGCAGCGACTTTTTTGTTCTCAAGTAAATTTAATGCTTAATCAAAGTTGTATATTTTGATGTCCCAGTTTGTTTTGCTACTACTTTGGGGAGATATTTGGTGTGATGACTCAAATTTTCTTTTCTTTAAATTTAATTAAATATTTATCAAAATATCTAAAATTTCTGCAAACATAAATTTTGATAAGGGAGAGCTTAGTAAATCTTTCTGTCCACATCGAAAAATTATAATAGAATGCGGGAAAAAAGTTTTAAAGTTCCTACCCTGAGTTGAAACGTAATCAACACAAAATCAAATAAAAATAAAAAAAACCCTAAGCGCGTGTTAAAATAATGCTGGGAGTATCTACACCAGGTGCAAGAGTTTCCATCAATTTTCGAGATACTACATCTCCCCTATTGCTTAACAAAAGTAAATTTGATATTTTGTATTTACTTTTCAAGTCTCTTGACTGCGCCATCAAACGCTTTTCAGTTAACAATAAACGATTTATTTAATGTAAGCAACAACAACAACACACTTCATTTTAGCAAAATTATAAACAAAAACGCGTTTGCTTCAGTTGCTTCCCGGTTGCCATTGTTTTTCCACCCATCTCCCAAGCGTAAGCGTTGCGTTTGTCAATCTCGGTTGATTACAACAAAGTACAAACAAACGGTGCACAATGCGGTCAGCGTCACTGTGGCCATTTGGTCATTGGTCTTTGCTTGTGGGAATAATTTTAGTTGTTATTGTCTATTGTCTTTTGTACTGATTTTGTGTGCTTTTTGTTTTTTTTTTTTTGTTTCGTTGCTTTAAAAAATTGCATTTTTTTTTTTCAATTTTTCTAATTTTGCTATTGTGCGCTATATAGAACGAATTGTTTGTTGACATTTCATGCTCTCTTCTTTAACTTTGTTTCACCGTTATAAGTTTGCTTTGTCTTTTTTGACCTGGCATACAACGCTTGACTTTATCCCACGACAAAAGTAAGATAGAATGAATACAAAACAAAAGCACGAAAGCACAAAAGAAAGTGAAAAAAAAAAATATGCCAAAAATAAATTGAAGCTTACAATCAACGTTGAAAATTGTCTTTAGTCCCGCTGGAATTTCTTGTGCTTGTGCCCCACACACACACAACAACAAAATTAAAATACCAACAACAACCCAAAGCGCAACAGCAGCCCTGCCACATCACTGTCAAGCAAAAACAAAAAAAACTGTGAAACTAAACCGTTTTGCACTGCAAATTGTACTAAACGATTTTCTTGTTTTATGCTTTACGCCAAATGACATTTTTGTATATCCATTTTATTGTATTTAGGTACTTTTCACAAATTGTAGACATTTTTGTTAAGAAACTGCAGCATATTTTCCCTTTTTAAATATTTAAAATTCAATTTCAACTGCATACTTTAAGGCGATTAGATATGTAATTGAATTTTGAGACCATTTGAGAACAGCCATAATGAATATGGCATATCGTCGGTGCATTGCAAGAGGGGAAAAGCATTACCTACAATGTTGTAAATGTAAATTGTAGATGTAAGACAATCAAAACGTGGTATACAAATTGGAATTTTGGCTAAATCCTTAAGATTTCGTAGCAATAAAAAATTTGGGTAAAATATAAAGGCAGCATAAGCTTTATTAAAATCTAATATAAACATACTCGGAATACAAAACGCAAATGCTTTTATTCCTCGTAAGCTCTCGGAATTTGTGAAAGGTAATGCAAAAGCCTGAAATTTTGGTTTTAAAGCAAAAAAAGTGGAGGGAAATAAATGAAAATAACTCGATAGGCAAGTGGTGAAATAAAATTTTGCTAATGTAAGAACAAAAATTAAAAAAAAAGGTAAGATTTTTTTTCTTACAACAAAAAAAATTACAGCAATCAAAATACGATATCTTTGTGTTCAACTAATTGAAGTCAAGTAGAGAGATAAAAATAAAAAAAAAAAGTTTGGTAAAATTTAAAAAAAATATATTTAAAAAAAAATTTATATAAATATATGATTTTTGTAAAAAAAATTAAAAAAATGTTTTTGGAAAAAAAAAATTTATATTGAAAAGAAAACCACCATTCTAAAAATTCCGCACATTTTTAACTATATCTAAGGTATATCTAATACCAAAAAAAGTTCGGAAACAAAATTAAGTGGCTAACTTTTACTTTATCGATTTTAAAAAATCTATAAATATCAAAAATTATTTATAAAAAAGTTTTTTTTTTGAAATAGCTTTTTTTTATTCCCCAAAGAAGAAACAACCAAAGTTTATGTGGTTTATATTTTCGAAATTTTAAAAAACTTGCAAATATTTCCAAAATTTATGTTTTGAAATAAATAAAAAAGTGGGGAAAGTGAAATTTTATTTTTCAAAAGCTATGTAAAATTTAAACTTTTTCTATAATTTTTTATTTATTTCAAAAATGTAGCTTTTTAAATTTAATCGAAATTTTTTTTTTGGAAAACTATGTTTTATGCCAAATGGAAACTCATTGCCAAATATCATTAATATCGAAAGGCGTCGATTCAAATTTCAAAAATTAGCACTAAAAATATTAATTTTTTCAATTTAAATTTTTGTATCTACCTAAAATTTTCGTGATTAAAAAATAGGCCCAAACTGCTGCGCAACCTTAAAAGCTGAGTTTAAAAATTTCTACAATATATAGAATAGGAGAAAAAATTTTAAGTTTTTGAAAATATTATAAGAAATTTAAAAAATTAAAAGAAAACTACCATGTAGCTAATTAATTTTTTTTTTTTAAATATCTTCGTTTAAAGAATACCTAAAGCTTTTAAGAAGTTACTTATACAATTTACGTTATTTTGAAAATAGCCTAAAACATATTTAAAAAAATAAAAAAAAATATAAATATGCGAAAATTTTTCTTTCAAAAAATTAAGCTCTCTGCAAAATATCTTTAAACATTCTCTATGGTTATAAAATACGAAAAACATATCTTGAAATTTTTTGCAATATTTGAGAGCATGTTTTTAAATTCGAAACGCTTAACAAAAAACCCAGAAATATATAAGTATCAAAAGCTTTTTAGAAGAGCTTTTATGATTCCAAACTAATTTAACAAGCATTTTAAAGCTTTTTACAAGTATTTTAGATAATCTTCAATGCTTAGAAAAATAGAATAATTTTTTTGGGATTTAAAAAAAAAATTTTTTCTCAAAATCGAAAACTGCAAATTCCGATTTTCGTTCAACATATTTTTTTTCTTATGTCTAGAAATATATATACATACATATAAATTAAGAAAACGAAAATACTCACCAATAAATACAGCGATGGCAGAACATTTCACAACAGCACATGCCGAGGTTGCTTTATTGTTCATTCTCAGTGGTAATGACCAACTTTCCAAGATATGTTATTTCACCAGCAGTCAAAATAATTTAAACGAATTAATCATTTGTAGCTATTTCTTTTTGCGGTTTATTTACAGACACATATTTCACTTTGTAGGCAAATACTTCACAATTTAAAAACAATAAAGCTGACGGTTTGTAAAAAAAAAAAATTTTTTTAATTTAAAAATAAAAGAAAAAAAATGAAAATAAATTTAAAAAATATAAAACTAAATAAAAAAAATTTTGCAAGAAAAAGCTAATTAATACACCATTTCTATGAATGCTGTTTTCTTTATGTTTTTAATAAAAGAGATTTTTTCACGCACTAAAATTTTTCCAAATCATAAAATCATTTAGTTACACATATTTATAAATTTAGTCACCACCTTTTCGCCTTTGCGTTAAATATTTATTTTTACAAAATTCGTTTTCAAACTAGAACATTTCTTTCAGTTGGCTGCAATGCCACAGTTTAGCATACATATACATCTACATGTATACATACATGCTTACATGCTTACATACATACATACATACATACATACACATGTAAGAGCTTTTTATATTTTCTCAACACATTTCAATGTCATGTTTATGTTGGCAGCTATTGACTTAAAACAGAATGGGGCAAACACATTAAGCAGATAGTTCAGATATGTAAAACGATTTATTCATATGTATACAGTTTAGCACTTGTTGTTGTTCACGTCGTTTTCTTTTGATGTGTGTATGCAAACATAGAAAAAGCTCAATAGTTTGGAAAACTAAAGTAGGCGGCACAAAACGGAAATTTTCAAGGTTTTTCACATTATTTTATTGTTGTCGTCGTTTGATTTGATTTATTTTATGGTAAATAAAAAGTTGTTTGTAGAATCATTCACTAATTTTATATCAGTTTGCCAGCTGCTAACTCAGAACTGGATATATATTTTTTTTTCGTAAGCACTGAGCGAATTGTGTATAAAATAACAAAATAAAATTTTTAGTAAAACTTTAAAAATTTCATGTATTGACCAATTTTCGGTTTTTAAAAATTGCAAAATTTTTTGGTATAATACCTTTGATATATGTACATAACTAAAGGTGTCCGGAAATTTTCGTAATTGTGTTTTTTTTTTTTCCAAAGATAGAGTTTTTAAACTTTTATTTGATTTTTTTTTTTTTTTGGTTTCTAAAATTACTAAATTTCGTTACCTGAAATTTTTTTTGGGTTCTAGTGAATGAAAAACAAAATTAAAAAAAAAAAAAACCAGCAACAAAAATGTTTTTCTGTGATTCATAGTGAGTACCTAATATTTTGTTTTACTATTTGAAAGCGACAAGAAAAAATTTTTTTTTTCAAATTCAGTTTTTAAATATATCAAAAAAAAAACATCTTTCTCAAATTTCGTATTCAAAATTTAATCGCAAACTTAAGTTTTTTTGAATTTGAAAAACTTAAAATTGTACAAAATAAGCATTTAACAATTTTTTTTTAAAAAATCCTATATATTTTATTTCGTAAAATTAGGGTATAAAACACGCTTTTGAAAGCACCAAAATTTAAAGTTATTATTTTTTTTTATTTTATTTATACCTTAGTCTTTGTACAAAATAAAAAATTTAAGTATTTTTTGTTTTAAATTTTTATTTTTTTCAATTTTTTTTTAAGCTTCCAAATCTTTGTACAAAATAAAAAATGTAGAAATTTTTGTATACCCATAAATACCGCTTTTAAAAGTTTTACAAAATAAAAATTTTTAGAAACTTTTTTTTTTTAATTCTTTTATTTAGTATTTTTTTTTGCAAAATTTTTTTTTTGTGCCCTTAGTCTTTGAAAACACCAAATATGGTTAAAATAACTTTTCATAACAGCAAGAAAATCAAAGAATATGCAATTTTTTAATGTGGGTTACCTTTAAAAAAAAATTTTTAAATTTTAGTTCTTTTGTTGGAACCTTGTGTTATGACAAAAGGAAACTCTATACCAAATTTTATTCAAATCTAATGGAGTCTATTCGAACTATGTGTCGATTTGACATGGAGTGAGCCATATATCTACATGAACTGTTTTCATTTAGATGCCTTGTTGGTATGCCTGAATCAATAAACATGCCCTAATTTATAGTCGTGATACACATTTTAATTACCGTTATTTGGAAAAAAGAAACCGCACACCCGATTTTTCATCTTTCTATTAAAAACAAATTTGTTAATGTATTTACTTGGTTTGTTAACTGCCTATTTGATTGTTAAATTTTTTCATTAGTGAGCTGTCATTTAGACATTTTTTGGCTGTCAACTTTAAATTTATACACAATAACAACACAAGCAATAACAGTATTAATCGAGCAGTCATGCAGTCATTGTTGTAATTCACTTCCACCCTCCGCCAAGATTGCGAACTTAAAATGTTAATTCGAATTCTTTAATCGCTTCAAACACGCGTCATGTTTTGTAGGCCTAAAAGTATGCTTTATTTCTTTGTATATTTACAAATGCATTCAAGCGCTTAAATTACACAAAATTCAAATTCAGCTAAGCTTATTGGCTTATCATTACAAGTTTTTGAAGAAGTAAAAACATGTATTTGGTATGCTGATCTTAAAATGATAAGCAAAAGTTGGCGAAAGGGGGATTCAGTTGATGGTGTGGAGTTAAATTGAAATAAACCTTAAGGCTTTCGAATTATAAGACGATTTTTATTCGTAAGCACTTAGCAACATGTGAATTAAAAAAACAAAACTGTGGTCGCTTATAATTTTTTCTGCTAACTGAAATTCTTTATTGGTTGAAATTAGAAACAAATTTTAAGCGAGCAGACAACATTTTTTTTAGCCTCGAACAAAAAACCGACCACTATTCATAAAACTAAAGCACAAAGTTTTGTAAGAGCAGGACGGCCTATTTACTTTGCCGATTTCTCTAACTTAAGTTTTAAAATGATTCATTCGCACGAGAAAAAGACACAGAATTATTTTCAAAGTGAAATTCTAAAAGCCAACTTGTTCCATGAAAGTATCTAAAAAATGTTAGTGCTCTGCTGGTAGATACAAAATTAAAAAATTGCAAACATTCTTCATCAACTATTTTCTAAATATTAAGCGTAACAATCATATAAATAAATTTTTAAAAGCTTATAGAAATTATTTCAAATAAAGAGTGCCAAACAAAATAAAGTTATTTAGCAAGCATGCATATTTACTTGAGTATATTAAAGAAATTATATCAAGTAAACATACTAAAGTAAATAAAAAAATCTAAATAAAAAAACACAAAAACAAAAACACCTACACAAAACAGGACCCGTCTGACCTCATAGCAAAATAGCTAATTAAACACAAACAACAATAAAAAAGATGAATAAATAACAGAGAATGAACACAACACAACACAACAAAAAGAAACGCAAAAATTGAACGACGAAATTTTTGCGCTAAAAATAAATTATTTGGTATGAAGTGCGAGCGTTTGCATATTTGATTTTGTACACTGCTTGCTACAAAATAGTTTTATAAAAAAAAACTAAAAACTAAAATCTAAAAATTTTTCTGGTTTTTATACTCAATATTTGATACAAAAGTTATTTTTTAATTTTCTTTTTTGTTGTAATAGTTTTGTAAAGTAAAATTGTTTTTCTAAAATAAGTTAGCAAAAAATAATAGTAAAATAGATGATGTACAGATAATAGATGATTTAATCGTAATCACTAAGCGACTTATAAATAAAATAACAAAATAAATTTTTCATCAAAAATTTTAAATTGCTTGGGACCACAATTCGGAGCAACCACAATTTTGAGCGCTTATTATTTTTTATGTTTGCTACGCTTTTTATTGCTTTCTATTCAAACATTCTTTAAAGAGAAAACATATTCGTATGTTGGATCGAAATGACGAATAAAAAATTGCAAATTATCATAATTGCAAACAAGAATTTTGGACGACTTAAAAAAATTTTTTTTTTTTTAATGAATTTCGAGATATTCTCTTTTGCGCTATATATCCTAAAATTTAAACTCATTTTGAAAGTCATATAATAATTAAAAATGCCTTATTTTTTTATAATAAGCATGACAGCTTCAAGTTCAACTCAAATCACTGCTTTTTGATAACGATTTGAACTTTCTGATCTCCTTAATCTCTAAAAATTTAGTTTGCCTCTTATCGTTAGACGTATTAGACTAAATCAGCTCTATGTCATGCCGTGACAAAATTATGTCATTTTAAAATTTGAAGGAGCGAAATTCGCCAAGTAGATTGCTGGTTTTGCGATTACGAAAATTGTGGGTTTTTATTTTAAATACATTTCCCTTTTCTTACTAAAAGTGTTGCCACTGCGCACGCTTTAGCAAGGTCGCCAGATATTTGAAAATTTTTTCTAAATTAATTGAGAAATCCTTATAAGAATATCGAACAAAATGCTGAAACCTTTAACTTCCATATTTCTACAAAAAATATGTATTTCTATATTTAATTATCCAGTAAGGTTGCCACCTATTTCTGTAATAATTATTTTTACCCATATCCGCTTGGAATTATTTCGATGCACTTTATATATTTATTATTATATGCCTATATTATATGTAGCACTTTTTAAATTTTCCTGCTTTAGTATTGCCACTTAAAATGTTTTGACAGAGTTGCCACCTTTTTCCTTTTTTTTATTTTAATCAAGTAAAATATGCGAAAATGGATATTAAATGAAATGTTTTCTACGTTGTATTTAAAAAAAAAAATTTGTTTTGTTAACGCAAAGGGTTGCCACTTAATACAATTATAGACAATTTTTTTCATGTCAACTATTATTTTGATAATAATTTGGTTGCAAATCTTCTGGGGGGTAAAAAGCAGTTATAAATTTCACTTTAACGCAACAAATATTTGTACATATGGCACATTTCCTAAATATCGCATCAATACCACAACTGTCAAATGTCAACTGTCAACTATAGCTGCCAAACAAAATTTACTCTACCAACAACGCATTTTTCATTGAATTTTATTGCAAGTAAATACGCTACGCTAAACGATTTCCTAAACTCTGTCCAGTCAGCCTGACTAAGTGCTTTTCATTTTCAAAGGGGAACTTTTAATTTACGCTTCGTCAAACACCGGAAATTCCTTTAATGACCAAACAATATCATAACAGCTAAGAAACAACAACAACAAAAAAAAAAAACAAAAAACGTAAAACAAGTATTATTGTTTCCTACTCTCGGTGCGACATTCTCACTCACACACACACATGCGTAATCGTATATTCAGAACAGTGTTGTTGGGGTGAGTATCAAATAAAATACAGACAACGAACAAAAAATAAAAAAAATTAAAAAAAAAAATGTTTTGAATTTGGCTGTAAAACTGTAAGGCAAGTAACGGCCAAAATATTGTTGTTGTTGTTATTGTGTATTCGAAGTTTAGGCTAGCATGGGTGCTCATAAAACTTGATTTGTTGTTGTTCTAACAGAGTGTGTAAAACAGTTGAAGCGTATTGTAGTAGCTGGAGTTAACGGTGGTTACTTTGACTCATTCACGGTGGTGGCTTAATATTGCACTTGGCAAAGCCAACAAGCAGGCATCGGATGCGGTTTTGCGGACGCTCAAGTCAAGTGCTATTTTGTATGTTATAGCAATTTGTTATAGAAATTTGTGTGTTTGTCTGTTTTATTGTCTCGTTAAGCCCATCTGATCTCGTAAATTTTGCAACGCCACATTTTATTATTTTCCACGGATCATTTCACATAGCCGACGACTTACAGGAGCTTACACAAAGGATTCATAGACGTTTATTACTCAATTTTTAGAATTATTTTTTTTGACGAGCATAGATTTTTTTATCAAGCTATTATGTTCACACTTGCGTTTCAATTATAAAATTACCAAAACTATTTGCATTCAACTGCAACAATCTGGCAACTACTTATGTTCAAACAAACAAAGCATTGCAAATATTTTCAAAGAAATATTTTTCTGCAAAATTTATAAATAGCTTACGGGAATTAAATTAAAATTGTGCTTAAATAAGCTCCAGGGTTTAGCTCTAATCAGCTACCTTGGCAACTGTTTTTTTTTTTTCTTGAAAATATCTTTATTTAATTAAATTTAATACATACGCATTTCTGGCTAAACTGCTTTCTATGCGTATTTATGTAGGTGTGTATGTATATATGAGATTTCATGTGGTAAATGCAAGCTATAAATAAATGGAAAATAAAAACAAATTAAATATAAAGAAAATTGTGAAGCAGAATTTTTGGTTGAGGAGTACAACCCAGCATGCAGGACCCAAACACAATGCTCCTCACTATGGTCATTTTAGCGCCATTTCCCAATGTAATTTTTTCCTTTGAATACCAAAAAAATGCTATTTAACTTGCCATTATTTATTTATTTATTTATTTATTTTATTTTATTTTATTTTATTTATTTCTCATCATTTTCCCCCCCTTAGTATTAGGTCTTATTTTGTTTGTTTTATTTTATTTTATTTTATTTTATATTATTTTATTTTATTTTATTTTATTTTATTTTATTTTGTTTTATTTTTATTTTATTTTATTTTATTTTATTTTATTTTATTTTATTTTATTTTATTTTATTTTATTTTATTTTATTTTATTTTATTTTATTTTATTTTATTTTATTTTATTTTATTTTATTTTATTTTATTTTATTATGTTTTATTTTATTTTATTTTATTTTATTTTATTTTATTTTATTTTATTTTATTTTATTTTATTTTATTTTATTTTATTTTATTTTATTTTATTTTATTTTATTTTATTTTATTTTATTTTATTTTATTTTATTTTATTTTATTTTATTTTATTTTATTTTATTTTATTTTATTTTATTTTATTTTATTTTATTTTATTTTATTTATTTCTCATCATTTTCCCTTAGTAGTAGGTCTTCCCAGAATACATATCAAAACAGTTGACTCAAACACTCAAGCAATGATATTCAGTTGTTGTAGGTAATCGCATTCTTCAAAGCTTTCACGGTATTTGCAGATATACATAAATACATTAAAGAAAGCAATATGTTTTTTATTTACATTTAATTACTTATTCGAGTTATTTATTTTGTTATTTAAATGAAATTCCAATTAAATTGCACTTAACTGACAGAAAGAGAAAAAATAATAATTTACAAAGTAAAGTGTTGTTTTTCTTAATTTAAATTTTTATTCCAGGTAAATTTTGGGAGAGCAGAAGCAATGTTTTAACATATAAAAGTTTGCAAAATAAGATTTGTTTATCCTTTTTTTGTTGCTATTTGAGTAAATATTGAGTAAAGTTATTTGTTAGGTATTTTCAATTTTCTATATGCTCATAGCTAGTTGTACATACATATATGTATATACAGCGCTGGTGAACTTATTAGCAGCAAAATGCATTTTCTTGTTATTTATATTTACTTGAGTTAGCCAAGTGGTTAACAATAATTAGAGTGCATACAGTAGACAAGATAAATTATTTATCATGCTATATAATGCATCTCTGACAATAAAACGCTTAAGCTAGCTTAATTATATTACCTTTACTGTATACAGCTAGAGCCAAATATTTTCCTCTAAATTATAATTTATGCAACTAGCAATTAATTTATGTAATTTGAATTTAATTCACTAGCACAATTTTTGAATGATGCGCGTCCAAACATAAATACAAACAGACACAAATTTTAACAACTGTTGCTTTGACTTTGTTACTTTCCATGTCCAACATGAGAGTGACATGAGCTCTTTTTTTATTAATCATCATCTGCTTCGTTTAAAGCATGCTATTCTTTGAAGTAGTTTTGCTGTTAATTTTCGTGCTAATTATTTGGCCAGCACTGTATATCGTGGTATACAAATTGTTGCTCAAAGAGTTTATATTTTCAAACTTGAAGGATTAAGCATAGTTACTGAATTTTCTTGCTGAAATAATTGAAAATTTCCAAAGCTTCTAACAAATGAAAGTGGTTAGAAAACATTTCTAGCTACTAAGACTTTGGATTACGAATTTGAAAATATATTTAAGTGATTACTTGGTTCTTACTTGGCATGCTATTGTTAGGATGAGTGGGTAAGAAATATCTTAAGGTAAGGAAGTATTTGCAGGTTTTCTGAGGGTATAAAGTAAGCGATTTAGAAGTTGTTTTAAGCTTGGTTAGAGATGTGTATGTGTACTTGGCATTCATGAAGCTTCTTCACAACAAAGGAAATTTTTATTTTTTTAATTTTTAAGTTTTAGTCTCTATGTTGATATGTTTGTACGCGCATCACACGATGACTACAACAATAAATTGAATGCAATTAGCACCACAGTATTGCTTACTGTCGAACTTAAAGTAATAGATCCGTTTTACTGTAAAAAGTTTCCAAACCGTACAGTGGTGGCAAAAAAATTACGCTGAAATTCTTTTCATACACACAAAGAAATTGTAACAAGGCAATGTCAGCTTAAATGTATGAGAGACTATGTAAAAATATATACTAGCGCCGTTATTACAGCAACAATATTCTAACAAAAATTTTTCTTTGTAATTAACGCAACTTTCTGGAAGCTTTTTGTACGCACATCACTTCATAACTCATCCGAAATAAGTACACGCTTTTTCGTAGATATATTAGTGGCGAGCTATATTGAAATACAGCACATATTTTGCTGCTTTTTTGTGTTATTTATTATTATTATTATTTTTTTTTTTGAATCATCCAGCTGTGGGCCTCGAGTTTATTAATAAAAAACTATTGACAAGTCCTTGAGTTTTGAAAAATTGTGTGCTTTTCCACAAATTAACTATACAATTTATATATTTTGTATTATTATTTCTTTTTTAATTTTTTATTAATTGAATATATATTTTTATTTAATATTTTTTTCTATTAATTTGTTTTCTTTATGTCATCAGCATTTTTTAAATTTATCACAAATTTTTATTTTTTAGTTTTTTCTACTTTTTCAGCTTTTATAAGCCGCTTCTTTTTCTTGTGCACAAAAATCTTCAGCGTACTTATGTATAATAACTTTTTTCCACTAAGAATTTTTAATTTTCAATTTTTGATTTTATTGTTAATAAATTTTTATATTTTTTTGCAGAAACGGTTTTTTTTCACCGGTTTTAAACTCATAAAGTCTGTTAACTTAAATTTCGCCTCAATATTTTTTTTTTACACATTATTGGCACACCAATCTGCTCACAAAGCAAAGAAAATACGAAACAAAAACAATTTGTACTACATTTTTCAAAAACATAATTTTTCCTCTAATCCCCTACAGCTGCCAGCTTGCATGATTGAGTGAGTGACTGACTGCGTGAGTGGGTTTTGCCAAAAAGGAATTTACGTATTACTTTGCTATGCTAATTTTCGCTTTTCGAACGCATAAAAAACTGAAATACGTAAAATAAAAATTTCAATTTTTATAGAACGCAGCTCAATTTTAGAATTTTGTAAATTTTTTTATATTTACATATGTAATTTTTTTGCCATTTACTTCTCATTGCTGTTATACACTTGCGTTATTTGTTGTTGTTGATATGCGAAATTTTTATTTTTAACTTACAATAAAATAATTTTTTAAAAGCTTTTTTTATACACTTTTGTTGTGTGTTTTACTTTTGTGTCTGCTGGCAATTGAAAACGGACGCGTTTTAAATGAAATTCTGAACTCGTTAAAGCGGAAGTGACGCGCGTCGTAACACACTTCAACAACACCGCACGACGTATGAAATGAAACTGAAATGAAATCTACTTGATGAGATGGTTGGTTAGTTGGTTGGCTGACTTGCTTGTTGGCTAGCTGACGGCTGCCACAAATTTTGCTGTTGTCGTCGTCGTCATCGTCATCGGCGTCGTAGTCGTTGCGAGCACAAAAGCGAATACGGAAGAAGAACATGGCTAAGGAGCACACACACAACAGTTGGCCAAAAACGAAATTTAACACACACACACAAACACACAATTTTGCGCTGTCTCATGTCAACTGAACTCGGTGTAGTACGCACAGTTCGTTGGGCTAGCAAAAAGAGAGGGTTGACACACATGCAAGTTAGCCGCCAAACAGACGGTTAAAAGAATTGTTGACAAGTGGCTGCCGTTGACTGCTGAAATGTCTATGTCTATTTGTGTGTTGGTTGTTGTTGTTGTTGTTATTGTTGTGGTTGAACAAGTCACTGACTGTTGGCGAACATGAATGAGTGATGTGTATAAAGACAACGCAACGACGACGGCGACGACGACTTTTAAAAAAGTCGTTTAAGAATGTGAGCAAAAAAAAACAACAAAAAGAAAACCGTCAAGTTATCAACTCTGTAATGAGAAACAGTCAAAAGCAACGGACAGCAGTCAGCAACCCCTAAACAAGTCGCACAACGCATACCCAAATCAAATACAAACAAAACAGGCTCTGCACTCTGTCCACTTGAATTTCCAATTACTCGCATACAGTGGCTTTGCGTTTGCTCTAGTAGTGATGTGCGCGCTCTCAGCGGCTCTTACAGGCTCAGCCAAGTTATGCTCTCAAAAAATATTGGCATAAATGTTTGCCACTTTAGCGCTGTTGGCGGTATTGCTGCTGCTGCTGCTTGAGCAAACAAAAATGACATACAAATGTAAATAGAGCAGCAATTTGTTATAGCAACAACAACAAGTGTCGACGCAGCGCAAGCACACTCTCGTGCTCGCATTATGGCAAACAGTAAGTGGCCGTTATGCTAAAGGCAATGTGAACGCAATTGTGCGACAAGTGGCTAACAGCAGTAAATATAAATACATACATACATATATATTTATTTACATACATATGTACAATGTACATACATATATGCGGCGGAAGGGAGCAACAAAGGCACAGAAGTCAAACAAATAAAAATATTTCAGAAATTTTATTATTTTTCAATATTTTTTTTTTACTTTTTTAATTTATATTTGCGTCATTTTTATATTTGGCAGGCCTACGAAATTAATTCATGGAGTAACAAAAAAGTTATTAATCATTGATTAAATTAAATTAAATTAAATGACTAAATTAGTAAATTTATACTAAATTTTGTTTTCAGAATCACACCTCAGCTTTTTAGTTGAAAGAACAATCTGTCGATTAATCAAAACTCAGTTAACCAAATAATTTCATTTCAAATCTCAATGTCTAATTTAATCAATTTATTCTAAACTTTCATTTCAGCATCACGACTAAATTTTTTAATTGAATAATCAATATGTCGACTAATTAAAAAAAAAGAATTAACTAGTTTCGATTTTATTTCAAGCAAAATTTTACTACAAGAGCGTCCACAATCATTAGGACTAATTTTTTGAAAATCAAAATCTAATCAATTGTTTTCAGTTTATTTTTAAATATTCTCGATCGGGTGTTAGAAGATCAAGATGATTTTTAGTTTTAGATAGTTGTTTTTGTAAAAATTTTATATTTGGTAGGAATGCGAGATTAATTGAAAGGGAGAAAATAGATTATTAATCACTTTAAAGAATTGAATATTCAAGTTATTTCAAATTTACAACTGAAATTTGTTACCAAACCGTTTTAGTTAAATAATCAATATGTCGACCAAACAAAACAAACAAGTCAATAAATCAAATCTTTTTTTAGAAAATCAGTAGTTAGTATTTAGTTTTGGATTTAATAATCCTGATCTGCTGGTAAAATATGCCGCAATTTTTCGAATCTTTTTTTAGATATTATTTTTTACTTTTTTAGAAATTTTTAGAAGCAATAATAGCAAAAGATTACTTCTGATTAATCAATTAATCCTAAATTTTAAATACGCTATCCCTACCAAACTGTTTTAATTAAATAATCTGTCAATTGGTTAATCAAACAGCATATAATTAAATATTTTGCCGTTTTATTTAATCACGTCTCCCGTTTTCGAAAATCGTTATATAGTCATTATTTTGCGAATCCGATGCCAGTCCTAATAATAGACAAATACTTGGTTACAACTGAAAATTCTTATTCCCACTAACAAAAATAGAAGTCAAGGAACTGACACTCTAAATTTTGCCAAAAGAGAAGAAACAGATATTTCCATAGCTATCTGCAAATGTCAAAGTAAAAACAACATATATAAATGGCTCCATTTAAATAGCAAAGTTCAAGTTCACGCTATTCCAAAAATAAATGCAATCGAAGCGGCAAATATATATACTTGTATACATATGTATGTATACATAAACATACCTAAATACGCTTCCAAAATAGCACAGTAAAATGGCATTGGACTAAAGAGGCAAGACGAGTATATACAAATAAAGTTTCCTCAAAATATGTAATTATAAATACCAACATAAGGAAGGAAAGTAATGCAAGGCAAAGCAAAAAAAGAATTTCAAATAAAAATAGACATTTCACCGCCTTAAAAAGGGAATGTAAGAATAGCAAAATTTCTGGACTTATGTATGTACATATATATTTGCGGTACCCAAATACTATGAACGTGGTTGGTGTTAATATTGAATCCCTTGTAAGTCCACTCAACTGCATCGGCTAAGCTCGGGTAATTCGAGCAATTAGCGAAACGGTTACCAAAAGAGTACAGAAAGCGGAGCAATAATTAATCATAGCCGAAATTGCTACCAACCGTACAGTGATATCAGTAAATATAAATTATCCGTAACCGTAACCATAAGAGTAACCATGCCTTAACCGTAACCCTAACCCTAACCTTGTCGTTACCATATGACATTAAACAAATAATATTATACAAAATAGAAATAAAACTGCAAAGTATTTTTTCTACGGTTACGGTTACTATGATTGGTACAGTAACCGTAAAAAAAATTTCAGTTATTACTGTAACCTTTTTTGTTGCATTAGCCGAAGTCGTTATTGTACTTTTAATTATATTTGCTGAGCTTTAACCTCCTCCTGGGTATAACATGATCTTAAGCTAACGGCATAAACAGACTAAAGGGCTAGTTATTGCACATCCTGATGAGTGCTATTCGGATCAAGGCGTATCTACAAAATTGTATATATGTACCTATTTCCAGAAAGTATGAAATAGGGCCAGCTCCCGTATTCAGTATCGTACCATGTGTGGTCTTATAATTCCAGCAAAACAATACGGACAGCGCCATTAAAGTTCAAATGTATTCAGACAAATCACAAATGTGTTTCACATTTGGCAAAATCGTAAAATACTAAAAAAAATTACAAAAACAAGAAATGAAAACATTCACTAAACATTCAATTAAACAAAAATATAACAAACGAACAGACTTTTGAGTTAAATTTTTCAAATTTGCGTAAACGATCTCATTCTTATTTTTAGCTAAAATTAAAACAAAACGAAAAAAAAGATTTTATAAAAAGAAACACCAAAAAGAAAAATTAAAAAGAGAAGAAAAATAAAATGAAAAATTAAAAACAGAAGAAAAAAAAAACAACAAAAAATTGTGAAAATAGTAAGAAGAAAATGAAAAACAAAAATGAAACACGACCAATATAAACGTGGAAAACATTTAAAAAGGCTAAAAGCATTGACCAACAAGACAACTGCGACGACAATCACTCGACATTTCTCATGGAAAGCTGACTAACTAAACCGACTCATTGCTTGAGGCGTGCCTTTGGCTGTTTAGTGAATTTGTTTTGTTGGCAAACGTACGGCTGGTGAATTTCGGTTTGGTGGTTGTTTTGCTTGACGGCATACAGCAACCTGAATATTTGGCCGTTTCGCTGTCCATTTGGCCAAAAGCCAAAATAAACGCGCGTACAAACAAAATATCTATAAAAAATAACCAGCAACAAGAACAAAATGTAAAAAGAAATAAAAGCAACAACAAATAAGCAAACCGACAGAGCAGCAAAAGACTGCCGGCTAATAGAAATGGCTAAGAAAAAATTCTACAAAAATTATTCATACGTAATGAAAAGTCTCCATAAATTGAGAGAATAAAAAAAAATTATAGCAAACTCAAGTTGGCGCTCTAGTTGAATTAATTGCTGAGAGTGAATTTGTTTAATTTTGTGAGCGAATTTATTTAATTTCGTGTTCTCGCACTGCTGCAGCGCTGTCACGAATAAGCAGCGTTGAGGGACTGCGTGTTGTGGCAGCTGTTAGCCGATGCGCCACAATTAAGGGAGCACACAATGCTTGAGATGCAAGTGTAGCGTCACGAAAGAGCTTAGCAAAACAAAGAGTGTGATAATGTTAAGTCATTTAACTCAAGTGGCAAAGGAATACATATGTATATATTTTTGTAATATACAGGGATTATACCCATCTGAAGGGACATTTTGTTATTAGTTTTACAAGTTTAATATTTGATCCTTACTTACAATTCTTACAAACTCTACAAACTCTGTCATTTAAAGTGACTTGGGGTTTGACTAATTTATGGGAACAATCGATTGTATGGGAGCTATGGGAGCTACATATATAAAATGTCATTTTAGTTTTTGTATGTGTTATATATCGACAGCCACACTGCAAAACCCCGTAAGTCACTATTTTTCCTAAAATAAGGTTCTGAGCCTTTCTCATAGATCGTGATATTTCGCACATTAAAATTCAGTCAAAATCGGGTTACAACTTCCCGTTTCTTTCCAGTGGTGAAATGAAATAACCGTCGCTCATATACATACATACGTTATAATTATTACAGTTTTTTCCCTCTCCTGAAAACTTTTTGGTTTTGAACATACAGGGTTTTGCAGTGTGGCTGTCGATATATTAAATAGACGGTCTATAGACCTTTTAAAAATTTTGTTTAGCTTTGCCTCTGAAGTATTTTCTAAGTTTAAAATATTTTTTTTATTACAAAAATTTCTTCAGTGTAACACTAAATTCTTTTAGTGTATATTTTTAAAAGCAGTATTTTCTATGTTTAAAATTTTTTTGTATTGGTTCCATCTTGCTGAGTCTATCTTTTATTCTTCTCATACTTAGAAACATCGGACCAAAGCCAAAAACCATTTCATGTTCATGAAAGGTATACAAATTTATATTCATTAGACTAGATCAAAAAAAATTGTTTGCTTCAAATTTTTTGTTAGACGTTAATAAGATGTAGACATTGTTATTTGTTAAACATTTCAACTTTTTTTGATTTTCTAAGTACATAATTGCCTATTAAAAAAATTTCAAAAATAATGCCATTTTAGTTTTTGGATACTTTGTATACATACATATCTCTGCACATTTGACAAAACAATTTCTCACGAGATAAAATTTTGCTTTATTTAAAAGACGTTCTTTTGTCAAATGCGCACAGGTATATTAAATGGACCTGTAAAAAAAAAAAAAAATTTTGTTAAACTTGGCTTTGGTATTTTCAAAGTTTAAAATATTTTTTTATAAGACAAATATTTTCGGTGTAGTACTAAATTTTTACAGTGTATGTTATCGAAATCTGATTTATGTAAACACCTTGCTAACGTTATAAAGATCTTTTTAATCGGCTGAGCCATTCCATAGTAATCACAACATAAAAGTCATTACCGTAATTTGCAGTTATTTCGATTCCTTCTTGACACGCCCACATTTTTTGAAAAATTCGATTTCCAAAAATGAACTTGTATTTGTTATCAAAATCTGAGAGGGTCGGAATTTTTTTATAGGTTTCGATATGAAATCCATCATCGATGCTTTGAGGAATTTCTTTCTCGAGGCAGTGTATAGCTTTTTTTAAAGCAAACTTAAAGCTTCTTTAATATTACAAAAGTACATACATAAGTACATACAACATTCTGCAGCAAAATGTTTGCTTAATATATGTATTTCAATAATTCAATTTATTATTTTATAATTCCTATACTTCACTCTGCCTGCACAATTTTTGGCCATGTAACATGACTTTCATTGACATCTGCTGCTTAGCATCCTCACAGCAACTGCGAAGTCATGTCATAACATAACAGCTGCCTGTTTACGCGCCGTATGATGGGTCTTTTAAATATTGAAGCTGCTATTACATAGAATTCATAAGTAAGCCATCGACTCAGCAAAGCAAAAAAAAAAAAAGAAACACTAAATTGAAGACATAACAGGTGAAGTCGGTCGCATCCTTACTCGTTGTGAGGTGGAGTAATGAATAAGCGCTTTAGAGCTAATATAAGTCAAAGAGAATTTCTAATGGCAAGCAGCTACCCAGCAAGAACTTGAAGGGAAAGGCAGTATGTTCAAGTCAATTGTGTGAAGAGCAAAATTGTATTATTTATAGATATTAGTGTGATATTGCTCTTATGTATCTAAAATTCTGCGGCCACTGAACCCACATACAAATGCATGCACACATACATGTATTTACAATGTTCAGTTAATTATTAATTAAAATTCATTGCTCAACTGTTGCAGCAGGTGCATCTGCCTTTCGATCTCTATTCTCTTTATACTTGCAGTAGTCACATACCTAACAACATATGTTTCTATGAACTGACATACATACATACATTCATTATTGTATAATAATTAAGGCTAGATATACCTGCATATATACGAATCGACACACTGACCTTTGTCTATTTCAAACACATTTATTGTAACATATTTGTATTACAAAAGTCACCCCCAACTCATTCATGAAGGCAAGCGCGCGTGCCAAGCCGAGCACAAGAGTCAAGCAAGCAGCAGCAGCTGAGAAACAAGACGAACAGCTGAGTAACGCCGTCGCTGGTAGCGAAGAGTGGTAGGGCAAAAAGTAGGCCAGGCATCGCCAAAAGTAAAATTCTTTAGGTTTTTTAAAGGTTAGGTTTTGGCATTACTAAAAAATATTAAATTTTTTTCGACGAAGATTTTAATAAATTAATGCTAAAGACAGAGGTGCACCAAGGTGATAAATACATATTAGACGGGGATAAATTAATTTTTATCGAATTTACCTCGAATTTTAAAAGCGATACGTTTAGTGATTTCTAAAAAAAAAAAAAAAAAAAAAATATAAAAATCAAAAACTTTGAATTTAAAAGTAAAGAAAGAGAATGTCTATATTTTTGTGACGCACAAATATGAAAATCGGCAAAAGTATTAAAATACAAACGATCTTTTATAGTACTAGCTACAGCACAAAGAGATAAACCATAAAATCTCATACAATAATTTTTTTCAATAAAATTTGTTTTCTGTCAAAATTTTTTTTCAGATCAAATTTTTTTTCTGACGAAATTTTTTTTTGTTTCATAAAATTTTTATTTCTCATATTTTTTTCATAATTTTTTTTTTTAAAGAGATGAGATAATTTTTTGTAATAAAATTCTTTTTTTCTGACAAAATTTTTTTTTTGTTAAATTTTTTTTTATTAAATTTTTTTTGTATTTCTCAAATCCCTTTTAGCCAACTCCATTGCAGCAAAAGATCTTTTATAGTACTAGCTACGGCACAAAGAGATAAACCGAGATATCTCATACAATAATTTTTTCTAATAAAATTCTTTTTTCTGACACAATTTTTTTTCTGACAAATTTTTTTTTTTTTTTTCAGAAATTTTTTTTCTGAAAGAGATAAACCAAGATATCTTATATAATAATTGTTAATCAATTTTTTTTCTTCTGACAAAATTTTTTTTTTCTGACAAAATTTGTTTTTCTGAAAACAAATTTTTTTTCTGCCCAAATATTTTTTTTTTTTCATAAAATTTTTTTTTCTCAATTTTTGTTTGTATTTCGCAAATCCCTTTTTTAGCCAACTCCGCTGCAGCAAAATATCTTTTATAGTACTAGCTACAGCACAAAGAGATAACTGAGATATCTCATACAATGATTTTTTGTAATAAAATTCTTTTTTCTGACACAATTTTTTTTCTACCAAAATTTTTTTTCTGACCAAACTTTTTTTGTCATAGAATTTTATTTTCTTAAAGATATAAACCGAGATATCTCATACAATAACATTTTGTAATAAATTTTTTTTTTTTGACAAAAATTTTTTTTCTGACAAAACTTTGTTTCTGGCAAATTTTTTTTTTTTTATAAGATTTTGTTTTGAAAGGGAAAATTATGTTGGGTGAGAGATAGAGAGTGACAAGAAAAAAAGTTTGCTCAGTACAGGGTTTATCAGTACTTCTAGGTTATGTTTACCTAAGTGTCTCACAAAATCAAGAAGAAAACAACTTTGAAGCTCCGTATAGTACAATGAATGTCCGCTTGGTGCGCTACCAACATTTCACAAATCTCATCAGCAACTTCGATATATCAGCACCAAATTCAATTGGTGTTCCATTTACGAATTGCCATAAGATTGTGCGCACACACACACATACATACTTATATGAGCGCATGTCGAATAAAATGCAAATTAAATATGGATGAATTCGTATATAGCATGAATCTCGAAATTAAGGTAACGAGGGTTGGGTGATGTTGGAAAATTATAATTCAACGACGAAACATTTGCAATTACACTTGCTCCGACTTGGTCATTAAATATTAAAACGAACATGGAGTTGCTGTGCAAAAGCTACTGGCACAGTAGGAGCCGCATAACTGCTGTTGAAGATGTGGGGATATACGAGTATGTATGTATGTATGTAAGTAAGTACGTAGATGTAATGTGTAGCGAGCTATTTACTTGAAGCGCATATCCGGCAAAAATTTTTATTTCATTTCAAGTCATTTTATTTCTCAAAGATTGCCAATTGCCAAGCCACCTACGCAAATGCATACACACATACATACATACATATATCCCAGCAAAAAATGTTTTTAGTCTAGCATCAGTCTGGGAGGAGTCGCCAAAGGAGGATGCGACTTACGATACCTGTGCTGGTCACTTTGTATGGGATCACATTTGTTAAGACCAAATGTATACGGTTATACCCGAACGAGTCTATTATTTTAACTCCTAAAAGTATGCTATAAAAACAGAATACTTACGCCTCTTTAAGTATGCTACACAAATTGAATTATAGTCAACTGTAAACTAAAGGAAATGATTCCGAATCACTCTCTTTAAAGATTAGTCATACGATATAAATGTATGCAGTATATGTAATGGTATTTGTGTGCTGCCACGCTGGTGGAAGAAGAAGAAGACGAAATACCCGTAAAAAAGTCGAAGCGAAGAATGTGAACGTTGATTGCTACTACGCAAGAAAGTTTTGTTGTATGCTGGCTAAAGGTGCGCCACTTTGATTCGAGTAGACGTCCTTTTTAACTTCGATATATACGTTTAATTTTTTGTTGTAATTATCTTATTTATAGTTATACGTACATTTTGCTTGACTATTATTAGCGCTATTACCATCAGTGGCAAATATACCAACATCATTAATGCTGTCAAGGTAATCAACATTAGCATTATGCACGTTTAAGCACTCGACTTGATAGCAGTCTAAAGTGGCTACTGATGCGGGCGTACGATGGATCATTAGTTCCAATATTTTTTGTGTCATCGAATTCTTAGAAAATTTAAGTGAATTGTTGAAGATAATGAAGAATTTCGTAAATTTTAATGTTATGAAGATTTTTGCAAAAGCTTGCGAGTAGGCGTGAGATGGCAAGACAATCAACGTTAAGAGATTTTCTCAGTTAAGGCATTAATGGCATGTTGGAGTGATACGTAAAAGGTCTTTTAGCTCATTTGCATTAAAAAGGTCGTAGGCAGATTTGATGTAGAGGCGAAAAAATTTGATCGAGCCTTGGTAGCCTCATGGTTGTTATGAACAGTGCTCCGCCAAGCCTAACGGACAGCATCACTCTGAATATCTTCATCGAATAGTTCTAATTGAACTTCCCAGACAACAATTAGTTTTAACAGGTTTTGACTAGTCTTATATTGGTGTAAAAAGACCTGGTTCTATGGAACAGTTAAAGTGATGCCATTGAGTCTCGATAGGTAAGATTTCGGGTTAGAGTGACTTGAGTCTTTCTATCAGCTTTTTTAAATTGTTTGATGTTAATAACGAGGATCGCATTTAGAGATCTGAAAGAGACACAAACTGACTAGTTCTGGTGGTCACGAAGTGTACGTTTGTGGTTCCGTGGATCAAAGGGCTGTGTGATGGGCTGCCGCATCTCATCATAGCACTTACGGAGATATTTCCTGAAGCGGCTGAACGTGCGATCTTCATTCAGCAGGTGGCTGTTTGGATGCCTAGGTGTGAGACGGTCCAAAAGAAATAGTTTCATGTCCTCTTTAATTCTGAGTCTTTTAGCTTCTTGGTGGTTGTGAGACTCAGGTGCGGGTGAATTACTTGGGGATCTTTGTGTCTGCTTTTGCGGATTACTTCCTTGGTAGGAGCACCGAAGGTGAGACTCCTTTTTCAACATCACAACCAAAATGTTAAGTTGGGAATCCGTTGTGCGATGGCATGGACGTCGATATTTAGTTTCTGTAAATGGTAAAAAAGTCTTAAGGCCTTCCTCGTCGTTTCCTGCTTGGGCCAGTTGTAGCTAAGAACCGCTTACTGTTGTGCTCTCTTACGCAAGGCCCACAGTCGCCTAGTCAGTTAAAAGCCGGTAATGAAGATGTTGGCTGCAGCGACCACCCTGTATTTAGCGTGACCACCCTATACTTAGTGTGACCACCACATATTTAGCATGAACACCCTGTATTTAGTGTGACCATTCTGTACACGGACGTCTTGGATCTTGAAAAAAAAAAAAACAAAAACAATTACTAATATTTCGCTTTTGTACACAAATCCCCTTTTTTCTATTTTCGTATTACTTCGAGCTCATTTTTAACACGTTTTATTATTTTTTTTTTCTTCAACATCTTCCATCCACACAAATAAATATTTAACCTTGCTTGAGGCCAGTGAAAAGTTTAGTTCCCTTGTTTCACTTGGAAACTTGTTTATTGCTGGCGATTTTTCTTTTCAACATTTTTACTCCCTTCCACACACACACACACAAATACACATACTTATGAACACACAATTTTTACTTTTGAAATTTCTTAGCAACTTGCGATTTGTAATATGCACTCGCAAATATTTGTTCAGTCAAGAATGCGTTTTTTATGATGAAAGCTCACAACAAGCAGCACTACCAATATTTAACGAAGCTTTGCCGGGGTTTTCTAGCATTTATATCAGCATTTTAAATTTTTTTTAGTTTTTTTTTTCATTTTCAATTTTTTTTTTTTTTGTTGTTTGCATTTTCATTTTCAATTTTTTTTTTTTTTTTTTCAATTTTATATATTTGTTTTTTTTTTTTGTTCTTAGTACATTTTGCACTAAATTGATTTGAAATTGAGATTCCGCTAAGTGAATTCAGCAGGTTTGAATAGTTTAGTGCTTTTACGCTTTCACTGTTGATACAAGTACATACTTTCCTCCAACGCCACCAACAACAACAGCAACAAAGAGTTTATGTTAGCTTCAGCAGTCGGGTTGTACGTCCTTCATGCGCCGTTGTTTGCAGCTTTGTTTGTTTGCTTAAATTGCATTACGGATAAAGAATCTCATTTAACTGTCAGATTTCATTTGTTTGCACTACAAATTCTTGTTGACTTTTCTTTTGTTATTAATTTAACTGTAAGCTTAACTTTCGATTATTTATGTTTGTGAAATTTATAAGTAAAACAAGTGGGGAAGTCTAAGTGGTTGGTGTGAGCGAATATTGTCTGTTGGGATATCCGTATGACCAGCTTGCCATGAGAGCAAACATCGTTTTTAGAATGGAAGAAATTATAATTATGTGGCAACCATAGAATGACAATGTCCCAATATTTTTTATTAGAAAGCGAAGTGAAATACCTTTTATACCCTTATTTGTATATCTGGCTTGGTTTTTGTTTGAATTTTAGATAGGTGGCAACTCTCTAAAAACATTCAGACCATAGATTGTAGCCGTACCTAGAAATATTTTTGTCCAGATACGAAGTGAAACACCTTTCGTTTGATACCCATATTGTCACAACTGACATGACTTTTATATAAATGTCAGATAGGTGGCAACTCTCTAAAAAGATTCCAGAATGCAACACTTTGTTGAGAAAGTTTTGATTTTAGCAGTTAACCTTTATATATAATTTTTTAGAAAAATATTAAGTATCATTCAAAATAACAGCAAAAAAATAAATAAATTATTATAAGGTGGCAACCATAGATTTTAACTTCAACTTAAGTTTTAGATAAGCGACAACTCAGTTATATCAGATTGCTACGATATTAGCAAAATAACTTTCACAAAAAGTTTTGTGGCAATGTATTAAGCAGTTTTCGAAATTAAAGCGAAACGTAAAAAACAAATTTAATAGAATAATGTGGCAACCTGGGTTGGTAAACTTCGCAAAAAAAAATTTTGTTATGTAAAATAAACTCTAATACCTTGAGTATCATACTAATATATCACTTAAAGAAAAAAAATTGAAATACGTGGCAACCTTGTGAAATCGTTTTAAGTGGCAACATCTAATTTCACCGAATTTCTTCGAAATCAGTTTGAGCTATTCATAAGAAAGAACCAATAGTACAAATATATAAATTTAACAATTTATAAACACAAAGCAATGGCTGGTTCAAAGTTATAACAAACGATAAGCAATAATTACAAAAACATTTTAGTACAAGTGGCAACACCTCTTTGAAAAAAAATTTTTTTTTTTGCAAAAGTTATGCGAATTAAAAATTTTGCATATTGCTCTATTTCCTAAAGTTTTATTTCTGATTATTTCGGAAACCATCTATCATTGGAATAAAAAAAATTAAAACAAGAAAATTTTTCATTTCTAATTTCAGAAAATTTTTAATTTTTCAAAATTTTAAAAACTTAAATTTTTACCTCAAGTTTTTGTTGTACATATATCAAAAGATATCCTAAAGGATGTTTTTTTGATTTTTCAAAAATATGAATTTTTTCCAAATTATTATTTTTTCTTTTTACTTTCTAGTTTAGGGTAATTAGTTAAATCCAAAATTACGAAATTTTGGTATTTAAAAACTGTTTTTGGTGCCAGTGGAATTGGAAAAAAATTGAGATATTTATTTTTTAAATCACCAAAATTCAATAATGTTATGTTTACCTGAATAGACTTGACTAGAAAGTTAAAAAATTAAAAAAAAATTTTTTTTAGAAATTCAGGCTAAAACTAAATTTTTTCGAATTCGAAAATTTTAAATTTTATAAAATAAGAAATTTTAAATGTTATTAAATTATTTTTTTTAAACCTCTAGGTACTCCTGTTGAAAGTGCAAAGGTTCATTTCAGTAGTTTTTGGAATATTGGAAAAAAACTTTACAAAACAGAAAAAAGGGAAAGAAATTTAACTTTGAAATTGCATAGCTTATAGAAAAAATTCTTAAATTACAGTTTACAAAATTTCTAAAAAAACATTTTTTTTTTTAAATTTTTAAGAACAGAAAAAAATGAAATTAAAAAAAAAATTTAAGAATCATTGGGCCTTGAGCCGCCTCAATTCACAAAAATTTGTGTCAAATTAATGAAATTATTTCACAAAACAAAATTCTCAGAAATTCTTATAAATAATCAATCCCAGCGCTTTTATTAACATTTTTTTTGCAATATCACTAATGACTCATCTAATTACTTTACCAACAAATTCGTGAACTTAAGAAGTCAAATCAAATATTCCAGAGTTTTGCTCATGAGCACGCGCTACTTCAATAAACCTGTTACTTCCACCTCAATGGTATTCCACAAGGACTTAGATATGGACAAGACAATTACTGCTGCTTCAAATGGCAAAGTCTACATATTTTAGAATGAGTACGCATATTCAGATTATATAATTTGACTTGTTCGTAATGCCATGAATTATTATCCATGCAGGAAATCATTAAATTATTATGATCAAAAAGAAGTCTTAACAAATTATGACGGTTAACATGATTTGATATGCGTTCAAGAGGTCGCGCACAGCAAGGGGGAGGGAAGCTCACGCAGGGGCAAGGTGTGTGAAGGCAAGTATCTGGGGACTAACTGTGAATGAAATAACAAAAATTATAAAGCATAAAGGAAAATAGTATTAAGAAGTATGAAGCCAGGAATATGTATTTACTTGGAAACAACACCTCATTAGGTGGTACAACAGTGCGTATGATAAACAAATTGTATTCATATTAGGGTGGGTCGAAAAAAGGCAAAATATTTGTAATAAAATTTTTTAAGATTTTTATTTGTGCGAATTTTAAATTAAATATTCTAGAAAAAAGTGACAGACTTGATCAGCACCCGTATAATACTGAAATAGTTCTCTAAAAATTTTTCATATAATTTTTTTTATTTATTTATTAAAAACCCAGAGTCTTTTGAAGATTATAATGTTTGTTATTAATCAAAGTTTTCTTTCTTTTTATAATGGAATAATTCGTATTTAATTTACTAAGCAAAAAAAAAATCACTTTAAGCTCTTATTTTCAACCCGCCCTAATTTTGGCACATTGACTGTTACTTACCTCCTAGAGCGTACAAAGCGAATTGGACAAAAGTGATGTTGTGGGCGTTTAAAGAGAAAAAAAGTATTAAAGTGAACAGCGAAACGGAAATCATTGACTCGAGAAGAGAAAAAAAGGAAAAATAATATCTTCAGTGAAAGCGAAAAATAAAAAAGAGAATTTCGCATTAATTGAATGGAATGAAGAACTGAAATTGAATGAAAATGAATGAGGTACCCGCTGATTGATGGGAAGGTGAAGGAGCATTTAAGGCCAAAATAAGATGAGAATATGAATAAATAAATAAACATGTAAAAAATTTTGAAATGAAAGAAAAGCACAAAGCGTTACAAACAGAAATAGGCTTATGTGATTGTGGTGGTAAACAAAAAAATTCCCTAATATTTAAAGTGGATTTACATTAAGAGAATTAGTGATAAATGTTATGCATCTAGGAAATTAGTAAGAAAGCTTTTGTGCTTTTTAAAGAAAAAGAAAGAAAAAGTCTAAACTTTTCATTGCTCGAGGAAGCTAACTTTTATATTTAATAATTTCAGAACCATTTGAAAAACTTCTGAGTAGAGAATGCAAAATAAAGTGCTTTCTCTTCCCCTGAGTAACATTGAATTAGAGGCTTACCACCTTTTGTTTTAAGTTAGTTCTGATACAATATTAGATGGGAAATAGAATTACTGTTGAGGTTCTGGGGGTTGTGGTTTCTTAAGCTTATCGATTTTCATGCACAAAAAGCTAGCTTCAAGATTAAACTAACTATACTTTTGTCACTTGCAAGCTAACTCCTCCTGGATTGGAGAGGCATAAAGTGCGGGTCAATGAGATAACAAACATCAGTCCAGGCATATCTCTATAATTTTAAAAATAATTCTAATTTCGAAACACTGGTCCAACCATATAGTATGTTGTGAATTATGCAAACAAGAAAGGAAGCTATAAAAATGAGACTAAATCTACACTATAAGATGAAAACTAAATCTGCACTATGAGATGTATAAGAACTTACAAAAAAGGAAACAACAACACCAACAATAAATAAAATCGACGAAAGATAGAAATTTTCAACTAAAAAAAAACAAGAAGAGCTACAGACGAAACAGCAACGACAAAGAGATCTACAAACTAAAAAATATTAGCAGAAGCCGAGAAAAAAAAAAAGACGACAACATTAACAAAAAGAAATAAGAAAAACTATAATAATAAAAACAAGTAAAATAACAAATACAACGGAAACTTGAAAGTACTTGAAATACAATATCAAAATAATTAACAATAACAACAAAATAAATAATAGATATTAACAAAACAATAAAAAAAACCATAACAAGATCTTGAAGGAAAAAACCGCAAACACAATTAGAATGAAGGGAACAAATATGAAACAAGAACTGTAACCAAAAGAACAACAAGAATAACTACAAAAAGAACCACAAAAGATCAGCTATTGAAAGAATTAAGCGACAAAAAAACAACAAAAACTACAACAAAAAAACAACGATGGGAAAAGAAACGAAGAAATTAACGGAAACAAAAACAAAAAACCAGAACTAAAATATCAAGAGCTAGGAAACTGGGAAAACCAACACAAGAACATGAACTACAAAGGAAAAACATCGACGATTAAATGGAAGATGGCCCTATTTGAAAATATTTTTGATTAACGTCTTATTTGAGATATTTTTTTTTTTCCACTAAAGCCTTCTTTTTATATCTTCATGATAGTTATACACCCTTTCCCAACTGAGAATGTATGCAATTTTCGATAAGATAGAGTGTTTTCGACATGCTTTTGAGATAGGGCGTTCTTCAATCAAATTATGGAAAGGACGTTTTGTGAAAACATCTGATGTAGAGCACTTTTTTAATATTTTGGAATATGATCTTCCATTCAGGTGTAATAGGTAACAAAGGTAGCATGAGAGGGGGAAAAAGTGAACAGAAATAGTTTCCAGAACTTTGGGAATTCTGATAAGGGTACTATAACCCAATTTACAAAATGCTTTATTCGGGCCTTCGGTTATCAAAGTTTGGATTTGGACTCTTGTTATAAAGAAGCTGATAAGCTTAAGTCTCTACTTTTAACTTTACATAAAAAGGTTCACCTTTTATGAGGAAATATTGAGCCCCAATCACACAATCCCAACGCACTCAAAAACAGACGATACGTGAATGCATTCAAATTTGGTTTACGTTAATCGCCTTGAATAAAAAAATTTACATACCTCATACCACGCCGATACATCTTTCTATATCAAATTAAATACAAACAAAGCGTTTAGTATACTAAATCAAACAAACAAACCGGAGTATGAGTTCATCAAAGTTACCGTCAAATGTGTAACAAAATATGAACAAAGTTGTAATGAGATGCAAACAAACGGACAGAGTGTGAGTGAGTAAAAATTAACAACAACAAAAACCGTGAAGTAATGCATTTGGGGAAATATTTTCAACAAGGGCGGTTTGTGATAAAATTGAGAATTAGACGGTGTGGGAGAAATACATATGTATATGAAATTCATTTTATACCAAGCTGCCTGGAAGATCCATGCATCTCTTAGTTCATGACATCAGGCACTCCTTCAAACGATTTTGCGTATAATAAACTCACTTACTCACTTGGTCCATAACTTTGAGCTTTGATCGATATTCCAAACCTTGAAGTTATACAAAAAGTAAATCTAGAAAATCTGAATGAAAACATTCCTTCCACATCCGTTGTTTATCTTCGTATACCCGGGCACACTTTAGTGTTTCCAAGTGGTGCCAAGGCTGATTGTTTTGCTTGCTCTCTGGCGCACCCTAAGACATCTAGACTGTTATGTGAATGGGTAAACACATGTTAGCTGGTACCACAACACCAACGCGATACCATAAAACCAAAGAAAATGAGCGCCCTGACGCTTAAGCTTGTATTACGCACAAAAAAAAGCTCACTCCAGTGAGAGTAAAAATCCAAAAAAAACCAACAACAACAGCAACTCATGCCACAATATTCAACTGAGCAGAAGTTGCAGTTTAACCGAGACTTCAATTCAAATTCAACTTTACACATCAGTACATTAAATCCAATTCAGGACGAGTTGACATCAAGCTAAATGGGTACAGGATGGATATGCAGTACATATGTATGTATGCATAAAAACAACAACAAGAGAAACACATGAATTTTGAAGGAAATAGAAAATGGGGTAATTCAATGAAAAGGGGGATACGTTGAAGTTGCAAAGTCCGGAGGGGCTTGTAGTGATCAAATGCCGGAATAAAAAATTTAAATATGTAAATCATATAGAGATATGTATGTATGTAAGTGAGCTATGAGTGTAAGTTTGTTGCGTATAGCGAGTGCTGGATTGCCGGGCATGTGCCAGTTTTGGAGCGTTTGTGTGAGGCAGCATAGGGTTTGAAGGTTGACTGTGAGTGCGTTTCATAAATATAGCACACTAATAGTTTAACTTGTTAAAGATGTGCAGATGTGCTTATAGTAAAAATGTATATGACTTTTAAATGAGAAATTATTTTTTAAAGGAATTAAATATGCGAAACATCTCCGCATTTAAAAATATTTTTTTAAAAAGGTTTTTTTGAAGAATTTTTTCAAAAATGCTTTTTTTGCAACAACGAAAAACCTCAAAATTTGGCTCACGATCACCCTATCTCAGAATGAATTTTAAAAATGAAAATTCAATATAGTTGTAGCTAAGGTGAGAACTTTTACAAACAACAAATTTTCAAAGAGGGATTTATTGGGAAAAATTCAGAGAAATTTTTTTTTTTTCAAAAAGGGTGGTCTTTCACTCTGCTGTCGATTTATTGGTAGTCAGTGAGGAGAGTTTATGTTTTTTTATTTAATACGAAATTTTCGCAAAATTCGATGACTTGTGTCACCTTGCGTTTTACATAATAGATAAGTCCATGAAACTAACAAAAATAAATTGCAGAATTTTTGTTTTGATATTCACCCCTATTGCGAGTGTCGAACACGAATAGATAATCGACTATTAAGCGGTTAGCGATCATCGAGCAATTGCGAGTATATATATGTACATATGTATATAAAATTCTCGTGTCACGGTTTTCGTTCCCATACTCCTCCGAAACGGCTTGACCGATTCTCATGAAATTTTGTGAACGTATTTAGTAGGTCTGAGAATCGGCCACTATCTATTTTTCATTGTTCCGGGAAGTGGACCATGGACCGAAATATTCCAAACTTTTTTGTTTATAGCGCGATTTTCTTCAAATTTGACACAAAATTAGTCCATTACTTTTGTTAAAATTTGGGGTTACTTTTTTCCGGGAAGTGGATCAGGGACCGAAATATTCCAAACTTTTTTATTTATCGTGCGACTTTTCCCTAAATTTGGGCAGGACAACGTCTGCCGGGACCTTCTGGTTAACAATAATAAACAAATTGGGCAAACATATTTTGTAAGAATTCATTTTTCTTAAATTTTTTTTCCACCTAAAGTGGCTGAGCGCCCCATGGTGCGACTATTCGACCACTTCATTGTAACACTGCCACTAAAAAAAATAAAAAAAAGTGCATAGTTTTTGTTGCAAAATTGTTCATACAAATTGGAACTCTATTTATTTATGTAGAAAATGATGGCTATAAAACCAAATTTTCGGCTTTCTAATGAAAAATATTTTTGAAATTTTAAAAAATTTTAATAAATTTTTTTTACTGAAATGTGGTTACAAATAGAGATTAAGACTACTCTTCAATAAATATTCCTTGAAAAAAAATATTTATTCTTTGAAAAAATATTAAAATTCAAACGCTTAAAACATGTGCTATAACTATGCAACCCACTATATGTAGCACATCCCAAAGGTTTCTAACTTTACACCCATTCAATAAACTCTCTGTTTGTATGTATGTATGTATGTGTGAAATCGCTTAAATATGCAATCGCTCGAACACGGCAAATGCGTGTTTTCATTGCAATACGCGCATTTATTTGTCGGCATTTTTATGTCTCTATATTCAACTTCAACCAACTCTTTGGATGTTTCCACATATGTGTCTGCTTGTCTGCTTGGCTGGTCGTATGTATGTCTGTTGTCTGTCAGTCAGCTTAGGCTAGAATGAAAATCGCATCGAATGCGCGTACATTTATGTAAAATTACGCACACATACGAAAGTGCAACAAATGAAACAGAGTAGAAAAATTAACCCAACAAACATTTGGGTGTAAGCACAAGTGGAGGTTAGGTTGAGAATTAATTTGTGAAAATAATTATTCTAAAATAAATATTATAATATGCTGAAGGTAGAACTGCCCCAAAGAAGATAAAGCTTTATGGTTTTGTACAAGGCTTTATAGAACTTGCAAAAGCCCACATCTTAAAGAGGGGGACGCATGAATTCGTTTCTAACCTCATATTCAGTCGTACAACTAAAAGCTCAACAACAACTTCATGTTCAATCCAAACCATGAGCTATTCTCGCTTCAATGTTTATTGGGTATCGCTTCGCTCATACGTGAGCTACCAAACGCAAATCAGTCACATTGGCAAGCAACACGCACTCAAAATTGCACATTCACGGAGCCCCCAAAACAGCCGCACTAACAACGCGTCTGAGCACCGCTTTTACTCTATTTCACTCAAACTTAATCCTTTTTATGCGCATAAAAGGATTTGAAATTGAAATTTTGTTATTTTTGTTTGTCGTGCGTATACCACAAGCGATTTAAGCGCATTCCCGGCGTTCATCAGACCTTAAGCTAACCCTTTATGGCGCCCTGTGCCGCTGCTAATGTTGTTGCAAAACTTTTTTTTTTTTCCTCTTTTGCTGTCTAAGTTCATATAAGCGCTTAGCTTTTGTTTTTGTTTTCATTTGAATTTTTGTTTTAATTTCTTCTTCTTCACATGCGCATATGTATGTGTGTGTGCGCCAGTTTGATGTCATACGTTGTTAGATTTTCCAATCTAATTTGCATTCGTCATCCCCCTGAGTACTTTACTCATCAGATGAGATTTAGTTCTAATATACACTAATGCAGACTGACGAAAATAATAATACAAAAAAGCAAATAAGGGAGTCTATGTTCACGTGTAAGGAAATATTATATACTCAGTTGTGGGGTTAAGACTGAAGAAGGAATAAATAGCAACACGCAAGAAGGGCTTGTGGGTTGTTGTTGTTAAAGCGATTGATCTCCAATTTAGTAGAGGGAATAAATTGCAAAAGTGGGCGTAGTTGTATTACGATTTTAGTTGTTACAATAATTTAGTTTTTTTTTTGTTAATCAGAAATCTATACAATATTTTATTCTGACAAGTGTATTACGCTTCGAGTTATAGAATTCGAAGATTGGCCAAAATTTGTGTGATGCCACGCCCATTTTAAGAAATTTATATTTTTTCACATTTCTCATACCAAGGCGCTTTCAAAGTAAAAATTATGGAAAATTTTTTGTAACAAAGAGAGAGAGACTATATTTTCAGAAAGATGTTACTTACGAGCATAAAGGAGCTGGAGGTAAGGAAGCGAAGAGAGGAATTATAATAATAATAATAATGCCCAACGGATTACCCACCATATCCCGCCCGACCGGCGCGAGGGGCGCATCCGCATGACGCGCGGATTGTTCTCTCGTGCCGAGTCTTTGAAAGGCTTTGGTATGTTAATCGTCGAGATCTAAAACTGCTCAGCTACAGAGAAAACCTCATCAGCTAAGTAAAAAAGATTACACAATTAATAAATAATTAGTTGACAACGAAAAGTTATTGTTAAGAATAAAGATAAGAATCAAAGGATATGAAAAAAAAATTTGTTGCTATGTATTTAGGATAGAAAGAATCGACTTTTTTATGCTGTATAGTGAGTCTGAGATATCGAACGTACCAGAATGAGAATTATAATCTTGACACAAACAACGAAAAGGCTCATATAATTCAAAATTAGTCCGGCACTGCTTCAAGATAAGTGGTTTAAAATGTCTTGATATGCGAGAAGGTACATTGAAGTTCACTTCGCACAAAAGAAACGGGCTTACGATTGAACCATTTAGTAATTTAATCATGAAGACAATTCCAAGCATTTCTCTCCGACTAGAAAGGCTGTGAAGATTAATTAGTTTTAAGCGACTCGTATACGATGGCAAATTATACAAGGGATCCCAGTGAAGATCTCTTAAGGCAAATAGTAAAAATTGTTTTTGAACTGATTCTAAGCGATCCACGTGGACCTGGTAACGCGGGTTCCAAACAATAGAACCGTATTCAAGTATCGGTCTGACTAATGTAGTAAAGAGAGTTTTATTTACATAAGGGTCGCTAAATTCTTTAGACCATCGTTTAACAAATGCTAGAACGCCTCTAGCTTTATTGACTGTTACGTTAATGTGGCAGTTGAAACTGAGTTTGTAATCCATAGTAACCCCAAGGTCAACAAAATCATATATTTGCTCAAGATTGTAATTGTTAATTGTATAGGAAGCTGGCTGTGAAATTCCTCTCGAAAAACGCATGTATTTACATTTCTTTAGATTAAGCGGCATATAATTTAAATCGCACCAAGTAACTAGTGTATTTAGATCTGATTGAAGCTTATTGCTATCTTCGGGTGATGCGAATGACAAGAAAAGCTTTACATCGTCGGCATACATTAACATTTTCGAAAATTCTATTACTGTAGAAATATCATTTATAAACAACAAGAACAGAATCGGGCCCAGATGGCTTCCTTGAGGAACTCCAGAGGAGACATAAATAACATCGGATTCACAATTTTTAAACACTACTTTTTGTATTCTGTCGCTAAGGTAAGAAGAGATCCAGCGATTGAGACCCGGCTGGAAACCCAACTGATCTAGTTTATGAATAAGTAACGAGTGACACACTTTATCGAAAGCTTTGCTGAAATCAGTATAAATAGCGTCGGTGTGCAGATTTTTTCTAAAGCCATTTGAGACATGATTTGTAAATTCAAGTAAATTTGTAACGGTGGACTTTCCCTTACAGAACCCGTGTTGACAGTCAGAAATCAAGGTAGAGATAGGATTCGTAAGCTGATTGGTAACAATAGCTTCAAACATTTTTGGGATGGCAGACAGCTTCGCTATGCCACGATAGTTCTCTATAGAAGCCCTGCTTCCGCTTTTATGAAGCGGTAGAAGAAACGACTCTTTCCATGCTGTTGGAAAAACACCACACTTTAGTGACAGATTGAACAAATTGGTAAGGGGTTTGTAAATATTGTTAGCGCACTTCTTCAAGAAGCATGTAGGAATCCTATCAGGGCCACATTTAAAAGATTCGTTCAAGGTTTTCAGATAAACAAGAACATCATTGGCGCATATAGTTGGACAATTAATTAAATTGTTCCCATGTAGGTCATAGGGATAATTTACAAAGTCAGAATTGGTGACGGCAGAATAGTTAGAAGTGAAAAATTGCGCAAAGAAATTTGCGATATCTTGATTATTGCTAGATAAAATGTCTTTATATTTCATGGCTGAGGGAAATCCCACTACTTTTCGTTTAGAATTTACGAAATCATAAAATGACTTCGGATTGCGAATAATGTCTCTTTTTGTTTTAGAGATATAGGCTTTATAGCACTTTTTATGCAAGTCGATGTACCTCTTACGTAGAACAGAATACAACAAGTAATGTTTGTTTAACCCCGATTTCTTAAATAATTTGAAAGAACGCGTTTTTCTATTTTTCAACATCATAAGCTCTTTAGTAAACCAAGCTTGCGTTGGATGATCATATGTTATTTTACGTTTAGGAACAAACTTCTCAAATAAGTAGTAAATAGTTTGATTAAAGTGTAAAACATTTGAATCGATATCGCCACAAAGCTCAGGCCAAGTTAATTTAGACAGTTCTCTATTTAATTTCTTATAGTTGGCTTTTGAGAAGTTAAAATCAAAGTTACTAATTGAGCAGCATTGTGTACATTGGCCATTACTTAAGGTTTCGTGCAATATTTCCATAGAAGGGTGGTAGACGTCTTCGGGCAAAGCCAACGGATCACAACGATTTACAGAAAATTTGTTTTTATCATCAACATAAATTAAATCTAAGATTTTACCAAACTTGTTAGCGTTAACATTTATTTGACTAAGGCAGAGATCGGAAATTCCATCCAAAAAGTCATTGAAGCCCAGTTTGGATGGATTTGGAATAATGTTTCCATCAGATATGTTCCACGATATATGCGGTAGGTTGAAATCACCTAAGACAATCATCGAGTCAGAAGCTTTAGTCAATAAGTTAACAGTTTTGAGCAGAGAGACATGCTGCATGTAGATTGAAAGATCAGATGCTGGAGGGATGTAGCAAACAGATATGTACATATACACGTTCTGTAGCTGGATGCGGACGCATTTAAACTCAATGGAATCCGTGTTAGGTACATTAACCTCCTCTGAAGGAATGGAGGAATGAACGGCAATTAGAACACCACCTCCGACCCTGTTCAAGCGATCATGTCTATAAACTTGATATTCGTTACAAAAAAACTCGGAATTGAAAACATGCGGTTTTAGCCAAGTTTCGGTAAAAGCAATAACGTTATAACTAAAACTAAAACGAAAGGAAGCAGAAATAAAGTTCCAAAGAGGAATGGGAATGAGAAAGGAGGACTTGAAGCAAAAGGTGAAAATATAACAAGCGAGAGAGCAAAGAAGAGATGAGCTAGAAAAAAATTAGAAAAAATTTGAAAAAAATGAGAAAAACGACAAACATGTCAAAGACGTTCAAACATATGTATAAAATGAAAGTATATGGGTATAACGACTATATTCATATAGCCTTCTTTTTACTAAAAAGTGGGCGTGGTAATCAAACTAATACATTCTACTGAACATTGCTTGTAATAAATATAATATTCAACATTTTTTTAAATATATAATTTTCAATAATATTAAAATTTGCTTAGCCAAAAGTAGGCAGGACCACGCCCATTTTAAATAATTAGCAAAAAGAATAATAATAACATACCAATAATTTCTAGGTATAAAATTCTGTTATAACATTTTTTTATTGCTTTTTCGGTATCTAAAAAGTGGGCGTGGCTTTCATAAAATATTAAACCCAACTACAGCATAATTAAGGTGACCATATTTTCTATTTAAAAAGTCATCATACCAGCTTCTGCATAATAGAAGCCTGACTACAAATACTTTGAGTAAATCTTTGCTGAGTGATTAAAGTCGAATTTCTTTGAGCTCAATTCAAAAGTTTTGACTTTCGTAGCTTACATGGTTTTCTATCGACACGGATGGTCACCGTAGATAGGGAATATAGAAAGAACATTATTCCCCTAGTACAGCAGTGAAAGAAAGTTGAATAACAGGAAGAACTTAAAAAAATTGATAGCGAGTGAAGAGAAAGAGAGAGATCCAATCAAAGTTCCGTACTCGGGTCCACAATATTCGAGCCTTCAATAGTTATCGCAATCTTACGGTACAGAAACCAGAAGAACAAAGTGCTAATCGATGTTGGATAAGAAGAGGGGTTATTAAAGAGACGCAGTCAGAGAGACTGAAGGAAAAGAAGAGAGAGGGCGTGCGAAGGAATGTTAAAAGCGGAATGCAAATAGAGCATGAATGAAAACAAACTCAAGGTAAAGAACGCTAGACAAGGTGAGGTGAGCAAAAAGTTTGTGATGTTTGGAGTTACGAAAATTATTTGTTTTCCTTTTCAGCGCTACTCAAATTAAAATACTGCAAATTCTTGAACTACAACAACAGCTGATTAAATATCGAATATTAGTAGCACTCTCTTACAAGGAAAATTCCATTTACTTATAAAAAATAATTGAGATATATGTACATCAAGCAGTTGCACTCAAGTCAAGTAGCCAATTCACGATGAATTTCAATACTCCTTCACTGCTCTTTTATGGTATTGAAATGTCAAATTAATTGACAGTTTACAAATCATGCAACGAAAGAAAATAAATATTCTAACTCATTGTGCTTAGGCAAGCTAGCAAGAGAGGGTAGAGGAGAGAGGTAAGTTTAGCCATGTAACAGCACACAAATAACAACAACAAATGCACATGATTAGACACCATATTTGAGTGAGTAAAGAGCAATCAACGTATGTTAGACTCATCCGGACAAGAGAGGGTTTAATTATTGAAAAGGATATTCAACTCATTTAAGTACTAACGTATACATGTATATATATGTGTGTGTATGTATGTGTGTAAAACTTGCTAACAAGTGTTTGAATACTCTAATTTAGAGCTGAACTTGCACACATGCGACTCTATTGTTATGCTGTCTACAATGGTTAGAGACTGTTTATATCTGTCTGTCTATCAGTCTGCACAATTTTATGCTTTTGTTAGCATTGAAATTTTTTTATAGCATTTTTTTTCCCTGCTCATTTGTATGGTGAAACAAATGATTTTATTGTTGTCGATGTACATATGTTTTTTATGTAACACGCGTCTATGGTAGGAGCAGCACTGCTTGCGGATCTGCCGTAGTTCCTGTAACTTTAATGAATATGGAAAAGCTTTAATCCCATTGCTTGGTTGATTAGTAAGTACGTAGGTTATTTAAGGTTAAGTTGAGGTTTGGTCATACTTCATAGGAAAGTTTTATTTGGACAACTTAAAAAATTCAACCACTAATGATCTGTCAAACCTTGAGCCCTCCTTTCTGTATAGAAACCTTCGATCGCGCTGACAACAACTAACATTTAGCTCATCCAATACCGAATTCGTGAACTATAGTTTTTCTGTACAGAATTCCCTTTTTGGTGGGGTAGAAATTGTTCCAATATTTACAGATTTCTTAAGCTCAGTGTGCCATAACCCCAATTGACAATATGACACTACCCTTGTCGTAATCCTTATTTGTTGGGCTTATGTCAAGGCGACTATAAATCGACAGACAGGTTCATACATTCTCATCAGCATACACCTCATTCCTGAAAGGTATATAAAATTACAGAAATGTTTACCGGAAAAAAATGTCTTCCTGACAATCCGGCAGACAAGTGTAAAGGAACTCAACTAATTGAAATGGCGATGAGCAAATAAAAAAAACACATTTCAAATAAAGCAACAATACTGTTAAAGAAAAAAAAACAATACAAAACAATAAAAAATATAAAACAATACCGTTACATAAAATGAACGTGAAATGCTCGTCGAAAAGCGCTGACAGCGGAAAGCTGAGCGAAGTGGCAGTGTGTGGCATGGTGGCCGGGGAGACGTACGGCGGGCGTCTGAGCTAGCGCTAGCGATAAAGCTACCGGAAAAGTAATCACGAAAAGGTTAATGTGCATTTCCAAAAAGGATAAAACGAAGTTATTGAAAGTGGGGTTTGAATGCGCTGCAATGCTGCAACGGTTCATTGAGGCATTCATAGATTTGTATCGAATATTTATTTAGATGTTCTGATATGTATACAGGGTGAGGTGAAGGAAATTTTATAAATTTTATTTCAAGAGAAGTTAATGTTTAATTTAAGTTAATGTTTAACTTAAAAGCGACATAACCTTAAAATAATGGTTGATTATTTAAAGTTCAAAAAGCTCAAAAGCTTTACAACAATACTCATACATACATAGATGAGCGCATTATCATTATTCAAAAAAAAAAAAAAAAAAAAAAAAAAAAAAAAAAAACAACTGAGCTCGCATTTTAAATTACTTTCGAGAGAGCCATCAGCTTTTATACGAAGTTAAGCTGAAAGAGCTTCCCTTAAAGTTAAACTCAATAGGGTCCATATACGCGTAGAGCACTTCCACTCTTACTTTGAATAATCTTTTTTTTTTTAATCGGCAGTTTTCATTCGTCACGAACCAACCAGCAGAGATGTAGAAGAATGCCATCTTTTGCGAATAATTATTCATTTGATTTATCGCAAAATGATTGCAGCCATTTTTTTTAATTCTTTGACTGGGACTTAAAAAATTATGTCACCATTCAGACTTCATTCTGCGACTGCGAATTCTTTTTTTCAATAATTTTTTTGGTTATTCATGTATTGCATTCATTGAATAAAAAGTCTCTCTGAAGTCAATTGAAGTAATTTGGAGTCATTTGAAGTCAATTTACCTGTGGCATATAAGACATGAACGTAAACTAATTTTGTTGCAAATAGTTATTGATTTTACTCAAAAAATAAGGTCTGTAAGTGACTTCTCTAAATGACTTCAAAGTCGTAACTTCAAAAAGACTGCAGACTTCATTTTTTCATACTTTAGCCAAAAAGCGAGTCAATGAGTACATTTGAAATTTGAAGTCATTGAATAAGACTTCAACTGATTGCATTCGCATATCAATGCATTATTTTACAACCCTGCCAACCACCAACCTCACCCTTTATATGATCGTAAAATACTCAGAACGCTCTTAAACATTGTCAGCAGCGTCATCATCATCGTCAGCGCGACCATTAACGTTTTATTCATCGCCGTCATTTGTATACCGTTACATTAGTCTGGCGCATGGCATGCCAATCAGCCACAATCCACTTTAGCTACATTCATATTTTTTTCACAAAGAGAACATTCGGTGAGCGAATGAGCAGCGAAATGTCAAAACAATTTAAAACAGCTCAATTCCTTTTTTTTGGAATGAAATTCCTTTGAATATCGTAGTCTGGCATTTATTCAAAGTACGCGAATTTTGTATATGTATATGTACATTACTTTAGCCCTTTTTCCACTGTCAGTCAGTGTCATTTCCAATTGGACACATTGAGTTGAGTTCAACGGAGTTGTGAATTCAATTAATTTAAATGCAATTGATTGACTAAGGATTTTGAAGATAGAGTTCTATGTGTAGGAGCGAGCGAAATATTTAAAAAAAAAATATAGCAAAATATTGAGTATATTCAGGAGCTAAAGATGAGCCATCAAAGATCATAATAGGCAATTTTCAGGTTAGGAGTTTTCAGCCAAAGAATGGACAGACCAACAGTCAAAGTTTTTATCACCGCACCATCCTTCCATGAGCAGTTCTTGCGTTCCTGGTAATCCCAGATACACTCATTCAATTTGATCATGCCCGTAGTAACATCAATGAATTTCACAAGTTCACTCTCACTTCCTTGCTCAACTCCTCTACCTTCTAAGCTGTGCAAAAAAAAATTTTTTTTTTTTTTTTCAAAAGCTTTCTTGTGCTTGCTAACCACCACTTATTGTGTGAACTTTGTGTTTAAAAATTTATTTAAAATATTGCTTAGAGCTATTATTAATAGAATTTTCTTGGAAAATTTGTTTAAATGTTTTGAGAAAAAAATCGATACAGTAGGCTGTAATCTTTTATGAGCGAGTTACAAAAAGAAGCAGTTTTTAGAATAATTAAGTTCAAAGGAAGGAAAACTCGAACAAGTAAGGCAATCAACTTCGTGGTAGTCCTGCAATCTCATACTTTTTACAACTCTAGCTTAAAAGATTACAGCTACAGACGCTGCTGACTGTTTGAAGTATTTTTTTCTCTGAATGCCTTCAAGCGAAAATAAAAAATACGCACCACCAAGCATGCTGTCACAGAAAATAAAAAGTTGCAAGGAAAATAATAAAAGTAAAAAAAAAAATTACAAAAAAAAAATTGCCAAGTAGAAAATTGTATGAAACACGTGGACGCATTCAGGAAATGAGCAGCAGCAAACATATCCCAAAGCAGCGTCGCTTTAATGTAATTAAGCATCATCATAATTCCCCAGGGCTGATTAACAATGCGAACAAGCAAAGCACAGAATTATACAGCAAAGGAAATAACTAAGGTATATGAGGTACACACATACAAAAGAACGAAGAAAAAGAAGAAAAACAATAGACTTGGTCCATTAGTAGCGCTTAATAATACCAACAACAACAACAATAACAGCAATAAATGAAAAGTAAAAAAGCAAAACATTTTCGCAACAATGACCCACAAGGCAAGCATAAAGTTCGAACTCAAGAAGATTACCAACAACAACAACAACAATATCAACTTCAAAAGCGCTACAATAAATACAAAGAAAGAAAGCAAACACCGCACGGCAAGAGAAAACCAAAAACAACAAAGTGAAAGGCAAAAAAAATATAAAAAAATTTAAAGCGCAAATGAACGTTGATTTGTAGAAAGATGTGAAAAGTGTGGAAAATTTGCGAAAGGTGCACCAAAAGCATCAAGAAAATGTTAATCAAAGCGTTCATTATTGTATTGGATGTTGCATGCTTTTAGGCGCGCTAAAAAAGCGCACAAAGGTTTTAGTTCTTTGGTCAGCACTAGCAACTCATCAAATACATTGAATGCTATTGAACTGACCTTTTCCAAGCTTTAAAGCTTTTCAACAAAGTAACGGCCACAAAAGCGTGAAAGCCACGAGACATACAATGAAAACGTAAATTTTTCCGAGTTTTCAAATGACGGGATAGCAAGCAAATCTTAAACATAGAAAACTGGTAAAGAAGTGAGTATTTGCAGCCAAGAAAGTGATTTAAGAAGTGTGAAAACGCGAGTTTTTCTCATTGCATTGGTGCAGTCTGAAATTGTTGCATACTTATAGGCGCTGTTGGTCTACATTGAAATTTCAATTACATAAGCATGGAGAAACTTGTCCATTTAATAGTAGGAGACTAACAATTGAACTGATTGCATGAAAATTATACCATTAAATTAATTTTGATGCTGTTAATACATCTTGCTTTATCTCGTCAGGCGATCAATCAACTACATCCATACAATTCCAAGGTATTATGTTATCAATTGCCAAGAAGTAAACAAAACTATTTACTAGCTGCGTGTTACGACTGCAATTGCACAGTGGGAAATGTTTTTAGAAATCTTAGTCAATGAAAAGTTCATATGTTGATAAGCCAAGGAAGTAGATAATTTATGTACATACTATATCACTACAACGTACATACATACATATGTATATATTTAGATTTATATGTATTTACTTATTCCATGCATCACTAGTATTGCAAAACTGCAGGTTTCTAAATATGTTATTTTCCACTTTGACATGTCCAATGCGCTTAAATCAAAATCTTGACATGTTTTTCTCTTAATGGAATAGCAAGACAAACCAATTAAGTGCAATTCGTAATTATAAACAACTGCTTACAAGATCGATAGTCTTGAATTAAGTTGAAAAGTGACCTTATCCTTATCCTTATCCTTATCCTTATCCTTATCCTTATCCTTATCCTTATCCTTATCCTTATCCTTATCCTTATCCTTATCCTTATCCTTATCCTTATCCTTATCCTTATCCTTATCCTTATCCTTATCCTTATCCTTATCCTTATCCTTATCCTTATCCTTATCCTTATCCTTATCCTTATCCTTATCCTTATCCTTATCCTTATCCTTATCCTTATCCTTATCCTTATCCTTATCCTTATCCTTATCCTTATCCTTATCCTTATCCTTATCCTTATCCTTATCCTTATCCTTATCCTTATCCTTATCCTTATCCTTATCCTTATCCTTATCCTTATCCTTATCCTTATCCTTATCCTTATCCTTATCCTTATCCTTATCCTTATCCTTATCCTTATCCTTATCCTTATCCTTATCCTTATCCTTATCCTTATCCTTATCCTTATCCTTATCCTTATCCTTATCCTTATCCTTATCCTTATCCTTATCCTTATCCTTATCCTTATCCTTATCCTTATCCTTATCCTTATCCTTATCCTTATCCTTATCCTTATCCTTATCCTTATCCTTATCCTTATCCTTATCCTTATCCTTATCCTTATCCTTATCCTTATCCTTATCCTTATCCTTATCCTTATCCTTATCCTTATCCTTATCCTTATCCTTATCCTTATCCTTATCCTTATCCTTATCCTTATCCTTATCCTTATCCTTATCCTTATCCTTATCCTTATCCTTATCCTTATCCTTATCCTTATCCTTATCCTTATCCTTATCCTTATCCTTATCCTTATCCTTATCCTTATCCTTATCCTTATCCTTATCCTTATCCTTATCCTTATCCTTATCCTTATCCTTATCCTTATCCTTATCCTTATCCTTATCCTTATCCTTATCCTTATCCTTATCCTTATCCTTCTCCTTATCCTTATCCTTATCCTTATTCTTATCCTTATCCATACGCAGAGATAATATTACTATCAACCCCTTCTTGTTTATTTATTGCAAGCCTTAAGCAACGTAAGCCTGTCAGAAATTCAAAAACGTGCATTCGTTGAAAAACAATATGACATTATACATAAATAAAAAAATATGTTTTTTAATTTTATAAAGAACACTTTTGTTAATAATTATCCACATCCGGTTAATGTAATGCATTTTATTGTGATATTTTTTCATCAGTCGTCTGTTAGTTTCTATTTTTTTAAACGCCCTTCGTTACATTTTGCAACTTTGCTGCTTTGTGACGCGGCGGAAGCAATGGGGTTTGACGGTATTTGTAAATGTTGTTATTACATTTACAGTTTTTGTTGTTGTCTGTACTTTTTTCCCTCTTGTTGTTTTTGTTGTTACTACTACTGTGCTATTGGAACTCAAAAAGAACTTTTCATTTGTTTTAATGAAAATACATGGCAAAAAAAAAAAAGAAAACTCAACAACTAAAAAACAAAGCAACAACAAAAAAAAATGTTAACATAAAAATGCGCGGAAAACAAGCAGATCCGCCAAAGCCACAAAAGCGTGTATTGTGTCAGCCCCGTCGAGGAGTCTGCTGTCGCCCCTCTACATACAGTGCTATATTTAATTAAAAATGAAAACAACGCTATGTTACTAACGCTGAAAGCTTTTTTCATTCATTATGTGAACAAACAGCAATGGCAAAACAAAAGTAACAACAGCAAGTGAGATGTAATGTACTACTATTGTCAACTGCCGTTTATATAAACTTTTATCAACTTGATACTTTTCATTAACATCGCATATTGGCTATGGTCTGAGGTCGGGTCTGTTTTCGGGTGTAAGATAAATCTGGATAAATCGATCAAAAGCTCAAGGAAAATGCTTAGAATGATGATATTTGCTGTATAGACAATTTTTATATTTAGGGATATTTTCTGGTGGTGAAAATTTTACCACTTGGGGTTATGGCACTAGCCAAGGTGTGGTAATTTCAAGTTCAAAGCGAGCCACATTTTCTTTTTGATACTATGTCCCTTTCAAAGAATGGATATTTCTTTACTTGGGACTATGACACTACGAAAGCAATAATGCTCTTTTTTTGGTCCCTATGTCACAGTAAAATTAGTGTTATGTCTTCTTTTTTGACACCTTGTCACTATGATTGGAGTGACACCCCTTTTTTTCACTATGTCACTGAAAAATGAGTGATAACATTTCTACTTTAGACTGCTTCACTGTTCAAGGAGTAAATAAGTTTATATGTGGGTTATGTCACTTTCAGGGAGCTTTATCATTAAGGAAGAAGTAATAGGTATTTTTTTGACACTATGTCACTGGGAAAGTGGTAATACCTTTTATTTTGATAGTATGTCACTATGAAAGAAGCGACCATCTTTTTATTTATGACTTTGAGACTTGGGATTATGTCACTGAGGAATTAGTGGTTTGGCACTATGTCACCGTAAAAAGAGTGATGCCTTTAGAGATTATGCCACTCTTCAAACTATGACAATTTTTCTATTTTTTATACAGATACTTTTTCAGGAAACTTTTACTAATCTAATTGAGATTGTGTCACAGCTTTAAAGCTTATTTGTTAAAACTCTTCATCTCTAAGATCACTTTTGTCTTAAACCATCCTATAGCACGATCATTTCGGAACCACTTACTTGCACATCCTTTAGTTTTTTTTATTTCATTTTTATTTTTTCGGATTTTCTAAGTGTATTATATTATTTCTTGGATATATATGGTTGAGCTTTCCTTTGCTAATTCTAGAACAAAGAAGCTTTAACATTTTGAATTTTTGTAGTTTGCGCTAGAGCGCAACGCACGGCATCGTTACACAACTAAGTTAGCATTACTTAAAACATTAAAAACATTTCCGTCTGGTTTTTATTATTTACAAGTAAATATAGTCAAAAGAAGCAGACATTCAAAAGTATACTTCTTTATATATATACATATATATATATATTTATCTTTTGTTCAAAAGCATCCTTGCAGACGTTCTCTTCCTTACTTCCTCATATCCTTTTGCATTGTTTACATGAGCTGCTGTGTGTTTGCGCTTAATAGCCAAAGTGGTCGATAATGTTAAGCTTTTAGAGGACATATATGTATATGTATATTATATATATATTTTTACATACACATATATAGTACACAAATATGTGATCGTCTGCAAATTGAATATAAAAATCAGACTCTTAACAAGCACTCACTCAAAGCACTCCAAACCATTGCTTGAAAGTTGTCTTTTGTGCTGCAGTCAAAGCTCAAAAGTCGGCTACTTGGGGAGGGCGAGCAACATATGCTCGCAGACGTATTGCTAGCTACTTATTTTCTTATGTATGTAAATATTTTGCGGCAATGAAAATGATATTGCTAAATTGGTAGCAGAAAATAAGTATAAGTACTCATATTGATGCTTCATTGAAGCGCTCGAGGGCAGCAAATGAACGTCAATAGTCAGTTGGAGATTACTGATTTTATTAAACTGTAGTTTACCTCTTGATGTTATTGTCTTCTTTCTCTTGTATTCTCTTTGTTGTTATCTTTTTTCTATTGGTATCTTCTTGCTGTTGTGGTACTTTCTGGTTTGTTGTTGTTCATGTAGTATTTTTGTTGGTATTTCGTTCTTGCTGTTGTCCTCTTTTTGTTGTTTTTTGATTCCTGTTTTCTTCTATTTTTTGTTTATCTTTTCTGGTTTTTTTTTTTTGTTGCGTTCTTGGTAAAATCTGCTATTACAAAAGGTAGCTAACAGTGGTTTACGAAGACGTTAGCTGAAAACCAGGGATCAAAGAAATCCGGGAACAATAATGTTGAAGAAAGGAAGGTATTGAATTCATGCCCGTAAAAGGACTGCCTGTTACAGTATAACCCTGTAGGGCCCATAACATATCTACCATTCCTTGAATGAGTGTGAGACTCAGCTGGGAGAAGTACTGGTCCTGTAGTAAGGTCGTTCACCAATAGCATGAGCATCTGAGAGAGAAAGAAGATGAAAAAACCAATTTGCCAATAACTGATGAATGTGAGTAAGCATAGTGTGGTCATCTGACTGAAAATAAAGGCGACAGTGCATATGATGAAAACCAAGAAAGATTTTCAGAGACAAGATAAAACAAACATTTGGAAAACACAAACGAAGAGTAATGAAAGACACTGACGAAAAAAAAGAAAATACGCACAGAGCAACAAAAAAAAAAAAGCAAGTAACTTGATTGCAAATGACATTGCAGATTGTAAACGTGAAAATGAAAATGCAGAAAGAAAATGAAATGTAAATAAAAAACATGAAATTGTGGCAACACCGAATTGACGACTGCAAGCTGTACGCTGATAAAGAAATGCCACCAAAAATGAGAGCGAAACATAAATCGAGTAATATAAGTAGGTGCAACAAATTGAATGCTTAATGAGCGGATAAAATAAATTGCAAGTAAATAGGGTAACTGCACTAGTATCCGGACACTTAGCGTTTTTCGCATCTTTGACTTACACTCAATTTCTCACTATATACGCTGCCGCGAAAAGTTAAATTGTTTATAAAAATATAGACATTTCTAAATAATATGACGCATGTATAATTTAAATTTATAACGTTCTTAGTATTATTAAATTAAAAATCCAAAAAAGTTCGATTTGTTCTAGTTTCCGGACAGTCAAATTAAGTTTCCGGACACTTTTGTTTTAGTATCCGGACACCCGAGATTTGTATGTACACTGTATTTTTGAAACATAAATATCCTTTTGTAATCTATATAAAATATAATAAACTCTCATTTAGTAGAATTAAGATGGTAATTCATAGTTTTCGGCTACTTTCCAGTGGTCAGACAGCCCGTCCGGATACTGAAAATCATAGCAAATTTTGGGTTTTAGTATCCGGACAGTAATAATTTGTGCCGAAAATTAAAAAAAATAAATTTTTTTATTTATAATATGAAAGTTTATTATATTTCAAACAGATATTACTAACTTTTTTGTAATATGTTAATAAATACTTGTTCTGCACTTATTTTCCTAAACAGTTCCCACTATTTTTTTTTTACAAAAACCTGTACTTTTGCCGGATGCTCAAACTTCTGTCTCTTAAATTACGTGTAACTTTTAAACTATACTTCTGATTCAACCCAAATTTTCCAAGGACACTCAGAAAACATGTATATTTCCATTAGTGTTGCTATTTGAGAATATTTTTTGGGGATTTGCCTTTTAATCCCAAAACATTGACATAGTGTCCGGCCACTAGCGCTGTCCGGATACTGGTGCAGTTACCCTAAAGTAATTAAAAAGTTTTTTAATATATAAGACGCCAAAAATGGGTTGTGGAAAATATTGCAAAGAAAAGGGATTAAACGGCAAGGATTTTTCGTAGGTGAAGAGAGTGACAAAGCGGGAGTGAGTGATCAGGAGTTAGAGCACGAGGTAGAGGGAGGGATAAGCATAGTTTATTTATTTTTTTTTTTATTTATTTTATTTTATTTTATTTTATTTTATTTTATTTTATTTTATTTTATTTTATTTTATTTTATTTTATTTTTTTTTATTTTATTTTATTTTATTCTATTTTATTTTATTTTATTTTATTTTATTTTATTTTATTTTATTTTATTTTATTTTATTTTATTTTATTTTATTTTCTTTTAATTTATTTTATTTTATTTTATTTTATTTTATTTTATTTTGTTTTATTTTATTTTATTTTATTTTATTTTATTTTATTTTATTTTATTTTATTTTATTTTATTTTATTTTATTTTATTTTATTTTATTTTATTTTATTCTATTTTATTTTATTTTGTTTTATTTTAGTTTATTTTATTTTATTTTATTTTATTTTATTTTATTTTATTTTATTTTATTTTATTTTATTTTATTTTATTTTATTTTATTTTTATTTATTTAATTTCATTTTATTTTATTTTATTTCATTTCATTTTATTTTATTTTATTTTATTTTATTTTATTTTATTTTATTTTATTTTATTTTATTTTATTTTGTTTTATTTTATTTTACTTTCATGATTTTCATTTCACTTACTTTATTTACGAGCGCTTGGACTTAAAGATTTTTCTTTAAAAATTGTAAAGTTTAACAACTGAACGGCAAAATATACATATGTTCGATTAAGCAATACAAATTGCATATAATTGCTTTTCCTCTCAATTAAAAATCTCATGAATAGTATATGCTAAATACTATTTGGCATATTTTACCTCTTTACTTAATTTCACAATCAATTTATTCCTAAATTTGTTGAAAGTGTGGTTGTGTTTGTATCAAAAAAATTTCTTTGTGACTACGTTTGTGTATGTAACGCATGTGGAAAAGCTTATTGAAAGTTCAAACGGTTATATACATATGTAAGCATAAATTTAAAATGTGTGAAATTGAGCTATTAATTTGTAGCTGAAGTTATTATTTGACTTTTCTTACAAAATGTATTGCCGAGAAGTGAAGTATTCCAAATTCTATAAATAATTGAAGCTTTTCACTTAAATTGCTGACCGCAAAATATGTAAACACATGTGTAGGTATTTTATGTGTAGTGTCAGCTGACTGAATTGATTAGGCTTTATTGGCAATTGAGCATAATTTATGTTACAACAGTCGCCAAATTTGACTTGCTTCAAATATTTATTTATTTTAAAATTTAAAATATTTTCAAAAAATTTCAAAGAAACATATTTAACTTTGGCTTTTATATCAGTAATTTTTTTATTACCCTTTCAACAATGTCTAACTGTAATAAAAGCTCTGTTATTTATGTATAGAAAACAACAAGTGCCTAAAAGTATGCTACATCTCAAACCTCACAAGGAGCAGTAGTTTTAACTCGTCTAAAAAGTAGACCTCTTCCAACAAATATTATCCCAATTTTGAATAACTGGGCCTCTCTTTTATCTGAGTTTGTATGTTGACTAAAGAATTGATTTTATTGTTGTATTGTCTTATTTGTTGTCTGCGTGATATATTTTTACTCTCCAGGTGACACCATTTTTCATCACCACTTTTATTATCGCATACAAACATATTTGTTTCACACCAGCAAACAGCTTGAATTGCTGGCCTTGCATTTGCCCCCCCCAGAATGTTGTCGACAGTAATCTTTATGCTCCAAATAGTTTTTTATGGCAAAAAGTCATCAACAGACGGCGGCTAGAAAAAATAAATTTATAGCACATACATTCATATTTATTTTTCAACTATGAAAATGACAGCAAGCAGATGATGAAGTTTGCACTCGCCCAGGAAAATAATAAAATCTGCATTCACTCATCACCAACCAGTCAAAGAGCTAATATGTGTATGTATGTGTGAAGGCAGGGACGCGAATGTATCTGTGAAGAGGTGCCCTGACGAATATGGGTAACCACTTCTGAGGAGATGGAGACTGTGGTGTAAGTGCATACATACATATATTAGACCCTGCAAAAAAAAAAATTTTAAATTTGGGGAATAGTACTTTCCGGTAAAATCTAAAGCTCTAAATATTATGCTTTGGTCTCATTAAATTTTTTTATATTTTTTTTTTCTTATCTTTATTGTCCCTTAATTTTACACATTTTCTACATCAAAAAATAATAATTAAATAATTTATTTTTATAAAACGATCATATAGTATGTGCACATGAAACTTTTTTACAGCAAACGAAAGCTCTAAACTACCATAATTTAAACGAACGCACTTTTCTCCACAAAAAAAACTAAAATTATTCCCAACATTTGACTGATGGGTTGTGTAAATGACAATTAATCAAATTAAATAATGTGGCTGCCTAAGGGTGTGTTTTTGCATACGCTTTACATACATACATACATACATATGCATGTGTGAGTGCTTGTGTTTGACTGTGGACGCATATCCATAAGCTTTTTGTGCCTTTTCCTGTCGTGCGTGGGATTGACATGCTGTGATTTGGCGTGGAATGCGGTTAGCCAATACAAACAAATGATAAAGAAATAGGAGTTAACGTGTGTACATAAACAAGAAATCAAATATAATTGCCAAGTAAACAGAAACAATAGTACAGCAACAACTGCCAACTATGTGTTTGTGTATATGTTTATAAATGTATCTGTAACTGTAAAAATCAGTCATCAATTAAATGTAGAAAAAAATTGCTGGCTAAGAAAAAAATTATAGACAACAACAAACGTGCACTATAATCCAATTAAATGCGAGAAAAAAAAAAAAGATTGAGCTCAAACGTGGATTTACAACTTTTCCGCAGCTTTTCAAGTTTTCTGTGTTTTGTGATTTTTTTTTTCGTTTTGTTTTTCTTTTTGTTTTGTATGATTTACAGTTTTTATTGCGCTACTGCGTGATTTACAATAAAAAAAATATATATACCCAGTAGCGCAAACAAGAAGAGAGGAGAATAGAAAATATTTATTAAGCCATGCCTAGCCGGTCGTTTGTGAACAATAAACGTACATATGTATATAATTATATATCTATGCAGCTATGATATTCATATTAAGGGTTGTCAAAAAAAAATCGATTTTTACTTTAATCGATTTTTTTCCAAATCGTTTTATCTCGATCGATGTGAATAATTAGTAGATTTTTACTCTAATCGATTTTTTTGGATCGATTTTATTAATAGCAAGTATCTCAATTTTTAAATTTGGTAAGCTGGTCAATAATAGTGAAAAATTACCATGCCCACTTTTTATGCATTGAACAGTAATATTGGAAATTCAGTTTACCGATGAAAACCGGTGATAAAAAATTTTAGAGCTGTGCATAAATAATCGATTTTTAATTCAATCGGTTTTTTAATTATCGATTTTATTAATGGTAAGAATCTGTCTCTCCGCACAATAATTTGGCAAATTTCGAGATAGTTTATTAAAATTTATTACGGTACTAAGTGAAATCGAATAAAAGACACTCCCACTTTTTATGTATTGAAAATTCAGAAAAGCTGATAATTACCAAGTTTATATATGCGAATAAATAATTGATTTTTTATTTAATCGTTTTTTTCGATAAAGATATTTCAGTTGTCAAATTTTTTGCCCATGCGACAGTTGAGAAGAGGATTAAACTTTGTGCGCACTACAGCCGAAAACGTAAGCTTTCGTATAAATCACCTTCAGCCAATTTTAATTCTAGTCGTGTCTCAGGTATCACTAAACATTTGTGACAAGTATTTATTCACTTTACATTTTTAACAAATCGATTTATGCCCAAACAAAAAAAAAATCGATTATTGAGTAATCAATTTTTTCGATACGAGGTTACATCTCTAAACAAATTTAGTATGTATGTATATAAAAATGGTGGCACTTATTTAATTTTTGTACACGTTTATCATTATATCTCTGAAAGCAATTGAGATGTGGAACTTAAACATATATCTTATTACAGCACTAATTAGCAGCTTTCGTTTGATACCCATATTGTACAAATACATTTTGGGTCACCCTGATACACACATTGGCCGATAACACCGAAATCGGTAAAGTTATCGATATGAGGGATATATGAAATGTTTACTTGGAAACTTAGTAATGCAATGATCGTATCTTTTTTTATTTCTATTAAGCTGTTTTTGTATGATGCGCGCGCAAACATACAGACAAACAGACGACAATTCTAAAAAAAAGTTACAAACAATCGCAATCATTCGATTTTATAAGTTTTCACTTCGTACTACGCCAACTCCAACTATACCCCATTCGCAAATTCTTCATTCGTTTTGCAGATTATCGTTGGCAATTAATGTCTGCTTTTGAATGGGGTTAAATTGAAATCAATTTCGTTTAATTAAATTAAAATGCGTTTATATCAACGAAGCGAAATGAGCGCAATACGAATGAATACGTGGGGTTGCGATCGGCCTGAGCGACTACTTTGACTCTTTTTCAATTGTTGTAGCGCGCACACATTCTTGCTGAAACAATTTGTTGTTAATTTCGCGTTTATGTTGAAACGAAAAGTTTTCAGCAAAATATTTGTTAGTAATTGTTTTTCCACTTTTGTCGACTGTCGATGGGAGTACATAGATGTGGAGGGGTTGCGATTGTTTTGTAAACTATTTCAGCTTAAATTAGCAGATATTAATTTTTAAAAGTATTTAGGGAATTCTCTTTTTTTCAGCTTCAGTGTAAAGATTTTTGAAAACAGTGCAGTTTGAAAACCACTTAAAAACATTGGAAAAGCAAGAGGAGTTCTAAATATGTTTCTGTCCGATTTTTTTTTTTTCAGGAATGAAAAGTGTTGGCTCCATAGAATTGACACTTTTTCGTGCTGTCAATTACTTTTAAAGCTTTGTCACTTCTGTTATTTATTTTGGCAACACCCTATTGTACTTTAATGCGCTCTTAGTAATGCTATTTTTTCCAAAGCATAGCTGTTTCCGCAAAATCAAACTACTTTCAGTTTCATTTAAGATGTCTTTCTTCAACAGATTTATATGCTTCATACATGCTAGAGTTGCAGCGAATTTCACATTGTAGATAACCTCCGTTACGAACTCGAATGTTAAAGCCTTACATCAGCTGATTGTTCTAAAATAAGTATACAATTTGAAAGAAAACTCAGTGAAGAACGTGAAATTAGTATTCTACCTCAGACATGTTCGTGCATACATGTTTGATCATGCAAGTTAGATCATACATGTTTGATGGGCGTTCGAACTTTAAACAAATACTTTGAGCACTTTCAAAATATCACGAATAAATTTATTTTTTAAATCGAATACTTGATTCTTTTGGTATCACGATTACACAATACTGGTAAATCTTTTTCGCAAATTCGACTTCGCATACAACTATTCGCCACATTCCTACTGCGCTTGCAAGTATCTAGTTTTAATTTAATTGTTTACTTACTCTCACATAGTTGTCACTTATTTGTTTTCCTCTTTTCAAGTGGCTTAAAGTCAACTCTGTGCTAATTTAGCTATCAATTTCATTGTTTGGCTGGTCATTAGCTCTAAAGTGGAAAAGTAAAATCTCGACCTACATTCCCACAGTGATTTTCGCCAGCAACATTGCAGCAATTGACGACAACACCGAGTGTTATTAGCGCAGCGCAGCGCATTTGTGGTGTTTCAGCAGTCACAGCTCTTTTGTTTTTTCCCTCCCTTTCATCCCTCGGGTGAGTAGTTTTTTTTTTAACGTTTCACTCAACGAACAACGCCAATGTAAGCTGATTGTCACTACCTCTGATTGACCGCTTTTACTAATCCCTGTTTTGCTAGGGGACACGACAAGCCATGTGGCAGTTTGCTTTGCGCACCTCTGTAGCTAGATATATGTATGTATGTATAAGTTATACCAACAAACATATGTATGTATATTTCTTATACCGTCTTTTAAAATAAATTTAAAATTATTTTCTAGTAGCAAAAAAAGTGTTTGGACACATCACTCATACTCGCGCTTAAGCCAAAATAAGTTTAAAGTTTTAGTAATTTCATCCTAAAAAATCTTGCAGCTTAAAACTGGGGCGCTATCAATGTCTTAGACGGTATAGAGAAATCGTTTTATGCTTCGCGTTGTTTTTGCTTTTTCTTTGTGTAATTTTTATTTTATTTTCCTTGCGCCACTTAATCCAATTTTCAATTCAATCAGTGAATTGCAATGAGGAGATTAGTGTGATTAAGTGAAGACTTACATTAGCTTAAGATGCAGTCGAAAGCTTCAGATTGGAGTAATCGATTGGCTGGTATGTGCTCTACACTCTTATCTCTTGTTTGTGTATGTACGATGTATAATAATTTTTTATTGAACATGTTAGTTACCTGAAAAGAGAAGAGAAAGGAGATGTTAACATAAGAATAACTTAAAGCATTGAGGGATTTTTGGAAAATTAAAAAAAAATCCCGTCCGTAATAAAATGTGTAGAGATCCAATATTTTATTAAATAATTTTATTTAATTTAATTTAATTTAATTATTTTTATTTTTTATTATTTTTTATTTTATTTTTTTATTTTATTTTATTTTTTTTTATTTTATTTTAGTTTATTTTATTTTATTTTAGTTTATTTTATTTTATTTTATTTTAATTTATTTTATTTTATTTTATTTTATTTTATTTTATTTTATTTTATTTTATATTATTTTATTTTATTTTATGTTATTTTATTTTATTTTATTTTATTTTATTTTATTTTATTTTATTTTATTTTATTTTATTTTATTTTATTTTATTTTATTTTATTTTATTTTATTTTATTTTATTTTATTTTATTTTATTTTATTTTATTTTATTTTATTTTATTTTATTTTATTTTATTTTATTTATACTTGCATGCAACAATTAATAAGTTTCTGTTCACAAACTTTTGAATGCACCAGAATCGTTTAAACGTTTGCGGATGTAATCTTCATCTAATGCCGCTCCTGAAATCCTTTCACACCCAAAACCCTTTAATGACATACAAATCGTCTTACAACTAAAATTTTCTTTCATAAAGTTGGCGTACTTTTCACCAACTAAACAACAACGCTGTCAAACTATTTTCCATTGTTTATTCTAATTACCCAAAGAGAATGCTTGACTTTTGCGCAACGCCTTGCAAGTGTCTCTCCCCCTCACTCTCTCTGGTTGCTGAAGCTGGTAGCATTATCCAAGCCAAAATGAAAATTGTATTCTGTAACGAAATTAAATGAGAATAATAATAAGAATAAAAAGCACATAGCTAGAGAGGAGGCAAATATTCACGCTGCATCGAAGCTAAGGAATTGTACTGAAAAATACTAGTTCAGCACTAGTATTTCTGACTGATATCAAACTAGTTTAAAAACGACCTGATCTGTTCTAACGAAGAATTACTTTTTTTTTGAATACTGTAATGGCCAGAGTTTCAAGATTGCTATTCGACAATGCACATATAGATCCATAAAGAATATTTTAATGTGAAAAAAAAATATTCGCTTGACTAATTTAGGTTTTAATTTGCTTTTCCATACATACTAACTAAGTAATAGCTTGCAACTAGTTGATTTCACTGCTTGGTATGTATGTCAGCAAGTCTACAATGTACAAAACATTTGGTTGCTGGCAGTAGAATGTTGAAGTCAAATGAAATAGTACAAAGTAAATATACGTACGTTTGTATGTAATTCTACTTGACAGCGGAAATTCTGCAAAAATGTGAAAATTAATTATCACAAAAATTTTGCCATGTAATTAGCAAAGTTTACCGCTGGAAACTTTACGCAAATTCACGATGTTCGTATGTATATATGTATGTACTTCCATATATATCTTCTATGATACGCTTCCTTCTATATATTTGGGTATATTAATATTCCTGTGGGATTTTGGTGATGAGAAAATTTTTTTTTAGACTATTTGTTAAATCTTAATCACCAGCAAAGAAAGAAATATATCTATTTTGTTAGATTATGCCAATTTTCATTACATTAATTAAGATTAAGAACAGATAAGATTAGTACAAAAAGGTAAAATTGACTTGATTTTATTGATTAGTGTTAAATGGATTAGTCGAGACTGCATAAGATCAGATTTGTTGTAATTAATTTTTCTTAATTTGAATTAGATTAGATACGATTATATTAGATTAGATCAGATTAAATTAAACTAGATTAGTTTAGATTAGATTATATTGGAATAGATGTAATATATTGATTAAATTAGACTAGATTAGATAAGGTTAAATTAGATTAGATTTGGTTCAATTAGACTATAATAGATTAGATTAGCTTAGCTTGGACAATTTTCATTTAGATTAGATAATATTGGATTAGATTAGAAAAGATTAAACTAGCTTATATTAGATTAGATTAAATTAGTTTAGATTAAATTAGATTAGTTTTGACTCGATTAGAATGGATCATTTTAGAGTATATTAGATTAGATTAGATTAGGTTACGTTAGATTAGATGAGATTATATTATTTTTGGTTTCATTATTTTAGATTATATTAGATTTAATTAGATTAGATTAGATTATCGTAGATTAGGTTAAATTAGATTAGATTAGAAAAGATTAATTGATATTATAAAATTATATCTTATTAGATTACTGAAGTTTAACTTAGTTAAGATTGGATATGGTAAGTTAGAGTAGTTTAGACTAGTCACGTTTTGATTAATGACTTTTTTTTTGACACAAGTTCCTTAGGATAAGTCGTGATGGTCTTATTTTTTTATTGTTTTACTTTAAAGTTAGGATTAGATTGTGTTTGCGTTGAACTTAGACTAGAAAACTTAGATTGATCGTGATTAGAGTGATTTAATTTGATTGGCTTTTGGCATCTAAGGACAAGATTGATTATGTTTGTTCTGATCTTACACTTCATTAAGATTGAACAAGATTGATCTATATTATTTATGATTGACTTAATTTATTTTGTTTAATTTTTACAATTAGACTAAATAATGCGAGCTTAGATTATTCAAAAATAATTACTATATTACTTATTAATTTTTATTTAATTTCAGATTACTATATTTTTTTGATAAGCTGCCAGAGGTTTTTTGAAAATGTTCAACTATCGGAGAAGGAATTGTTGTACAGAAACAGCAGATAGAGGCGCAGAGAAAGAGAGACGAGAAGAAAGGAAAAAGGAGAGATATATGAATGCCATGGAAGAACGCGACAGAGGAAATGTAGAACGAGAGGAAGACTAAAATGGCATTTTTAAGTATACCAAAGTCCATTTCGAACTTCAAGTAAAGTGTGAATATGCAATTTGGATATTCATAATAACTAGAAAATATGATAAAAATGGAGGCAACATGACCGCGAAAAAAACAAATAGCCACCACCATAATTTAACAACCCAACTGAGCTGACCAGCACAGACTGTCCAACATTTCCGTTGCATAGCGCTTTGCGGCCGGCCATGTTTCCGCTGCAAGCATTGTCATTTTGAAGGAAATGTGGAACGCGTACAAAAATGTCCCAAGTTGGAATATTTGCTTCACATTTATTATTTGTTGCAGTTTTTATGTTGTGTCACGTTTTGTTCCACTTTTTATGCGTTCACATCAAAGCATGTCAGCGGAAGTACGCTAGCGGTTGCGTCTCGTGAATGTTGCAAACAGTAAAAATGTCTATCGAACATTATTTAAAAAAATATTGCTTGTAGAGAAATGGCGTACAAAGCTGGCCTTTTGGTGTTGGCGTATATGGCTTGTAGCAAAGGAAAAAAATAAAAATTGAGAGCAGCCAATGTTGCTTTAGCGAAATCGAATGCTGAGGGCAATATCGACACAGAATAATGTCGTGGTCAATAACAAAAGCGAAAAAAAAATTTAGTTTTTGCTGAGAGCAATAGCAGAGGTGTTATTTATTATTTTTGTTATTGCCCCTGCAGTGCGCCAACCGAACAACCAAAAGCTGCTCAAACAATGCTGCAGAAACTAGCACTTCAATTGCGCCTGGGACAAAACATTTTTTTTTTTTGCTCACTTATTTCAACATAAGACAAAAGGCTATTGCGTATCCGCTGTGCAATTTCGCTCATGGCTTATTTTATTTATGTACCATCTACTATTTTTGCATAGTTTGAAAAATTGTATAGAAGTTAAACTTTTTAGACTACGATTCCGTTTTCAAATTGAGCGTGAACTTGCAAGGAAATTTTATAAAAGTTCCTGCCAAAAAGAATTAAAATGTTAGTTTTTGTTTATTCACAGACTACGTGTAGGGATATCGGAATTAGTTAGGTAAAAAAATCGAAATTGAAATCCAGTCATTTTTAAAAAATTAAGAAGTTTAACTTCTGTCATGTCTACAGTTCCAAATTCCTTTTTTTGCCATTTTGCGGTTGCCCGTTAATTCATTTAGAGGATTGCGTTGAATTCGCTTCTCTTTTTGTTATATACACATACATATATACGCTTTACAACAACAACCATGAATTGGCTAGGAATTCCCCAACGAATCGTCGTTGCGCTTTTATCATCGCGTTTCTGCTATTTTTGCTTTCTATAGTTTCCCTTTTTTGTTAGCTTACTTCGGTTACTGTTATTTTTGTCTCTATTGTTGTTTTTGTAACTTGCTAATGTGGTTGTTTATGTTCTTTGCAATTGTTCATAGTTGCAACTCATGCTAATTAAAAGCGACATTTTGCGCTATATCCTAATGAGTGTGAAGAGCGACAGAGGTGACTTTTACGAGGAAGGAAAAAGTTTTACACAAAATTAAATTATTCTATGCATATAGTGATACAAATTTAAACTGCAAGTGAGTTGACTTTTCGATAAGTTAAAATGAGAAGTATGATATCAAATGATGTGTTATGAAATGATGTGATTTGTTATGAAAATATGTGATTTTTTATGATACGGTATGATATGATATGATGTGACTTGTTAGAATATGATATGATGTGATTTGTTATGATGTGATTTGTTATGATATGTTATGAAATGAGATGATATGATGTGATTTTTTATGATGTGTTATGAAATGATGTGATTTGTTATGATATGATGTGACTTGTTAGAATATGATATGATGTGATTTGTTATGATATGATATGATGTGATTTGTTATGATATGAGATGATGTGACTTGTTAGAATATGATATGATGTGATTTGTTATGATATGATATGATTGAACTTGTTAGAATATGATTAATAATTTTTTTTTGATATGATATGAAGTGACTTGTTGGAATATGAAATGATGTGACTTGTTAGAATATGATATGATTTGATTTGTTATGATATGATATGATATGATGTGACTTGTTAGAATATGAAATGATGTGATTTGTTATGATATGATATGATGTGATTTGTTATGATATGATATCGATAGCAGGATAGCAGTAAGATATTCCATAATCATTGGAAAAAGGAAGATTCTTCACTCTACCGTCGATATGAGATGATATGATATGAGATGATATGGTATTATGTTATATGATATGACATGCTATGATATAATATAATATGATATGAATACGATGTGATATGATATGATACCTTATGGTATGATAAGATACGTTACGATACGATATGATGTGATATGACATCAGATAACCTGTTACGATCCGATATAATGTGAGATGATATGTTAGGACATCATATCGATGGCCGCGAGTAAGATCACCTTTAGAAAATCATTGGAAACAGCACTTGGCATCCAAGTGAAATAGGAAGATTCCACACTCTACCTCCGATACGAGTATAATATGATATCATGATGATGAAAATAGGATATGATATAACCATTGTGATAAAATGATACTCATGTCATATCGCATTACAACAGTCAATATGTTATTATACCATGCTGCTAAAGAAGTGATATGATATCACGATGATGTTGGCGTGATCTAATATCGCATCAGAAGATGTAGAGTTCAATGAACTACACTCAAAAATATAAAGTGTGTGAGAGAGTACAACAAATAATCTAAGCAAATCCCGTACTATCCAGTTACCGTTTTGATTATTCTATATGCTATGCTAGGCACAGTTGACGTGCTTTCCAGTTCATATCCTTTTGTATACCAACATCAATTTTCTTAATACATTTAAACAAATGTACATTTAAATATGTGAAGATAAAAACAAATAATAACAATATATATACAAGCAAAACCTCTCTTGCATAAATTTCTGAATAGACTTACTTGCGCTCAGTCAGAGCATAAAAAGAATGCTATTTATGTGGAAATATATTCATACAAAACGCAAGTCTACAAATAATTTTGTAAGCATCTTAATTTGTATATTTCTTGTCAGTCATGTCTTTTATTAAAATTATATGTTTTATATGTATAAATATAAATGCCTATGCCAACTTATCCCGTATAATCTGCTTTGATAAAATGCATAACAACAAAACATTAAATGGCCAACGGTGCGTATGAGTGATTTTCAATGCACTACGTAAGTTTGAATGAATTCATTGCAGATTGAAAGAGACTTGCATAATTATGCGTGTAGGCATAGTTACAAGAAGGAAAAATATTTTTTTGTATAAAAAATAAACACTGAAAATTATTTTGCAACTAATTTTAGGTTTAATAATTCTGTGTGCAATAAGCGATAAAAGCCAAAGTCGAGTTAAGACAAAACTGAGTTATTAACGGCATCGTATTAGGCGAATTGAGTTCTTTTATAGTAAGAAAAAAATTCTAGAGAGTGTAGTCGCGTTATCTAGCTTCGACTACTAATAGGTCATTATTTAGTTTTAAGGTAGCTTTGACGGTAGCTTTGACGGTATTGGAGACGTTGTGTTTACCTATGAGGCTACCTTAAAGTTTTCAAAACTTGAAAGTGGCAAATGGCTAACGTCTGACTTACTGATGTTACCTAAATATAACTTTAAAGTTGCAGCTACTTCTGAAAACCTATAATAGTTTCCTTAACTAAATCGGCAGCGTCATTGTCCCATTATAGTCGCAACTACCACGCATCTACGTCATTGCCACTTAACTATAACTTCAATGGAACTTTGAAAGATATTTTCTACGAGCGTCGCTGGTACTTTGGAATTTCCAACAAAGTACTAATTATTCTGGTTCCAAGTTCGTAACAAATGTTTTGCTATTACGTGCCCGTGACAGTTGGCCCAACACTTTAAAGTCACAACTATGGTCGCCGCTACGTTTCAGCGACTACACTTGGTACTTGGAACGTGAAAAATGCAACAAATCATTTCTCGCACTGTCAGTTTTACAAAATTTGTATATTTACATAGAAGTCTGTCTTTTTTTTTTTTTGGTGATTATACTGTTCAGCAGAAACTCAACAAATCAACAAACAATATTGTGAAATTGCTTATTCCCAAAATATTATTTGTCATGTATAGCATTGATGTATAAGGCTATGGAGTTTCAGTTACGAGCTATTAACATATGTCTTCATAGGAAATCAAAATAAACAACTCAACCAAATATACGAATATGAAAATATTGCTTTCACGATTACGTAAATATATTTTTATAAAAATTTTAATTTTACATACCTACCTACTATTTGTGAAGAAAATATCTGGAAAATTTACATAGTCTAAGCTTATACAACAGCATCAACTTACTTAATTGTATTGAGTTGCTGTTAAGCCGAAGAAAATATTAAAGCTATCATGCATAAATAAATACCATAAAAGTTACAAACTCATACTTGATATTACCAACATATGCGCATATGTACATGTGGTAGCAAGCAATAAAAGCCTAAGTCGAATTAAGACATATTTTTTTTATTAGCACTTTTTACATTAAAATTTATAACTGGAAATTTGTAAAGCATTTCCGCAAACAATCAAGACTTTATTGATCAATCTGACGGTGATTTCGATGTTGGCCCATAAAAAATAAGCAAGTTCAAAAAATTATAAGCATTCATAATTTTAGTACTTATCTTGCAAGCGACTAGAAAACATTTGATTTTCAAAGCCAATTTCTGGTTGCGGGAAAAAGTTGCACTTTTTAATTTGATTTTTTTTTCACAAATAGCAAGTGCTTGTGAAAAAAATTTATTTTGTATCTGCTAGCTTATTTCAAAAAAAAAAATCAGCTCACATTTGATTTTCAAAGCAACTTTTAAGTTTCGAGAAAAAATTTAACTTTTCTATTTTATTCCACAAGTCGCTAAGTGCTTGCGAAAAAAAATTTAGTTTATACCTGCTAGCTTATTTCAAAATATGACAATTTTGTAATTTTTTGTGCAAATTCCATGGAAATTTATGTGTTTACAAACCTCAGTGCTCTCTCGGTTTACGCTTAGTGCGACTTTCAGAGAATTTTATATACTCTACAAAAGAAAAGCTTACCCTAAAAGTTCATAAAATTTACTTTTGCCTGTTTTCCAGTTACCACACTTTCATATATGTATAGCTACGTGTGTAAGCAGATTTTCCACTTGGCTTTGGAAAATTTGAAAAGTATTGTTTAAGATTTTAAGCCAATTTGTAAGTACTTTACACTCATACGTGCATGCTTGCTGGCTATCCACTAAATTTTTCAAACAATTTACTTGAATTGCATAAATATTACGTATACGCACTGGTGTACAGAAAGCAACTTTAGTAGATATCTATAGCCAAAAAAAAAATTAAAAATGTATGGGAGTATGGTTGGTTTTTTTGTTTAAAGAAAGTTAAAATTATTAAAAAGAGAGTAAACATTTTGAAAAATTATTATCTCAACTAAAGTGTAAGACTATTTTAAAAGTTAGGTCGGTTGAATTTCATGTCAATATCTATAAAAAGTTACATTTTGAAACCTACACAAACACAACCTCATTTTTAGAAATTGGCTTATCGGAAAATTTTTGGGCGTGGCAAGTTATCAAAATAATTGTAAAATGGCTGTCATATGTGCTTTTGAGCTGTAATTACTATAGAAGGCCTCAAACGATTTTGAAAATTGTTTCACCATTAGAAATGTATTTAAATCAGCTTTTGATATCATATGCTGTTACAATTTTTCGTTACATTGAAAAAAGTTTGTTTACTAAAAATATATTTTTAAACAGGCAAAACACTTCAAAGTTCAAGTAAGACACTTTTCAATCTAAAAACACGCCAAAACATCACCATCCATCATTTATTTTCAATTCTACACAAATCTGTCAAAATTAAATTTTCATATTTTTTCGCTCACACTGTCGCTGTTTATTAATTTTGTCGCTTAATTTTTACAGGCACATAAATTGTTAACATCTTGTGAAAATTTTGTAGAAGTACAGCTTTTCTTTATCGTTATTTATTTATTTATTATACTAATTTTAGATCAACAGCAAAGTATATAATTTTCTCTTTATTTTTTTTTTTTTTTTTGCTCGCCTTTCAAAGCCGCATACGCCTTAATTTAGGCTAACAAATTTCAACACCTGCCTACAATTGCTTCACACGCGCACAATCACTAACACATAAATACCCAAACACACACAAACATACACTTAAACATTATCATCAACATCAACGCTTGGCGTTTTGGTTTTTGCATGTTCAATGACCGTCATATTGTGTTTTTCATTTGCGTCGTCTTTCCAACGTCATTCGTCAGCACTTCCGCCGTAAAACATTGTACAACGCTTTCGTCACCACCCACTGAGTCTCTAATGTTTCCGTTGTAGTGGTTTTGTTTTTTTTTTTTTGTAATTTTTAGCGTTTTTCCTTGGCGCACATGAACTCTTACACCAGCTTAAACATTTCCTGCTTTCATTTTTTTTTGTTGCTCATCTGCATACAACTTTTTTTAAGGTTTTTGTTTTTGCTTTCGCTTACATTATTACTTTTACTGGTTATTTTTTTCTTCTTCCTTTTTCTGCTTCAAATGTTATTTGCTTAAATGTTGTTGAAAATTTTCATACAAATTGTTATACATTAATGTTCATTACAATGTTTGATATTATTTTATTTATTTCTTTTAATGTTTGATGTTGTTAACATTAGTGCTTGTATGTGTGTGCGTTTGTAAGTGAGTTCGTGGTGTTTGTGTGTGCTCGTTAAACATTACTCCGGTCTTGCGGGTACTAACGAGTTTAGTGTTTTGCTGAATTTTTTGTGTGTATGTGTCAACAAACTTTAGCTATTTCTGGTTGCAAAAAACAAGACCTTTTGGAAATTTAAATTCATAAAACACTAATTGCGCATGTGTGTCAAGGCATCTAACACTTTGTTCGGGAATTTTTTTTTTAACTTTCGTGTCCATATAACCCCTTCAACTATAAAAAAACGCCATGAGCACAACATAAATGATAGAAGTTGACAACGTACTTTGTCGGGTGCAATTCACTACCATTTCGTTATTTTTTCGGTTCTGCTTCGCAACCATGTCGGGACTGTTTTCGGAACTTTTTGGGACATTTTGGACACTGAACTATTAAAAACATCAAGCGGTGTTAGGAATAAACTTTTTACTCTTTCGGGATCGTTTCACAAAGATTCGGGATTTTTTTTAATACTTTTTCGAGACTATTTCAGCATGGTTTTCTAAACGTGTTTGGACATGGTGAACTTATTCAGTATTATTTGGGAAAAGTTTTTGGAACCATCACCGATTCAGTTCCGAAATGATCCCGAAAATGGTAGCAAACAAGTCTTGTAAGCAATACTAAAATTTTCCAAAAGTTACGCAAAAACAATCGCGAATCGACATACAATTTATCCAAAAAAAATCTGAGATTGCCCCGAAAATATTTCCAAAAACTTCGAAAACAATCTCGAAATGTTCTAAAAATGATGCCAGAGTAAATCCAAAAAGCGTATGTCGTAGTCCCGAAATAAATCCTGAATTTTTCCCGAAAAATACGCAATAATGTCAACATAGAAATCCAAAGAAGGCAATTCACAAGTAAAGTCGAAGCTTTATGGGAACCATCACCGATTCAGTCCCACAATGATCCCGAAAAACTCTCGTAAGCAATTTTGAAATGATCCAAAATTTACCCAAACACAATCGCAAATTGATACTAAATTTATTCCAAAAAAAAGATATAATCCCGAAAACAATCCCGAAAATATTTCGAAAAAATCCCTAAAATAATCCCGAAATGCTTTTGAAATGATGCCAAAGCAATTCCGAAAAGCGTATTTAATAGTCCCGAAATAAATCCCAAAAGAAACACCAGTGGTCCCGAAAAAAATCCCGAATTAACTCCGCAAAACTCGCAATAATGTCGGCCTAGCAATCATAGGACTTTTAAAACCTCAGCCATCTTACCATTCCAAAAGTTCGAATGCGCTACAATCAGGAAATTACTAATTTGTCTCAAGTCTTCATCAGCCCAAAAATAAAAAAAATAAAAACCCCACAGAACCAATCTTCAAAGTTTCTTTACACGCCACGCAAACTTTTGCTACATTTTTTCACATTAAATATAAAAAAGGAATGCATTTACAGTTGTAAAGAGTATTTAACTAAATTTCATTTTCATTTCTTTTATATTTTCAGGGCAGTAGTTCAAAAGCGATGTTGACTTCTTTTTTTTTCATACCGTACAACAGTCAGTTTTCACTTACAGCGCATATACTTAAGAAAATTGTGTGCACTTTAGTACTTCAGGTATGTATAAACATGAAAGACCTACAACTACAAATAATGTAAAGTAACAGTAGGATATTTATTTATATGTAAGCAGCACAAACTATATAAATATATACGACTACTATTCGCAATGTTGACATATTTTTGCAACTTAAATAAAATATTTTTCATGTTGTTTGTTTTTGCTAACATAGCGGCTGTTGAAAGTAACTAATGTTGTTGTTGTTGCTTTAAATGCTTTAAAGTCTACTTTTGTTGTTGCATATATTTATAGATATTTGAAATGAGTATGAAATTATGACCAGCCATAGATGAGTGCATATGTACTCATGACTCAGAGATGCGCTCGGAATGAAACTCAGTAAATAATTACATTTTTTTATTTTATTTTATTTTATTTATTTTTTTAAATTTTATTTTATTTTATTTTTTTTTATTTTATTTTATTTTATTTTATTTTATTTTATTTTATTTTATTTTATTTTATTTTCTTTTATTTTATTTTATTTTATTTTATTTTATCTAATTTTTTATTTTTTTTTCTTTTTCTTATTTTATTTTTTATTTTATATTATTTTATTTTTTTTTATTTTTTTTTATTTTTTTTTTTTTTTTTTTTTTTTTTTTATTTTATTTTTTTTTTATTTTATTTTATTTCATTTTATTTTATTTTATTTTATTTTATTTTATTTTATTTTATTTTACTTTACTTTATTTTATTTTAATTTATTTTATTTTTTTTTTATTTTATTTTATTTTATTTTATTTTATTTTATTTTATTTTATTTTATTTTATTTTATTTTATTTTATTTCATTTTATTTTATTTTATTTTATTTCATTTTATTTTATTTCATTTTCTTTTATTTTATTTTATTTTATTTTCTTTTCATTTCTTTTCTTTTCTTTTCTTTTATTTTCTTTTCTTTTCGTTTCTATTCTTTTCTTTTCTTTTCTTTTCTTTTCTTTTCTTTTCTTTTCTTTTCTTTTCTTTTCTTTTCTTTTCTTTTCTTTTCTTTTCTTTTATTTTAGTTTATTTTATTTTATTTTTTTTTTATTTTATTTTATTTTTTTTTATTTTATTTTAATTCATAGCTTGAACTCGCCTAATTTCCTGCAGGGTAGATACATAAACATGTTGTTGTGCGTAGTTTTGCATAAATTTTCTGTACATGTAAACAATTTTTAGGTTATTGTTACATTTGTACTATTGTAGTGTTTATATGGCGTTGTATTTTCCTTTTGTTTGGCATTGTTTGTCCTTATTTATACTTTAACTCAGCGCATTATTGTGCTATGACGACTAAAGCTTTATGGCTGGCATTACGTTGTTTGCATTTTGCATTTGGAGTAAGTATGTGAGAGTGTTTGTGTACAAGGCATTTGTATGTGGCTTTGGTGTGCTTTTTTTTCTTTGATATGTATAAAAGAGCTTCTTTCTCACAGGCATTTCTCACTTAAAACTTTGCAACAACTTCATTTTTTAATAAGTGCCTACGAAGGTCCAAAAACTAGACTTCCGCAATTTGTTCCAATCTTTTGATAAGAAATCTTCGTCGCCTTAGCGGTAGTTCTGGTAATCATCAAAGAAAGTGTTGAATCGACTCCTCGTCCTTCTTATAGTGATTGCAGTAGCTCTCTTACCAACATGGTTTGCTCATTACTCTAATTTCGTATAAGTAAGTTCTTCATGCCTCTTTCAAAGTAAGCTTTCGTTCAGAAATATAATTTTGCTATTGGAATAATATCTCAAATTAATCTTGGCTGCCATCTAGAAATCATAACAATTTTTATTTTAAAAATGCTCTGCTAACAAATTCGAAAAAACCGACATTGGCTATTTTGCCTGGCGTCGCAAATACTTCATATGATAATACGCATATTTATGCATTTCCATGCGTACACATTCATATATCTATATATACTGTAATATACGAGTATTGCATTTTACATACCTACCTACATTCTGCATTTGTTTGCCCACATTTATCATTGTTATTGCCTACTTTTAGGGTCACACCAATAAATCATTGTTTTTCACTCATTTTCCGCCCTTCAACTGCTTTTATGCAGTTTTTTTTTTCCTTTTTTTTGTTTTTTAATATTTTATACTTTCTTCGTGTTTTGCATTAAATATATTATTGTTGTATGAAAATTTCGCTCAGTCGGAAAATACTTTTTTGAAATGCCATGTGTTTTATAAAAAAGTTTTTATGCAATTACAACTGGGCTAATATTTATGTGACTAATCGGAACAGAGAGTAGCGCGAGATTAGTTACATTCGTGTAAAGTGAGCTAGAATTCAATATTAATCAATACTAAGTTGTATAGCATACTTTCAGGGGTACATAGATATATTTCATTAGTTTCTGTAATATACTCATGGGGATTAATAGACATGTCAGCCTGTGGCATTTGAAAAATAAGTATGATATTCTTTAAAGATGCTCATAGGATCCATATAACAAGATCAGAACTGTTATTGTTGTCATGTTCCTTTCGAAACCATACCATACAAATCCCAGTCAATCGCATTCCTTACAGGGATATTTCATAGCATTTTTTTTGTATTTTTTTAAACTCGTGCAAAAATGTGTTTTGTTGCCATGCCAATAACAACAAATTAAATTTATACGCATGCAAGTGTGTGAATTTGTACAAGTTTTGTAATCCATTTTTTTTTTTGTCTTTATAAGCCCATTTCACTTGATAATGCAGTTTCATTCAGTGCACATAATTTATTGATTTTTTCTTGAGAAAAAAAAATGGAAAATTAAATAAAAGTATTTTAACACATATATGTATGAGCTTCGCTCTTTTGTTTACCTTTTTTTTTCTTTTAAAAATATATTTATTGGCACCTTCATTTAACGCGCAGTTTATTCAATGCTTTCTATAATTATATGGCAGCACTGCATTAAAGCATGGTTTTAGCAAAAAAGTTTACACAATTTTTCATATATATTTTTATTTGGAAAGCTTTCGCTATGCTCCTGAAAATTCTAGAGAAATTACTTCAAATAAATTGAAGTTTTATTTTAGTACATTCCAGTCCCAATTTTGAGTAATATATACTCCTAAAATTATGCACCTATTTTGCACCATGATTATTAAGGAAGTGATTTCGGTTCAAAACCTACTCCTTAGAAAACTTATCAGCAAAGTCGAGTAATCTCTGAATATATCTACAAGTAAAATAATCTTAGCTTTGCTTAATACCGCTAAAAAGGTTTTTCGCTGTAAGTAAAAAGCATTGTATATTTTCAGGCTTCATTAACGACAAAATTGATTTGATCAAATCAAGTAATAAAGCATCCACATAAATTCATCGAGCTCATGGCTACTTTGTGGGCTACCCACCAGCTCATCAGCTTTCTTCACCACCCAGCTTTTCTATATCAAACTACCTACTTTTGCAAAAGTTTGCATCTAAATAAGAAAACCGCCGCACTAAATTTAAAAATGTTCACCATATATTCAAACCCAAAATAGGTAAGCGGCATTGCAAAACAAAAATGTTTTGCCGTTATTTATGTACCCGAATTTGTGTTAGAGCAATAATTTCTACGAGACTTAAGCGAAAATTATAGCGATTTCGTGGCATGCAACATATTTTGTGGTTAAAATATTTTTCTTGATATTTTATTTTCTGCGCTTTTCGTTGAACTTTTTTCTATTTACTAACATGTATTTTCTAATTTTCTTTTTTATTTTTGGCTTTGTGCATAGCTAACAAATGCCATAAGGAAATTCAACTTGAATTTATTGCGCTAACTGTTAAATATTCAGTGGGAAAATTGGAACGACTGAAATGAACAAAATAAGAGAAAAAAAAAACAAAAGGAAAAAATTGTTCTACCAAAGTTGTTGTGTTTATAGACTAAATAAAATATTAGAAAATTTTTTTGGAACATATAGAGAACGGAAAAAAATTTTGCAACGAATGAAACAAAACGAAAATATTTTTAAAGCATACATGACATAGAGAGCAAGCAAAAATATTTTTTTTATCAAACTTTTTTTATAAAAAATTGTTATTAGTTTCTTCTCCTAAATAAATTAAATAATAAAATTATGAAAACATTAAACAAAAAAAAAAATATACATATATATAAAAAAAATTTTATTTATTAAAAAAAATGAAGACCAAATAAAACAAGTAAGGAAAGGGCTGTCTTCGGCTGTGCCGAAGGCTTCATACCTTTCATGAATACGCATATCTTTTTTAAGTGTCCGATCCTTACTTACAATTGGTCCAAACTCTTCAAAACTGTTAATTTGAAAATACATGGCCCAAACCAGAGTTATCGGAGCAATCGATTATATGGGAGCTATATGTTATGTTAGTCCGATCTGTATGATTTTCACTGCACACATTACATATGTAATAAGTACCAAACCTGCAAAATTTTACATTCCTAGCTTCTTAACTGCAAAATCTATAGCCCAAAACCCATTTATCGAAACTATCGATTATATGGGAGCTATATGTTTGGTTGGTCCGATTTGAGTCATTTTCACTACACATGTTACTTATACAATATGTACGAAAAGTGCAAAATTTTGCGGTCCTAGCTTTTTAATTGCAAGATTTATAGACCAAAACCCGTTTATCGGAACTATCGATTGTATGGGAGCTATGCTTTGTATCGGTCCGATCTGGCTGGTTCCGACAAATGATTAATCCCATGCAAAATGGCGGCCCTATACCAAATTTCATCGAGATAGGTCTAAAATTGAGGGACTAGTTTGCGTTCAAACAGACAGACGGACAGACGGACAGACGGACAGACGGACAGACGGACGGACGGACAGACGGACATGGCTAAATCAACTCAGCTTATCATCCTGATCATTTCGGTATACTTAATGGTGGGTCTATCTCTTCTTCTTCTCATACTTACAAACATCGGACCAAAGTTATAATACCATTTCATGTTCATGAAAGGTATAAAAATAATTAAAAAAAAGTAGAAAATAAACATAAATTTTTTAAAAAAATATATTTCTTAATTTGGTTTGATCAAAAATCATTTTTTAAATGTCTATTCATTAAAAAAAAATTTATTTAAAAAGCAAATAAATAAACATATTTTTATATTAATACTAACCATTTTCATGGCAAATATATTATTTGTTGCTTGCAGACTCTCAAACTGTGCAGCAACAATTAGATTAAAAAAAAAAAAACATATAAAGAATAAAAAAAAATTTAAAATATAAAAACAATTTATTAAAAAGAGTTAAAAATGAAAGTAAATCTTCCGCAGATATTAAAAAAATTAGAGTATTATTTTTGAAAATTCTTCAACTCCGCGGTTCGATGGCAGCATAAACCATCATTTGAGGACGCTTAATTATTTTTGAAACGAGTTATTATTTTATTGGAGTCCTCCTGTTATGTGGCTATGTAATACAATAGAAGGTAGCCGGCGCGTCCCACTAAATGTCACATAATTAAAATGCAATAATTCACAACAAACTGTCAAGTCACCTCAGTTTATTTCAGTTCAGTGGACCGTTCATTGAGTTTGTTGTCATTTGTTTGTTGCGAATGTTGTAAGGCGTGTAAATTCCCCATGCGGCACTTGAATGTGGCATGCCACACACAAGCATACACCGGCTGCCACTTTGTGACAAAATCCTTTTTTGTTAGGCAACACCTTTTGTGTTGACAGTTTGCCACAGCCCAACGACTAACAATAAATATACATACATACATACTTATGTAGATTTGTAATTAATTGTGTTTCTACTTAAATACATATACGTGTGTGTGTGTCTGTGTGTGAATAAATCGCTCTAACCACGACCCAACGTTAGTGATATTGACGCTGCCAGTTGTGACGTGTGCGGCAGCAAAAGCAGCTGTGGCTACGGTGGCGGCGTTGGCTTTGTGGTCGCGTACGTGACAGGAAATTTTGTTTATTTATTGTTATTGCAACTATTTATATATATAGACTGTATATATATATTTATGTATTTGCCACTCAAACGTATTTCATATGTGCAAACCTTAGGGTGAGTGGAAAAAAAAATTTGATTTCAATACAAAAAATTTTAATTTAAAAATTTGGAGGTGTTTGAGGATGTTTGAATAATACCATATCGAAGATCACACTACTTCAAAATATTTTTTTTTTTAATACTCAAATTCAGATTTTTTTGGATCCGCGCTCTTAGAACTTTTCTCTAAAATGGTCTATCTGAACGATTATTCAAAATTTATTCAGCTGAGACGGAGTTCTTTTTAAACCGAAGAATGGGAAGAAAACCTTAAACGGGATTTTGTTTCAAAAAAAATGTAAGAATACATATAATTTTTGAAAAAAAAAATTCCGAGGCATTGAATTTTTCACAATATATTGCAATACTATCTTGGTGCCGCCTTGAAATTCAGTTGTGAGTAAATTTGTGTTATAAAAGTAATAAAATTTAAAAAATATAGAAAAAAAATTTGAAAAAAAAAATAATTTTTTTTGTGAGAGCAAATAACAGTTTTTTGAAAATTTCTGGACTTCTTTATATATATCAGAGATAACATTCAAAAAGTTTCAAACTAAAATTTAATATGGAACTTAAATTTTTTAAATTTGAAAATCTAACATTTTCTGATATTTGAAACGTTATAATTTTTTTTTTTTTTTTCAAACTTTTATAAGCTGTAACTGTAAGTTTCATGCTCAAGAATTAGTGAGAAATTATTTTTATCGCCTTTCGATTTCTTTTGAGTTAAAAAATAATTTTTCATATAAAGTTTTTCTAACCCACCCTAATAGTAATATATTCATACACTCACTAGTATGCTTAAAGTATTTGTTATTTTTGTTAGTTAAAGCAGCCGTTTGTCATTATTACCACTCCATCCATGCTAACATTGCGGTTGACGTCGTATGCCTATATAGATATGTATGTGATCATGTGCTGAGATATCCATCCGCCTACAGGTGTTGAAAGGCGCGGTCGTGCGTTAGTTTTCGCTTATTATTAACGCTTTCGTTGAATATGTTAATTGGGCAAGTTAAAAGGATAATGCGCTGCAACAACAAGCGATGAGTGAAAAACGTGAAATAAATAATAAAAATTAAAACGTAAATGCTTTCTTACTAAATAAACAAAAAAAAGGAAACGAGATTGGTTGACAAAAATATTACCAAAGGAGAGTGGCGGATAGCTGATGACAAAATTTCAAGTTGAAGACAGCAAATGCTTTACTGGTTTTGTATTTCCTCAATTTGCACACAAATATGCTCTACACGAAATAATATTAATATTTTTGCACCACTTCCCCTTTTACAAATTGTTTATTTTATTTTATTTTATTTTATTTTATTTTATTTTATTTTATTTTATTTTATTTTATTTTATTTTATTTTATTTTATTTTGTTTTATTTTATTTTATTTTATTTTATTTTATTTTATTTTATTTTATTTTATTTTATTTTATTTTATTTTATTTTATTTTATTTTATTCTATTTTATTTGTATTTTATTTTATTTTATTTTATTTTAATTTATTTTATTTTATTTTATTTTATTTTATTTTATTTTATTTTATTTTATTTTATTTTATTTTATTTTATTTTATTTTATTTTATTTTATTTTATTTTATTTTATTTTATTTTATTTTATTTTATTTTATTTAATTTTATTTGTATTTTATTTTATTTTATTTTATTTTAATTTATTTTATTTTATTTTATTTTATTTTATTTTATTTTATTTTATTTTATTTTATTTTATTTTATTTTATTTTATTTTATTTTATTTTATTTTATTTCATTTTATTTTATTTTATGTTATTTTATTTTATTTTATTTTTTTATTTTATTTTATTTTACTTTTTATTTTATTATGGTGCCTTAATTATGAGTTTGAGCTCAATCCAATCCAACATAATTACTACACTAGACGCTCCCTTTTCAAATAATTTCAATGAAAAAGTCCATTATTTAGTATCCCCGCGAATTTCATAAAACAAGTTGATTGGTTCTGTCCTATCACGTTGCGTGTAAGCTTAACACATAGCGAAGCAATTAAAAATAACATGAATGGGGAGTAAATGTAGATATGTAAGCCAATAGTCGAGTGCGCTTACAAATTAGAAAATATTCAAAGGAAATAAATCTCATATTGCAATCATTAAATTTGAGTGGTAACCTAATATTCCATTTTCACTTTGTGTCAAATACGCTATATACAAAATGTCATATGCATTACATTCTGAGAACGTTAAAGCGTGAAACGTTAATTTGATTTTTAATATGTATTGATCAGAGGTGGGTTAGTAAAGGGGGAGACGCATAGAATTTCGGTTGCATATATGGTCCTGATATTGACTAGTAACTCCAAAATCGATCGATTTATCGATATAAGAGCTAACTTTAACTTTAAGTTGGGCGTCTATTGATATAACAGTGAAAGTCGCATTCAATTCTATGTAGCAGTTTTTGATTGATGCGCGAACAAACACACATACATACATAAAAATTTAAAACTGCTGAGTTGAACGCAATAATAATCCCTTCTTTCAATTTAACTAAAAGAAAGAGGCAGATTTTGACCATCGTTACTATTTAAAGTCAAAAGCCCCCTTCAAACAAACCCCCACATACGCCACTGGTTACCATATTAATTTCAGATAATTTCACACCTGAGCAAATGCAAACCTAAAATTTACTCTTTATGTATATATTCACATTGCATGGATTCACGAACCATTCATTAGAAACGAAAAAAAAAATTCTTATTATTAAACGTAATTGACAGCCTCACATATACTCAGAAAACAAGCACACACACACATACACATACGAAAGCAATATGAGCTCGTGTTGCTTATCACTTTCACACCCATTACAATGTTGTTTGCATATCATTTCGTCTTCGATTAAAGTACTTAAGAATTCATGTTTGTGAGTGTGTGTGTGGATTTGTCACTCATTTGCATTTCTACTTGAGCTGTTAATAGGTATTTCTTTAGCGAGTAGGACAAAGCAAAGCTACCTCAGCAACGTTCGAAATAGCTTTGAGACTGCTTAAGTGGGATTTCTTTTACTTTGCCTCAAACCAGATTTCTTCTTAGATAACTCAAACTGATTGCTTTGCGCTACCTTAGAAAGCACTCCAGGCGTACACCTCTACAGCGTAATTTTGAGCTACCACTTCTGCTTATCTTGACGTGTTAAAGTGTGCCCCAGCATACTTAACTCGCTTCTATTTACTTCATGGTTTACAGCTTGTTAATGATTGGTATCTATAATACCTTCTAAATACTTACCTCATTTCGCTTAAATAATCTAGATAATTTGATAATTTCATCATCTGCTTTTCTATGCTTGGCCTCATATGGCTTCATTAACATACATATCTACCTTCATGGGATCAACAGAAGACTTGAATGGGTTTCTAGCGAAATATAAAGCTGTTTTCGCTTACGCACATATTTGTGATATAGAGAATTATAGAGGAGTGCTAGAAGAAATCTTTGCTGTGAAAATACAATCCAAATCAGCTGTTTTTAGAATTTTTGTCTGTCTGTCTCTATGTTTGTACGCCCATCACTCAAAAACTGGCGAATAGAATTCAATACGAATTCCACTGTTACATTACTAAATGTCTAACTTCTAATTTCATATATATTCCATTTCGATAACTCTACCGGTTTTGCAGTTATCGCTCTATATGTGAACTAAGGCGACCCAAAATGTGTAAGTGCAATATGGGTATCAAACGAAAGGTGCTAGTGAGTGCTACAATAGGCGTTGTGTTTATGTTTCTTAACTCAACTAGTTTAGGGGATAAAACGATTAATATCGGTCTCGTTCTAAGACCCGAAGACTCGGATGGGCTTTAGCGCATATTACTTTATAGCCAAGTAATAAGAAAATCAAGAGTTTCTCACACCTATCCATATGGTTTTTAACTTTCTTTAGCTATTTGGTTGTTAATTTCTCACGCATGCTTGAATTTAATTGGCGGTTCAAGTACCAATTACGCATCCTCTTACGTAAATTAAAACCTAATAACACGCCTAATGCTCACACGCGTTCTCTGAAATACTAATCCTTTCACATATACCTATGCTCTTGCTATATAATTATGTAATTAGTGGTTTATTAAAGTTGTTGTTGTGTATTTAAAAGTTTAAATTTCATCATTTTGCCAGGTGCTCATAATTTTATTGAAGTGTTAATTGGTAAAACACCTAAGCATGCATCGTTGGGCCTATAGCAACTATTAATTTGTAAAATTAAGGCTTGAGTCAGAGCAACAAACCGATTTTTAATTATACAAAATTTTTATAGAACAGTTTCGCACTATTAAATGGAAGTAAGGTTATCGAAAACTATTTGAAATTTTCAAAAAAAAAAATTGGTTGAACTACAAATGAGCTCATGATAAATAATCATGTTTTTTAATGACAATAAATTTTTTTTTTTTTTTATTACTAAATATTTTTTTTTTTTTTAATTTTTAAACATAATTTTTTTTTTAACAGCAAAGGAAAAAACTGAAACAAAAAATATATCTTCAAGTTTAGTTCAGACGAAATTAAAAATACTTCCAAACACAATACCGAATCAGCTCTATTTTCGCATTGGTTTGCAGCTCTGCTTCTAAAAGTATATTCAAGGTACTTAAGATGATACAATTTCGCTTTTATAGCTTTTATAAGAATATTTAAATGAAGAATTTTAGTAACAGCACCATAAAAACCAAAAACTTGAGAATGTTATGCAACAATAATGAGCTTTTGTGTTGATGGAACTATGCTAGATAGATGCCTTCGGGAGCTTTAACCCTTCTTTTCTACGTGGTCAATAGCTGCCTTAAATAAAATTGCAGATATTCAAGTAAAATAGCAGAGCAGAGATCATTATTATGCCAATAGAGTCCAAAGCAAACATTTTTAAAATTTGTGTCATTTGTATGTGTGTTTGTTCGCGCATCACTCAAAAACTGCTCAATAGTATGGAATGAAACCTTCGCCGTTGCATTATTAGACGTCTAACTTAAAGTAACAAATAGTTTCTACTTGCATAACACAACCAATTTCAGAGTTATCAAACAGTACATATATGGCCCAAAGCGCAAATTGAATTCACGGAATTGCTCTGATATTCCCACACCGTGCAGGCAACAAAAATAGTCTTTATTTAAACACAAAATTATAATAATTTTAAAAAACTTTAATAAATTCACTTAATAATCGCTTGTTAGCGCGCAGCCTACATTTTTTCCAGCTCAGTAATTTATAAATTTACGTCAAAGGCTTAAGAACTGCTTTAAAATTTATTGTTGAACTTCATTCAAAGCTACTTGCCTTTGATTTTTGAAGCTTATAAAATTATAATTTTTTTTTCTTGCCTTTTTATGTTAATTTGCTCATTTAAATAAAGAAAAAAATTAACCCTTGGTAAATAGCTACAATGCAACAGTGCGTTTTAATACGTTTTAACTAAGTACTTTGTAGAGTCAATGACCGTCTAGCGTTGCATGCTGTGTTAATATGTGCTTGGTTTTTATAACCAGTTGTGTTATGCGAACAGGGAAGGAACTGTAATGCGTTGGTAACTGTATTTTCTGCCATTTGAGCTTTTCATTGGTATACAATTTGTATGGCAGAAAATAGAAAAAAATTAAATCGAAAAAATATTTTCAAAAATTAATCACATTTTTAGCAGCATTGAGACTTGCAGTTTGTGTGACTAACATTTAATAAGCTACAAAAGTGCATACTCGGCATTAATTTTATAATTCTTTACAAATTTTCAAACCTTTTTCTTGCATTTGAAAAGTGTCTGGTTAGTCAACCTGCAATTGGGTATATAAATGCAAGCCTCACACTAGCTTGTACGCCCTTAATTTTTTTTCTTTTTCTTTTATTTTGTTTTTTTTTTTTGCCTCAAAGTCTTAACTTACACTCAATTGTAGCCTTTACATAACTTTACAACTGCAAATATTATTTAATACGAGTGTTTTTAATGCAGCAAAGGGTATGCGTATTTTTCTATGTATATATATATGTATATATATAAGGTGATTGCAGTTTATTCAAAGGACACATTTACGTATTAAATTTCTGGAGTTATGTTTTACTTGATTTTTCTCCCCTTTTTATTTATTTTTTGAGTAGACTTTTGCTCGTTTTTCTCCCCCCAACGCACATGCCAAAGCCTAAGTTGCAGCACCTAACTAACAGCAACACACACACTTACAAGCGCACAGGCGGTGACTTAGACGTATGTATGTAAGTGTATACTTTCAAGTGTTTATGGTGCTAGAATTTAAAGTGATTTTAATGCACAGACTTAAAGCAATGGGAAATAGCATTATTCATGAGTCTATTGAAGTTTTTGCTTAAGACACCCCCAAGCTAAAACAAAGTTTTGTACGCCGAAATGAAAAAAAAAAACTTTACATATCAATCGCAAAACTAACCTCAAAAAGTATAACTTCATATGTTTGCGCTTTGTTGTAAACTCGTTAATCTTATCACCCACAAACCCTTTGGCCACATGTTGGGTGGTAAAACTTTTGTCTAAGCATTTGTGCCTAATATATGCCGAAAATTTCCTGTAGAACTTCGATAAAAACAGCTGTATAGACAGCACATAAAAACATGGTTTCGGAATCAGGTATTAGGGTGGACTGGAATTAAAAAAAAAAAAAATTTTTAATCATTTCTTTGAATTTTAAGTTGTCCAAAAGGCGTAGGAAAGGAAATATATTTTTGAAAGTGCTCTCTTTCTGAGGTAAGTAAAACGTCAGAAGCTAAACAAATTTTTTTTTTAATATTTTATACCTAGTTAAAAATTATTAAAAGAGCAACAGTTTCCATATTTACTATTATATGTTCCCCAAGGCAAAAAAAAATTGTTTAAATAAATTATTTAGCCCACCCTAATATTTTTCCATGCCACCCTATATACACTTTAAAGCTCCTTCACTTCATCTTAACCCTAGAAATGTCTTAGTTAACTCGAAACACACTTTCTCACACACACTCCTTTACACACACTCTCTCACACACACATTTATAAAAGTACTAAACAAATCCTTAAAGTACGCCTGCAGGTATGCAACATCCATTGGATTTTGTTTTCTATTTCAATGTTTGCTTGTCCATTTACATATTTGCCATCAACCCTGACATTCTCTATTCACTCTCTAATGTTTCTTACATGTTTGCCGCTATATATATTTTGTTTTTCTACAAATACCACTAGTAAAATAATTTTCCACCGCATACAAATAACATAGCATATCCTTTTTGTCCGCAATACTGCCAGCTACTTTACATTCTATTTGTTAGTCTCCTGTTGCTTGAGCCATTGTAAATATGTAGTCGCAAGTTTATGTCCTTCTAGATTTGCATATTAGAGATTAAAGGTATATTTCTACAGTATCTTTACAGGAAATTGGGATCATTTTTATTCAAAATTGCTAAAGTCGCTTAAAATGATGGCAATTTCCACAGCCCTGTGTCTACTTTTCTAGAGAATCTTCACCAATATACAAATGTAATGGTAGTCAAGCTCTTTTTTCTTAAGCGACTTATCAATAAAACAACAAAAACAATTAAGCTAGCAACCAAATGACGAATAAAAAACGGTCATTGAATTTCCAAATTTTTTCCACATGATTAGGATATTCTTAAATCATTGTATATCAACGCGTATATCTTTATATATCTGTACATAGGTGTACTGTATTACTGAAATATGTTTAGCATGTATCGAAAGTATACTGTTGAGTATAGCCGCTAGGCAGACACGTTACTAAAATGCAAATACTTACACATTCTCTTGTCGCTATACAACTCCTTCAATTCCAGCTTCTATGCATTTACTTGATCTGCTTATTATTTCAAATATACAAACACACACATACACACACATTTTCAATGCATGCATTACAAATATACAGAAGTGAGTTGTTAGCCTCATCCTTATAGGATAACAAGTAGTTTAAGCATATGCCACAAGTTTGCCGTGTAAGCTGTTGTACAGAGAAGATATACAAAACATGTACAGCTGTAGAACTGCTTCTCGGCTTCTTTACATTTTCAAAGAAAATAAGCAGTGCATCTGTTGAATGGGTGTGAGTGTGTATATATGTACTTATATTAGACGGTGACAAATAAAAAAAAATATTTATGTATATTTTTATATATATTTTTTTTAAATAATATATTTTTGAGAACTTCCAGGGCTGCACTTGTTTGTAATATGATTTCTGCCAGCATTCCATATCTTAGCTGGTTTCTTAGATATAATGTTTAAATTCGAAGTCTGTTATACATAAGTGGGAGCCTTTTCTAGTAACAAACAATATGAGTTACAAAAAAAAATTTTTTTATCTGACACAAAAACCAGTCTTCTGACAGCTTAAGGGTTAGTAGAGCATGATAAAAAATTTCTCTGATGAAGAAGTCTAACAGCTCCCGAAATGGATTTATAAGAAAATCTACGGTGGCTGTCTCTAAATTTTTCCTTTCTATTTAATTAAAATTAATTAAATTGTTCAAAAAAAAATAAAAACAATTTTTCAGAGAACAAAAAATTATTATTAGCGGTCTGATAAATATAGAGACCATAAAAAACAACTATCCTTTGAAAGTACTGTCATACAAAAAAACAAAAAACTATTTGTCCCTGTCTAATGCATATATGTAGTCCCCTTCTTCCTCTAATATCGTCATTCTAAATTTGTACCCCACATGGTTTTTTTTAGTTTTGCTGTTCTGCAGTCACGGTTGCAGCATATTGCACAAATGTTGTGAGTGCCTTAGTCTCAGTTATGCTTGCTTGTGTGTGTGTGTGTGTGTACTGCTGCCATTGTATGCTTTTAGGCGCTTTGACTTGTATGCATGTTAAATTGCGCAAAAAAAGAAATATTTTAAAACAAGAATTGTATCAAAATATTTTTACGCTCGTGCATATTGTAACATAAAGCTGCAGATCTTTAGAAACTACAGCAAATGCTAAATCATGGAATTATATATTTTTAACATGAGCTTATGGTATAAGGAAATTAGCTTCAATCATTTGGAGCTCATGCTAATTTGCATGCAAATATTTATAAAGTTGATGGGTTTTGTATGTCGGGCAAATTGTTCGTAATGAAGCTTTGTTTACATACTAGAGAAAAAATTTTAATTCAAATTTAATAAAAAGATTATATACCAAAGTACTTCCTTTGCACATGAAAATATCTTACCAAACATGGATTTAAAAGTCGGCAGACAGAAATAATCCGATTAATGCAAAGACTAATTCAATTCGACAATTTGACTACAAATCTCACTGCCCTTTGGATTACTTCAACTCGCTCTTTTTAGTTTTTGTGAAGCCCACGCCGTCTGCTCCATTTTTTTTGGGCATTCTCATATTTCATAACCATTTTGGCATTGCTAAATAGTTATAATCAACAACAGCCTATAAGTATGCAATATGCAATTATTATACTGAGTAAAAATATATTTTTTAGACGGATTAATTCCAACAAATGAAAGATAATTACAAGTATAAACACAAAATAAAGTTAGCTTCTCCAGATCAGATTTGAAGAATTTCAGTAAAAAGTGGAGTTGGAATAAATTCGTTAAATGCTTTAACCCTGTATTTCTTTCACGAAAGCGACCTTTTTTGTCCTATTTTGGAAAACTCCGAATAGGGACACTATAAAGCAAATATTTTCCACACAATTTTAATTAGACCGCTCTAGCTTTTAAAATGAATAAGGCACACATAAAATAATAAAATGGAAAATGTTGCATACTTTTAGGCTCACAGAGAATAATAAAATTTATTATTCTTATTCTCGATATCCTTTTAGATTCTTCCTTAAACTATATTAACTAACACCACATTTATTGAAAAGATATGTTGAATAAATTTCTGAAACATTCTTAGTCTTGAAAAATGGGCACCAACAAGAGAATGTAAAAAAACTGACAAATCAAAATATATCAAAAAATCGGAGGACTAAAAATTTTTCAAACCGTCCCAATATACATAGATCTGACTCCTTCGCCAACTACTTTTTAGTCTGAAATAGTTTCATTGCTATTATTTCAAGTATTTATTAGTAAGTCTCTAACTTTAATTTCGCCCATGCACATTTCTCCAAGAAAACCCACGCGCACTTGGCAAGCTTAACCACATATAAGTTTCACTCCCATTCTTCATTGCAATCGGATACTTCCAACATATTTTAGTTATGTCGACAGAAATTTACAGGCAGCTTACGCTTTCAAACACAGTCTGCTTAAAAATGATTCCAAGAATATATGGCTTTAGCTGTTTTAACTTGGAATCTTGTACATATGCTTATGAAGCTTATTTATGTATTATTAATAAGAATAAATATGTAAACATATGTGCGCATAAAAACAAATGGATAATGCTGTACACACAAGCGATGCCTCGAGCTACTTCTGTTTAAAATGAAGGGATTTTCGGGATTGGAATTAAATATTTTATTAGAATTATAGCTATTTTTGTATATTAAAAATATACATAAAAAAAGATTACAAGAAAAACTCGAAAATTAAATTAATAATTTTTTATTAAGGAAGTATATTATTTTAAAAAAAAAAAACATAAAAGGAAATTTATAAAAAAAATTTTTAAAACTATTTAAAAAAAAAAAAATAAAAAAAAATTGGAAAATTAAATTAATAACTTTTTATTGATGAATTTATGAAGATCTCCCAAAATGAAATTTATAAAATTTACCTAGTAAAATGTAATTAAAATATTTTTTTTTTGATGCACAATAATTTTTATAGAAATCAAAATGAAGTTAAGTATTTTTTTTTTTTTGTGAACGATTTTTTTTTTATAAAAACCTCGTAAAATGAGATAAATTTTATTTTTATTACATTCTTGTAAAATTAAATTGATTATGTACTTAATTTTATTTTTTTTATGCACAATAATTTTTTTAGAAATCTGCCAAGATTAAATCAAACTTTTTTTTTGAAGCACAATATTTTTTTAAAAATACTGCAAAATGAAATAAATTTTTTTTTTTTTGTGAAGCGCGATATTTTTTATGAAAATCTGCCAAAATGATGTTAATGTTTGTTTAAGCGATATATGCTACGGTTATTTCTTTAGCTTATTTCATTTGCATTTGCATGCTATTGTAATTCGCAAACAGCTTATGAAATATTCCGAAGATATATGTAGCTTATGTTGTGCAAAGCCGAAGGGTGGTTTTTCACAACGAAAATGAGGAAGCCAATCACGCGCAATGCCGCAGGGCCAACCGTGCTCGCCACCAATAAATACATATAAGGTATCACAGGTGCCCCGCACTTACCCCGTTCTCTAAAGAACAAATACTTAAATTAAAAGATTTTGCGTAACACGGTCGTCAGAACCTGAACCACATAATAAAATAAAATATTAAAAATAAATTTAAAAAAACTACTCGTCCGATTTTTTTTGTGAATGTTTTTTTTTTTTATAAAAGCCTAATAAAATGGGATAAAAATAATTTTCTTTATCAAAAATTAAAATTTGTTTCACCGAATTTTTAATATAGATAATTTTGTATGCGGTTTTGTAGACCATTAAATTGTTAGAATAAAGGCAAGTGCTAAGATGGCCCAGTGATAGAGGTTAGGTTGCTAGGGCTGAGCTGAAACTCCAACGTAACTCAATACTTAGGCCACCAATGGTGGAATCAATGAATTTCGCTAAAGCTTTCACGTCACAACCAGAGACCTCCGCCTGGTCAAGTAGGAAAGGTTTACCCAGGATAGCCAGTGATGGAGATCCACGCCAAAATTTCGTTGATAAGTGCAATTTAGAAGCTTCCGAAATGGATCTAGGCGCATAAGTAGAGGCTATCTTTCTTTCTAATTTTTTCAAATTTTCTATTTACTCATATAAAACACTGAAATATAAACATTTTACAAAAATAACAAAACCGATTAGAACCCAAATAAGTTTATTTAGTTTTTTTTTTTATTTTTATTTATTTATTTATTTTTTTTTTTTTTTTTTTTTTTTTTTGTGATTTTTGTGCTAACGAAAAAAAAATTTGCTAAATGGTCTACAACTTTAACACACATTTTTCCCGCCTTCAAAACTTAAAAAAAAAAATAATTTTATTTTAAATTTTAAAATAATTAAATTTTTTTAAGGCCACTCTAATGCATATGTTAACCCCTTAAGAAATATTTGCATATATTATTAACATAATTAAATTAGTAAATCTAAAACACTCACAAAATTAACCGAGCACAAGAAATCGAGATTAAATATGCATAAAAGAGAAAGGTCAGGGGTGAATTGGTGCTGTAGGTATGCATATATGTATGTGTTTGTTTGTGGGCAGCTTTCCTTAGCTTTACTAATGTTTGCTTTGAAGGCAACAAAATCTGCTCACTTACTATATACGCATATATTAATACATCGATGCCACAGGTTAACATCCTTTTATTAGTTTGTTTGGGCTAAAAGGTGCCAAGTTAATTGTTTGAACTTGCAAATATTTGCGGTTTTAGGTAATAAAGTGGTGGCAAATGAGGTTTAGTTATGTGTTGGGTGAATGGGTATATGAATTTGAGCAGTATTTAAGTGGCATTAACACTTCAAGAGCAGCTCGGAATAATCCATGAACTTTGTAGAGATATCTTTGAGATCCATAAGAAAGATTGTTCACTTAAACCAACTTGTCTAAAAAATTTTTAAAATCACATAAAACCCCTTTAAACTAAACTTTTTAACACGAGTCCCTCCCTTTTATTACATTTACTCATTCATATTCTTCTGCCAGACGCAACAGACGAATGCCTGCAGCAGACGACGACTCAAGTCTAAGATAAATGACATTTATTGGGTGTCTATTTGAATGTCTTAGTGATGACGAAACATTTAAATTGGCTTAATATTAATGTAATTAAATGTGTCCAGACATTTCCAACAAAAACAAAAAGAAAAAAAAAAACAACAACAAAAAATAAAAGCGCCAACCACATTTAAAGTAGAACCCATCACAATGTTTCGCCTTGCCAAGGACTTGTCTTGAAGTGCAGTTAAATCAAAAAATTTATCTTAATTGAATTATCAAAAAAATTGTTTTGCGCTGCAAATGACATTCGTAGCTCGTAGGCCACAAAATAACAAAACTTTATTAGGCAAATGTAAGCAGCAGCGTTTTTAGATGAACGGGCGAGCGCCCTGTCAACTTCATTTAAATAAAATTAAACGAGTCGACTCAATTTAAGTGAGTCAGCTAGGCAATGCGGCGTCTTTGTTTTTTTTTTTTTGTTATTTATTAAAGCACGATTTGCCTGTTGAATAACGAAGGCCAAAGTGAAGCCACAAAAATAAAACATTGTAGGAAGAAATCAGCCTGCGGTTAAAAAACTTTGTGGTTCTTAGAGTGTTGGTGTATGAGAAACAAAGGCAAGCCGCAACAAATTTTCAACGAATTGGAGGTGTGTGTGTATGTATGCTAGGGATGTTAAACCCGAGAAAGCATGTAAACTGTATCAAATGCTTAAAATGAGGGCTGTTCGATTAATTGATTAAGCAAAATTTTGCTTAACTATAATTTCGATTACGCAATTAATCGATTAATTATGATTTTTGATTAACCAAAAAGGGTGTTTACTCTACTAATCAAGATTTTGATTAATCAAAAAGAAAAATAATTGATTAATCGCCTTTTGGATTAATCGTTTTTTGAATATTTTTTTTTTTAATATTTTGAAGCATGTTTGGTTTTTAATATTTTTTATTGTCAGCTATTTCAAAGCATACTTTCACATAAGAAAATGAGTAAATTAATCAGTTTTTGATTAACCATTTTTGAAAATATTCGAGTAAAGCTGGCTTTGATTATTCACAATATTGATTAATTAAGTAATCGATTAACTGAAAATTTGATTAATCAACTTACTCGATTAATCGAATAAAGGCATAGCCCTACTTAAAATGTATATTCGTGCCATTCCACCAAAGTGTACGCCAAGCAATCAATGAAAAGTACTGTCACAACAACAACATCAATGGCAGATTTTTTTTTTCAAATATTCTGTTCACCAAATTCAATAATCTTCTATAATCTTTTTTACTATCAAGTCTTTCCAAAATATTTATAACATAAATTTAGAATTAAGGTGACACCATATTCTTTAAACTTACGTAGTCATAGCAATAAGTTTTATTGTAAAAACTCTTATTTCTACTATAAATAAATAAATAAATTAATTAAATTCAATAATTCTGGGACTAATCCCGACAACAAAAGAAATTAGATACCGACAATACCGGGAACGTCAAAATCTAAAAAAAAAAGTCCAATACTGGGTTGTGGTTACTAAGGAGTAAGTGAAAGCTTTAACAAGCTCAGTGATATAGGGTGCTTCATAATGAGCAAGTACTTAGTAACTATAACCGGAAGCTCGCTGGGATAATATACCACCTGAAATAAGTACAATGTATTTGATAAAATTGAGAAACGCTCAGTTTTTGGTATGCAATTCGATGAAAGTCTAGCGGCGATCTTGGATAAGTCCCCAGACAACCAAGTAGCCGAATTCCAAAGCCCACAACACAATCTAGGACAGAAAATGCACAAATAAGACTTACTTCAAGTGCTAGCCGAAAAAGTTGCCAGCATTATGAGTCAAACCAGTGGTAACATGATCCCTCAATGTCTCCGCAGAAGCCCGATCGCTACGGAAAGGAGAGATTTTGTGAAGCCACGGAGTTGTTACAAGTCGTAAAATATGAAAAGTGTGTGAAGAATCTCACTAACCTGCAAAAGGTAAGTTAGGAATGCCATCCAAGAGCAGACCAAAAGTGGCCTGAGGAATGAGAAATCACCTACAGCCATAGAGCCTTCAAGGGCATTACTGTGTACTTGCACCACTGATAAAAGATTGGAGTGTTCGCTGACAGATAGTAGACTCTTGAAGCCCTAGGTTCAGCAATAATATCAGGTATCCTGGGTGGTAAGTGCAGATAAACGATCTACTTCGAGATTGGCTCGGAACTTGGAACAAAACGAAACAGAAAGCTTACTAGGTTAGGTTGAAGTGGCTGCCAAAGAGGCACACTTAGGCCAGTAACATTAGGCCCGTTGTGATACCACATAGAGACACCTTTATACCTCCTCCTCTTCGAACCACTTGGAAGACTTGATGAAAGCCATCACGTCCTTGATGTCATACTTCGCAATTTGGCGAATGTTGTCCAGGAAGGGAGTACCCAGGCAGCGACGTCTAGCGCCGCTAAGTGCGGGGCAGTTGCAGATGAGGTGTTCTACAGTTTCTTCCATTTCGTCGTCTTTGCAGCTCCTGCAGCAACGGCGGTAAGGCACGCCCAGTCTCTCTGCGTGCCTCCCAATAAGACAGTGGCCAGTTAGCACTCCTATTATCTTGGAAATATCAGCCCTTCTTAGGGTGTAGATTTGTCGGGATCTCTTTGGATCCCTTTTTGGCCAGGTTTGTTTGGATATCAAACAACCTGGGGTTTGAAGCCATCTTTCGTTGGCTTGTCGATAGGTGAATTCGTTTAGCATTAGCCTGCACGTTGCAAAGGGTATACCCAAGCGTTCTTTATCAGGAAGAACTTGCTTGGTAGTACCCTGCCTGGCAAGCTCGTCTGCCCTACAGTTACCCTCAATGTCCCTGTGGCCCGGTACCCACGTGAGGTTAACACAGTTCTGCTTGGCCATCTCCTGAAGAGATCGGCGACAGTTTAGCGTTAGTTCAGAATTGAACGAGTTGGAGCCAAGTGCTTTGATGGCGGCTTGGCTATCGCTGAAAATGAATATTTCCTTGCCGATAGTGTCCCGTTCGATCCGGGCTGTGGCTTCCATGATTGCACAGACTTCGGCCTGGAAGACACTACAGTGATCAGGTAGTCTGAAGGAGAGCTCTAAGTCGCAATCTATTGAGTAGACCCCTCCACCGACTCTCCCGTTTAGTTTGGAGCCGTCGGTGTATATGCAGATACTGTCTTCTGCGCCATAGCACCAGTCCGGCTCAACCCAGTCTTCCCTGCTGGGGATGTTTACCGTAAAGTCGCACTCCGTGACTGTGGTAGTCACGCAGCGATCCGTACTTCCGGGAATAAAATTGAAATTATTTAGTATGGTGGAATGTCCTTTGGTCCGAGTAATCCAGATAGACGATTCCCGTAGACGCAGGGCTGATGTCGCCGCTGCTCGGTAACCCTCTATGTCTAGAGGGATGAGGTCTAGAATGACCTGTAGAACTTCGCTCGGAGTAGTTCTCAGAGCTCCGCCTATGCTGATCATGCTAGACCTGTGAACCTTCCCTAATAGGTTCAGGTTTGAGGCCTTGCACAGGGCAGGCCACCACACGACGACCCCGTATAGCAATATGGGTTTTATAATAGTCGTGTAAATCCATTTGCATATCTTGGGGCTAAGACCCCATTTCCTGCCTATGGCCCTCTTACACGTGTATAATGCAATATACGCTTTCTTTTGGCGCTGAATGACGTTTTCTTTCCAATTCAGCCTTTTGTCCAGAACTACACCTAGAAATTTGGCCTTATCGGCCAGATTAAGGCGCACGCCGTTTAGTTCTGGTAGTATTAACGGTGGTATTTTGTATCGCTTAGTGAATAAGACAAGTTCCACCTTCTCGGAGTTGACGCTAAGCCCGCAGCGAGAGGACCATACTGAGATCTCTCGCAACGCCGCCTGCATCAGATCGCACAGGGTTTGTGGGAATTTGCCTCTGTATGCCACGGCCAGGTCGTCGGCATATGCCACCACCTTGCCGCTGCCCCAACATGTGTCTCTTAGCAGCGAGTTAACTGTTAAGTTCCACAGGAGAGGCGAGAGAACGCCGCCTTGAGGAGTGCCTCTTGTGGCGTATCGTGTTATATCAACAGACCCCAGAGATGAGAGAATTTTTCTCCCTTTGAGTAGTTGGTCGATCAGTCCCACCAGGGACCTGTTTACCCCCAGATCTGTTAGTGCGGTGTTAACAGCAGCTGGGCTAATGTTATTGAAGGCTCCTTCGATATCGAGGAAGGCAACCAGACAGTAGTCTTTCTCGTCCATGGATGCCTCTATGGTAGAGACTAGGGTGTGGAGCGCAGTCTCCGTAGATTTACCTTTGAGGTAAGCGTGTTGACAGCTTGATATATGGTTGCTGTCAATTGTGGTAGTGAGGTAGTTATTTATTATCCTCTCTAGGGTTTTGAGAGCAAAAGACGTTAGACTTATCGGTCTGTAGTCTTTCGGCTCATAGTGAGAGGCCTTACCTGCCTTCGGAATAAAGATGACCGTTGCGCTTCTCCATAAGCACGGAATATGGTTGAGAGACAGACAGGCCGTGAAGATGTGATACAGCCAGTTAGCTGATGTCTCCAAAGTATTGATTAGCTGTGCGGGAATAATCCCGTCCGGTCCAGCGGACTTGAACGGCTTGAAGCTCTTGACCGCCCATTTAACTCCCTCCACAGTTATGGGTATATTTACGGCCAGGTTGGTTGCAGGTGCAATTGGAGCACAATGCATGTTTCCCGGAAAGTGAGTATCCAAGAGCAGTTCTAGAGTCTCCTCTTCTGAGCTGGTCCAGGTACCGTCGTGTCGCCGCAAAAAGCTCATGGCCGTTTGCGACTTTGATAGCACGCACCTAAGTCTTGCTGTGTCGTCGACACTTTCGACTCCAGTGCAGAAGTTTCTCCACGAAGTTCTCTTCGCTTGTCTCAGGGCTTTTTTATAGGCCCTCAGTTTGTTTTTATATTCAAGCCATTGACTCTCACAATCGAGGTTTTTGGCTATATTAAACTGTTTCCTGCAGGATTTCCGTAATGAGTCCAGATCCCGGGACCACCAGTAAGGTTTATGCTTACCTCGCGGTTTTGGTACTGGGCAGGCCTTTTCTAAGGCGTTTGAGAGTGCCGTTGTGAAGGTCGTAACCATGTCCTCTAGCTCCGCTACAGAAGAGGGGCATTGAGAGGGTAGTTCTGGCAGACCTCTATCAAACAGCTCGTTATGCAGTTCCCAGTTTGTGCTACGTGGGTTCCGTCTCATAATGGCCGTTTCGACGGCAAGGTTTAAAACCACCTCAATATAGCGGTGGTCAGAGAAAGAGTGGTCATCAAGAACCCGCCAGCTCCTAATTAACTCGTAAGCGCTTTCGCTACAAATAGTAAGGTCAATGACCTCTCTTCGATTTTTAGTAATAAATGTTGGTTCATTACCTACGTTGCAAACTACGAGGTTAGTCGTTAAAAGAAAATCAAAAAGAGACTCACCTCGAGCGTTTATGTCGGAACTTCCCCACTGGACGTGGTGGGCATTTGCGTCCGTTCCAATAAGCAAGTGGTCCCTGCTGCAGTCGGCCACCAGTATTTTCACCTTGTCTTGCGGTGGAGGATCTTCCGCGTCGTAAGGCATGTAGACCGAGGCAATAATTAACTTAATGTTGCCAACTGTGAGATTGGCCGCTGTGACGTCGCCATTGCTGTAGTTAGGTAAAAGAAAAGTTATTAGCTCAGACCTAACCATAATGCAGGTTCTAACTTTACCTTCTCCATCAGCTCTGATGAGCTTGAATTCCTTAGTCCCCAGTCCGCAAATCCGTGCTTTGTTGACCCACGGCTCTTGGATGAGGACCACATCAACGTCGCCTTTAGAAAGGCGACCAATTAAAGCAGCCGAAGCTGCCTTCGATTTATGTAGGTTTATCTGAAGCACCCTCAACATGAGTGTGCCCAGACTCCCCTACCAACACCGTGACGTCGAGGTCTTCCCCGTCGCTGTCCAGCAGGGCATCCTCCATCGACAAACTGTGCAGGGCGCCTGCGCAATTTGACGTGGCGGACACCATACTGCCAGCGTCAGAGAGCTCCGCTTCCTCTTCGGGTGTTTCGATGTCCATGTCCACCGGAGCACCCGAAAAGGATGCGCGCTGCGCGTCGCCACGGTAAACGTGGATTACGACTTCGCCAATGCCGTAATGCACACGTCCATTTGATCTATTCAAAGGCTCGAGCGCCTCCTTATTTAGGGCCAGAACTACCTCCCTTCTGTGCCCTTCAGCGTCGCCGACTTGAATGATCTTCCAGTCCTGGGCGGGGAGAGTTGGGTTCATGACTCGAAGCATAGCCAGGATTCTCTCCGGCTCTGCAGGGATTGCTGGAACCCAGGCCCTCGCCCTAGGCCGAGCTGGAATGTCCTTCCAGTCGACGACCTCTATCTTCGCCCCAGGGTAGACCGGGCCTAGCCTTGCCGCTGCTGCCTTGTACAGCGCAACAGTTCTTGCGTCTTCGCAAGCGAGGATCTTTATTTGACCCTGGTACCAGCCCGCATCAGCACCACGCGGCGGACTGCCCGGAGCCTCCATCAACACGTCGAGAACGGCGTCGCCGATGGCGTTCCGGACATACGGCCACTGATCTTTCGGGATGGCCCAACGGTCGTTTCCCCGGTCCAGGATCCCTATAAGGATCCGGTCCTTTGCCACCTCGGCAAAGCTCGGTTTGCCCACCCCAGGGTGATTCTGGTGCCTTTTGGAGGGAGGTTTTATGTCCTCATCCGACCTCTGGCGTTTGAAGGGGGTTGCGCTTTCCCCAGTTGCCACCGCAGTGCTTTGGAACTCCGGTAGCAGAGCTCGCGCCCTCGTCACCGCGTTCCTGGCATTTTGGGACAACGTATCCAGCGGAACCCCCACGTATTTTTTCAGTACCTTAGAGGCCTTCCTTTTCTCCCGATGCGTATGGCGATTGGGAGGGATATTTAAGGGGATCTGACCCGTAGTTGCCCTCGCGGTCATTCCCCCGGTTGGTGGATTGGTTGCGGCCTCCTTCTCCTTTGGCTCTTTGTGGCTAGGTCGTGAGACCCCTGCCAGAGCTGTGGGGAGAATGGCTGCCGTGCCGCTTCCTGAAGGGCGTTCAGCATCAGTGGATGCGGCGCCGTTCGCCGTTGCCAGCGTAACTGCGTTCGCTACCGCACTGGTGCTGACCCCCTCCAGGTCGCTTTTGCCTGTCATTTGCGAGGTTGCCCTCGAAGTGTCCAGAGGGAGCCGACCCGTAGTTGCCATCGCGGTCGCTCCCCCGGTGCAGTTAAAGTTGTAGCCGGCCACCTTCTCCTTTGGCCCATTGTGGCCGGGTCGTGAGACCCGTGCCACAGCTGTGGGGAGAGCGGTTGCCGTAGCTGTCCGTGATGGACGTTCGGCATCAGCAGGTGCAGCGTCGTTCGCCGTTGCCAGCGTAACTACACTTGCCACCTTGCTGGTGCCGACCCCCATCAGGTCGCTTGAGTGTTGTGGGTGTGGGGTTGCCCCCTTACCCGAAGAGCCGCTTGGGCGTGAAAGTGTTTTCGGCGCTTGCGCCGTGGCTGTCCTCCCCCGTGAGGAAGAGGACGAATTTGTTGCTTTATATTTGTTTTTGTTCATCTTGTTCGTACGACCACTCGTTGGACAGGGCCAACTTGTGGTCAAAGTATAGTAAAGGGGAAGGGTATCGTCCGCCGCGGCAGTGCCCCATACCGCGGTAAGACCAAGGTTACTCTCTGAGGTGGTCCGGTGTCAGAGAGGCTCCGTAGAAATACAGCCACGATTTACCTCCCGGCTGCAAACGTCCAATGGGCACGGTATCGCATAACACCCTGGATTGGGAGGGGGTAGCTTACTAGATAATCAAAAAAATTTGGCAGCACCTGCATTGATCGTTGTAGTATTACAGCCAAGTCGGCTTCATTGGCACACCCTGTTTATTCACCAGCGAACTTTGACTTCTTTACTTTTACGAATGCGTGACAAATTTATGTGTTCAGTTTTTTTTTTTTTTAATTCTGCTTGGACGCCTAGAAGTATGCTTGCGTGTTATGACATTTGAAGTTCAAATTTCAATATAAATAATTTATGTTTAGTAAACACGCAATTGTAGAACGCTGGCAAGCGTGCGCTATCACAGAAGTTAAATGAAGTCAACTTTGATAGTCGGCTGCATACATAAACAGTTCACTGTTGTAAATATGTATGTAGGCTTGTGTTGTTAAAATTATTTATGATATTTAAGAGCTACAATTGCGTTTGCGGGGGGTGGAGGGGGGGTATAGGGGCACATCATAACTCTTCATAAAGCATTAGAAGGTATTTGAGTGTCGTTGACGCTGTCAAGGTAGCATGTTGCTGATGAAGGTGAGCTTACTATAACTACTTGATTATATCTTAATCATAGGAATTATGTGATTAATATTAAATTTAATTACTTCCAGGAATTATGAAAATTTTCGTTTGGTGTATATTACATACATACTACTCTAATGAAATTAAATTTGACATTTTTATCAGTGAAACAATCGCTATTGAGATGTATGCGCATTGAGCATGGAAAATGAAAGGTAGCAAGAGGGCAAGAGGGTTAGAGTGAAGGATCGCTGGGCATTAGAATTTTTATTTCAATTGCCTACTTTTAGGATTATGTTGGAATTTGCTCAATGAAGATAAGTGCACTTATGGTATTCTTAGAAATGCTTATGTCAGTAAGCATGCAGACCGAATGATGTGATTGATATTACTAAAAGACTGAGCAGCCTTCAGCATATTGATTTCGATTGCCTACTTTCAGGCTGATTATAGGACTTTCGCGAACAAAGCGGAGACGTTCCAGTGTAGCAGAATAAAGTACATAAATCGAAATTGGATGAACAAAGACTGATATCATATCGATAAGTTCTTTTATGCAAGCTTCAAATAATACGAATTTACTTTCACCTTCAAGACATTTTAAATTTCATAGCCGCATACCGAAGAAGTTCCCTTTAGTTGATTTTGAATGAATTTCATATGCACCTTTTCTTAACCACCTACTTACTATTCAACTTAACCAATTTCTAATAATTAAGATTAAATCAAAAGAAAATTCCAAAAAAATAAAAATAAAATATAGCGTTTCCCACGCAAAACAAGCTCAATTATTACCCCTAAAAGTAGGCAATTTTTATTGCATGTTCACTTAACATTAATTTAGTTGAAAGCGCTTTCGATTTTTGCTTTCTTTTATCTTTTTAAATTTTTCGTTCACGTTTTCTATGTTGCTTGAGTGAGCAGGGTAGTGAAATTAAATTTGAATCCTTCTACATCTCAAACTATAATAATTTTGCTACAAAGCGCTTGCCCACCATATACCATAGCGCCTAACAATATGCAATATTAGCCAGCGAAAACAAGAAACGAAATATATTTCATATTTGTGCTTGCACTCATAGTCATTGCTGCTACAATAACAGCAAAAACTTAAAACAGAAAAAATAAAAAAAAAACGAAAAAACAACAACAAAAGGCACTTCAAAGCCCAATTGCCTGTCTAGACTGAAACTCTACAACAAAGTCTCATTCATTCATAACTCTATGACGACGCTTGCTGCTTGCTAAACTCACCACTGGCACTCTGCTGCTGTAACTACAACTTAAATGCTTTTAATATGAACGCTACCAATTCAATACGCTCCAGTTTGTTTGGCTTCAGTTTAGCAACGTCTTTGTAACGCCAAAAATTATGCTTTTATTTTTACACAACAATGGTTTCGACCAAATGCTTTATGAAGTGTGCGGCGTAGTAAAAGGTGAATGGTGAGGTTAAAACGAGCGCCTATTTAAGCAACAAATTAACTTTAAAAGCGGATTTTGTAAGTGCGCTTTTTATTTATTTTTCGTATAACAGAATTTCACGACGATTATTATGCCAACATTTTATAGGCAGCGCCTAAAAGTATACGTAAATTTTTTTTTGTTTTTTGCTCACTTGCGGTGTTGTTGAACTTTGGGATCAAACACGTTTTAAGGAAGCAACAGCTAAGGTGGATGGTACGGTGTGGCTCTGGTTGCTTGCTGATGAAAGTAATCTCATCTTCGCTTTTGTTGTTATTTTGTTGTAGACACTTGTATTTTAACTAATAAGGCGCTAAATAAACTGTTAGATATTGTGATTTTATTTTCTCTTGACTAAGTAGAACGCCTTTGCTTGCGCTAAAGTGGTGCAAATATTTTTTTTTTTTTTTCAAAAATTATTTAATTTAAAATTATTGAATTTTATTTTTTTAGTTTTTATTTTTTATATTTTAGAAAATTCTGAACTTCACAAATTAAAATTTTCCACATTCAAATTTTTAAAAAGAAATTTACAAATTTATAAAGTTTGACAATATTCAAAGCACAATAAATTAAATTTCGCCATAAAATGTTGAACAAATTTTTTTTTTTGCTCATATCTCTAATATCCCCACATTTTTAGAAAAGTTTTTAATTTTTTTTTTTTTCAAAAACAAATTATTTTCGAATTTTTCTAAGAATTTTTTTTCAATTATAAACAAAAACAACAACAAAAAATACAAGATGTTAATGAACTTTAAAAAGAACTTTGAAAAAAGTCTAAAAACTCTACATTTCTAGTCGCGCTCAGTTAACAGAGCAAAAAATACGAAATGCCTAAAAATTAAAAAAAAAAATTTTTTTTTGGAAAAAAATTTCGAAAATTTGCGATTTTTCAAAATAGGAAAAAATTAAGTGAACAACACAATTTTTTTAGGTCTATATCTGATGGTTCTTAAGATATTCTCTCATTTTAAAAAGGGTGTTTTTTTTAAATACCTGAAGGAATTTTGGAATTTTTTATCAAATTTTTTTTTTTATTTTTTTTGAATTTTTTAACATTCTAGTCGAACACAATAAGCGAAACCTACTCACTTTTGATGGTTGAAAAAGTTTATTTAGTAGAAGTTGAATGAAAAAAAAGGTATGCTCAAACTATTTTTTTAAATTCCACTAGCACCAAAATAATTTTTATGTTATAAAAATTTAGTAATTTTGTGTTGAACTGTTGAAACGCTTTCCAGTAAAAAGCATGTAAAAAATTCAAAAATAAATATTTTTAAGAAACCAATTAAAACCCTTCTGAATATAATGTGATACATATCTAAATTGATGTCATACAACAAAGAAGGGTGAGTTTGAATTTAATGGCAAACTTACGTTTTTTCTATTGTGAAAAATCTAAAATTTTCCAAATTTAGAAATTTTAAATTTTTTCACAAAAAAAAATTTTTTTTTTTAAATAATTTTTTTTCACCATATTTTTTTTTATATCCCTAAATAATCCCTTTTAAATTGAAAAAAACTTAATTTTTAACTTCAGTAGCTGCGGAAATTAGTTTGGAAAAAATGAACTTTGCAACAACAAGAATAAAAGGAAGAAAATATAGTTCTGAAATTGCAGAAATTAAAAAAAATTTTACTTTTGCAGTATTTTTTCTATATTCTGAAAACCAATAAGAATATTATTTTCAACAAAAAAAAATTATTTTTTATTTCCCCAGTCTAATGTATTTTGTCACGTATACGTCACGTCGTCCACAACGAACTAAGCAACACTGCGCTGTATAATTGCAAATCGCAAATTCGTTGCACGTTAAACGGCGCTATGGCAACCAGAAAATTATTGAGCTAAGCTACCATATGAACGCATCATCTCACAGTTTCACAGTCTGCCGCAATTCAGTCTCGTTGTGGGATTTTAATGCAATGCCGCGTATACATTTCATTCGCCCGCTCCACTGGAATTTTTGCAGAAATACACGCCCAAACTAACATAATCACTGTTGAGTGTTAAACGTGCAGCGGTGACCGCGAATAAGGAAACACTAATAACAGCGCTACAACCGGAAAAGCAGCAGCGTGAATAAGCGAAAATGAAAAGAGAAGATTTTTTTTTGTTTAATGATAGCCACGCGGGTGTGAGGTTTTTGTTGTTTTTTTGTTTCTGAACTGCAACATCATCGCTCTGCACTGTCATGGGACACGGCACTGTGGCCATGCGCCCCTACCACTACCCTGCTGTGCGGTTGTGCGTTTCGCTGCTGACCCTCACTTATCTCGCCACATTTTTTTTTTTTAGTTTTTTTGCATGCTTTTGTTGTATTATTTTGTTGTTATGTCGCCAAGTGTTAATGCTTTTTTTTTTATGATTTTGCCTTTGTTTTTGTTGCTTTTGTTTGTTGTTGGTTTGCGCTAATGCACGTGATTTTCATACGAAGTCGGTATAATACTGCTTGGCCGCTATAACCATCGTTAGTCATTCTCTGCACTTGTTCTAGTCAACTTTGACCCCTCAAAAGTTGTGGGTTGTTTATATCTTTGTGTGTGTGTATTTTGCTTTGTTTTTAACTTGCTTAGCTTTTGTTGTTGTGTCTGTTTTTCAAGTACTTTTTTTTCCATGCGGTTTTGCACATCATTAAGGATATTAAAATGTGTGCAGGAAATTTAAAAATGCTTATGACCTTTCTTTTCTATGACCTTCCTTGAGTTTTTTTTTACTTAAAAAAAAAATATTTCTTTAAAGCTTCGCCTCTTCAGCTTTTGTTTATGTTTTACTATTTCAAAACTTCTTGAAATTGATATAATACAGTTTTGGAATAACAACCAAAGTGAACGTTGGTTCAAAAAAGTATTTATTTTTATATTTTTAATACATCAAAAATTCAAAATAAAGAGATATGAGGACCATGATGAATTTGTTCTTAAATTTTTTATTTGTATAGCATACTTTTAGGGGTCAAGTTTAGTATTTGTAGCATATTTTTAGGTGTTAAAATTACCCCTTAGGGAATTGGTCTTCCTATAGTAGCACAAGTCGCGTTCTCCTTTACGACTCCTCCCGGACGCATTCAAGACTAATCTACTTTTTGAAGGGCTATGACTTAAGATGAAATCACTTCTCCACGTTTGTGTGATCTAAAACAGTTGCATACATTTAGGCGCTTATAGCTTTACTTAAGATCTGAGAGCCTGAATTATTTTAGGTACTTTTCCACATTGACCTCCCTATTGCCTACTCTCTCTCGCTTACTCACTTATTCACTCTTTCACTTCTATTCTATATTTTTTCTCCTGTCTTGCTTGATCTTGCCAAATTCTGAAATCAGAACCACGTCGCCGTTAATTATATAATTTCTACTACGCTGCTTCAATCTACATTTACCTAGCCCACCTAAATTAATCTCTCCAAATCCATCTACACCTTTCGATAATAATAAACATATATTGTTAATACCATTGTGGGTATATTATTGGATATTCACAATTTACTATCAGATATCGATAATCGTTAATAATCAGCAACCCTTCATTAACCTAGTTTCTGTAATTCTTATCTTTGTTTGAAATAATACTTATTAGCTCAATTGACCAGCGATGCGTTCTGATCACCTTTAATACACATATCAGGTACAGCGCAATTCTTTCGTTGGCCCTAAGAAATGAAAGCCCTCATTAAGTCAGCTAACCACCGTACTATGCCGCCCAGTATTTAGATCAAATAATCGGGTTTCATTCGGCCATTTACCACCTTCTAAGTAATTATTGTTTCTATGTGTATATTTATTGTATGGTGTGTATACATGTAATCAGCTGCTGAATAGCCTGTAGGAAACGAAATTTATTTTTAAATAACGATTGCTAAAGGACAAATCCACTTTCTACCAAAAGGCTACTTTATCACTCCTATAAGTATGCTACAAAATTGAGTTAACTTACAACCCTATGAGTATGCTACGCAAATACAAATTTGAGTTATGTATGTGTATTGAATTATATATAACTGGACCAACGGGATTAACCGTAGATAACTCTCTTAAGAGACTAACACGAACACATATGTTTTTATGGAGTACCTGAAAAATATTAGATTGACGGAGTATAAATTCCGCATGAGTTAAAGAGGAGTATGCGACAGAGGCAATTATATGTATTGAATATTTCCCTCTTGTTTGTGTTATGAAGAGACTTTCGTAGTGCCGGAAAGATCTCCTTTTATTTGCCTACTAGTAAGCTCGCACAAGCTTATTTCTAAAACCTAAAAGTAGGCTACATATTTAAACCTAGCTATACCCGTAACTTAAGAGTTGAAATCAATTGCTGCCCACAGTGGCCGTTGGATATAAATGGCAGACAACTCGTTTTAAAAATTAATCGCACTTTGCTTTAAGCGATTTGTTTGAAAACACCAAATGCCTAAAAGTATGCATTTTCCTATGTATCAAACCTATTTGGAGAAGCAATTTGAACATCAAAAAAAATTACACCAATTTTATCGAATCTGATTGAATCATCTTTAATTCAAGTTTTCATTTTTTGGTGGTTAGCAGGGTTCAAGCGAAGTCGCTACGTAACAAAATTTTAAAATGTAGTATATTTTTAGGCGCATGTTTTTGCTGATATGCAAATCGGCTCTATAAGTGGTTAGGTGAGTTATTCATAAACGGCTAGACTCTTGTTCAACTTTTCAGAAAATTTTTTTTGTGGCATTTGAATCGGTTAGAAAGCATTTCAAAAAAGTATAAAATTATATCTGGCTCACTCTACTACACATAGAAATAGTTGAAACGGTAAACTGCAAATTTACTCCATTCAACGTCGTTTACGTTTAATAACACGACTTTGTGTTGCATCATACGTTCATTATTATTAATTATATAATAGTTGTCCGAAAAAAAAAATGTTGCCACCTCTCTGATGCTTATGTACACACAAACAACTATGCTATTAAAATTTCACGTCTCTCTATGTCGTTTTCAATGCTTGCTTTTGTTCATACTTTCATTATTCATGTAATTTTTCATTGTAATCCATGAAACAAGCAGTTGGTGGTTTTTCGAAATATTTTATTGTTGCTATTCGCTTATTTCGTATACTTTCGACAATACTTTTATGTTTCAGCTTGCCGTCAGTTAAATAAAAAATAAAAAAAATATCCTTCATAGTACAATGCATGACAGTATTTAATAGCATATCGTTAGGCGCATGTGGCAGGAAAATGTGGAAATATCGAACAACAGAAAACACGCAACCAGAAAACAATGCAAATACATAACCCAATAAAAGGCCGGAAATTTTTCTTTTGACGAAATTTGTTTTTATTCTTTTGGTTGTTGTTATTTTTTATTGGTTGTTGTTGTTTTTACTTTATGTTTTACTACAATAAGGAAACATCAAATTTTTCACCTGATTGCAGACAGCAAGCAGCCATCGCTTATCGTTGGTCGTCATTATTGTCGTCGCCCGCATCAACATCGACGCCATCCGGTGTCGATATTTGTAAATAAAGGTCATTACGTGCATATTTAGTTATACATACATATGTATCGACTTTGGCAGTTAATCGATATTATTACTATTACTATTATGTTCATTGTGCTGTAGGGCATTTAATCGCGTCTAGTCTCAATATTGCGGGGTACGAAATAAGTATTTCTTATTATTACTAAATACATAAAAAAATGTGTAGATTGTGCAACAGCGAGCTGAAGTTCTTACCTTGAATTCTTACAAAACTGATATTTTCCAAAAATTAACGTTTTACCAACCTGAAAAAAAGAGCAGAAAATTCTAGATTAAGATAAGTTAAAAATTGTGCTCAAATAAATAAATAAATATGGTTAATACTGCTAGAGCTCTTAATATCGACTAATCGATTAATCGATTTCCAATACTTATGTCAAAAAATTATCGATTTTCAACAATCGTCTACTTGTTAATGTTCGACTAGCTGACAGGTTGGACTTTTTTTGAATACTTTTATTTGGAACTCTTTCTAAAAAAAAAAAATAGTGCGGTCTTCCACTCAGTCGTCGGTTTGTTAAGATAATTGAAACTAAGTCAGTTACTATATAAATTAATGAAACATTGATAGTTAGAAATATCGATACACTAAGTATATAAAAAATGCATGTATCGATAGTATCGAAGATAACTTCCCACCGCTAGTGATGGTGAATAAATAATAGATGTTCACTGCAATCGATTACATTTTTCTTAACTATCGATTTTTTTTTTATCGATTTAATTAATAATTCACATTGATGTTTTATAAATCGCTTGCAAGAATTTCACAATTTAAATTTATTAAAATTGGCACTCAACCAAAGTATTTTTTTATATAGAAAAATCAATTAACGCACATAAATCGATTATTATCTTAGATAAAAGTCTTGGATATCAGCTGCGGCAGGACCAGGGTGGTAGGACGTTTCAATGGTGAATAAGCGACAGTTGATATTCATGGGTATCGATACGAGACTAGTGAAAACCTTGGAGTGATCAGCCAGAAAAAATCTAAGGCAAAATCGACAAAATGAAAAGCTGTAAGGTAACAATTCGGTTTCTATAGATTTTATAAATCAAACTGAAGTGTTTGCGAGAGTCGGTGATTGCATACTTTTAGGCGAAAAACTCGCAATTTAAGTACGTTCACAATGGTGTATGAGTACAAATGAACTTTATTCGCGGCTTCACAATGGTTTTTTTGCTAGCAATTAATTTTGATTAAATATTTATTTCAAAATTGTATACATTCTTTAAAGCATTTCCATCTTGCATTCATTTCATAACTTAATTTTTTGTATTCTCAATTTGCAACCTTTGCCATTTTGCTCTAATTAAGCTAATCTTGAAGTTGTGCACTTTATCGACATTTTGCATGCACGCTCTAACCGTAGCATATTTGAATTTTTTATAATTTTTTTTTTTTTTTTTTTTAGTTTTGTATGCGGCAAGTGTAGTTTAAACACGCTAACGTTCAACAAATTAAACTAATTATAAATTCAATTATGGCATGTTCACATTTCGCTTTGCATAACACTTTATTTATTTATTTATTTTTTTTACTCAAACCACTTTTATTTATGTGAATGCAACGCGGCAGTGCATTGCCTAACCTTTTGCTGTAATAAATTACAAAAAAAAATGTATTATTAAAAGTAAATAACAAGAAAGTGTGACACTTCAATGATTTATTTGTGTTTGTAATGCATGACGATAGTAAAAGTATTTGCAAGCATTGAACGCGCTGCATTGGCAAAATAAATAAAGTTGGAAGAAAGTGCGAAAGGAAAGGAAGCGAAGTGTTTGCTGCAGTCTGGTTGATTGCTTTATTTTACTTAGGCGCACGAACAAAGCTAAGTCGATAAGCTGCGTGCATTGCTGTCTCACAGTGGTGCATACTTTTAGGCGATAATGTTGTTTAACCTTCGTCTACCGTTTGGGGTACATTTGACCGCAGGTCATTTAAAGTCGTTATAATTTAAATGTCTGACATACATTTTGATGCAAAATTTGTAATGCTGGTATTCTTCCTCATGGAATAAAGAAAAAAAGGCCTGGAAGGTTCCACTGATTAAAAAAAAAAACCAAAAAAATTATGTTAATACCTGTTGTTTGTGTAAAAAGTGTTTCTACTGAATTTTGTATAAGGAGTAGGTTAACACCCTCGATTGAGTCAATTGAATCCAAAAAGCAAGCGTTTGCAGAAGTTGTGTCTGTCTGTCTGCATGTTTGTGCTCGCATCATTTAAAATTTGCTCTATAGAATTGAACCCTTTATTCTTTGTTGTATTACCAGGGGTCTAACTTAAATTTTAAGATATCCCTGATTGCATTAGCTCCACCGGTTCTAGAATTATGGATCAATATGTGGAACAGCGCAACCCAAAATCTCCACTTACTACTTACGAAGCTCTGAAACGCAATGAAGCCTAAAATCATTCACACAAACCACACAAATCTTATTGCAGTACACTTCCTTAAGACCTAATTAAGCTACGCCTAATTGTATGCTACAAAATTAGAGTCACTACGCTTCATAGAGTACATTTACTGCTGCCAGCATAATGTTCTGATCAACTCGCATGCTGACATTAATAAACGTTTGTGTTACACTTAAGACGGAAATTAGATGATGCCACAATTAATTGCAACTTAGAAGCTTACAATAACAACTATGAGCGATAGTAAAACGCCTTTGTAGTTTAAGCTCTACATACAAATGGACTTTATTAATATTAGTTAGCACCCTAAGGCGGTACAAGCATACGCTTGGACTACAAAAAGAAAAAAAAAACATAAAGCTTGGCAATAATTCATTCCAACTAGTGATTTTCGGACATATTTGGGATTTTGCAAATCTTATATGTGTAGCATACTTAAAGGCGCATAAAGTTATCTCTGAGTGGAAGGCCAAGGGCACCTAGCCGGTCATCGAGCTCATTTAAAGAGATCCGTACTGACTCATTTACTACTAATTGCGCATTCCTAATATGCTAATAAAATTTTTGTGTTTGTATCATACTCACACATACATACACACACACACATATAAACAACTACACATACTTCAATATAAATCATATTACTAATTTAATTAATAAAGTTTATGCTTAGCAATGCCCCAAAGACTCACTTAACGAGCACTTAAATGAAATTAATTGCTTACATGGACAATGTCAAGCTGTAGTTAGGAATTAACAATAACAATAAGAACAAAACAGCCAAAGGCGGCTACCAAATCTACTCAACTACACGTAAACATACTTTGTAAGCGGAACAAAAAAAGTACTCGTAAGCCGAAAGCTCAAAGGAACAACAGACTTTTATTAGTATGACATTAAGCCAGTGCTGCTCACATATGAGCAATAAAATTTGAATATTACACTACCACAACAAAAATAAAATACGGTAGCACATGAAGAATCCGTGAAATCATAAAATACATCGTGGTAAGAAGAAGCATAGTCAGATCTGACCATAGAAGAAAATAAATTTTTTGATGGTAGTGGTGAAGTGTAAGATAAAATCTTGACTACTAAAGTAATTTCTTGGCATCACCTTGCCACTTCACTTCCCATGTGAGGCCCGCAATCAGATCTCTACTGAGCAGGAGCAGTCACTCAAATTCCTGTAAAAGCTTTTCAAAGCTTTACGCTACACGCTGATCCACACTGTTTTAAGTCTTGCATAGACGCTGTATCTCTCGCAAATAACACATTTTCCCTCACGGTTAACTAACAAGTTACGGTAAAATAAAAAGTACGCACAAAGCGAAAAAAATCTATAAAAATAGTGTCAAAGCATTGATGAAGGTGACATGTCCGGCTTGTCATACAAAAGGACAAACGTGTGAAAATAAAAGTTTATCGTCAAGTTGGAAGCCAAAGCAACTGAACTCATACATACAAATGACACACCATAACCGTCCGCAAAGGGATCGGTAAGTGGGAACAAAAAATTCATTTTACTGAAATTTATTTTATGGTGTCTGACGGGTTTTAGAAAACGATTGATTTCTGATTTACAATTGATCATTCTCAATTACATTTTACGAATTCTGAAATGAAATTTATATATCTGAAATGCATTTCACTATATCTGAAATAAAATTGACAAATCTAAAGAAAATTTCACTATATCTGAAATTCAATTGACTATTCTGAATAACAATTCACGATTTCTGAAATAAAATTGATTAATCTGAAATACATTTCACTATTTCTAACTATTCGAAATACCACTTAACGATTTTTAAAATAAAACTGACAAATCTGAAGAACATTTCACTATATCTGAAATACTATTCTAAATAACAATTCACGATTTCTGAATGGAAACTGATTACTCTGAAATACATTTTAACACTTCTGAACCTGAATTGACCATTCTGAATAAATTAGTTCGACCTCTGAAATTTCATAGACAGTTCTGAAATACATTTCACTACTTCTGAACTTCAATTGACCATTATGAATTCCTTTTCACAACCTCTCAAATTCCTGTAATACATTTCTGTAATACATTTGACCTCTCCGAATCACATTAAAAGATTTCTGAACTAAAGTTGATCATAACAACCCCCTCTGGCTCAAAATCAATATAAGTACGCCCATGAAGTACACATCGATTCACACACTCATACACTCCTACATTATTGTAATGCGCCGTTAGCTTATTCCAGGAATCAAAGGAAAACACATAAAAGTGCCGCGTTGTTCGTGAGTTCGTTTCTTTCCTTAAGCGGCGAGATAAAAAACATGTCAAAGTACATGACGCATCGAATCACATTATTAACGTTTTCAAAGTAACAAAAGCCCAATACATATATACATACATATCCATGTTGTATTGAAAAGTAGTAGCCAACACATTACGTGACAATAAAAAAAATACTTTTTAATTACGCAAACTTTAACGCCCCGGCTCAACTTTGGTTTACTTGACATTGTAAGTTTCGTTTTAATACGCATTGGGTAGTGAACTTTTTCTTTATGATATGAGATATGACAAATTCGAATATGGAATATGAAATTGTGTTCAATTGGTCGTATAACGTAGTGTTCGAATTGCGCAAGTTTAGGTTGAAAACCCTAAATGAATTATGGACTTGTGTGAGCAGCTAAGCTCAACGAATTTTTTCTCACATATTTTTCTTTAGTTAAGTGAACTGTTTCTTTGACCGTCAATGGGAACGTCGGGCTATGTCGAATTGTCAAATTCGGGTTCTATTTTCATTTCGACTCCAATTCGTTTCATTTCTATTTCAGTTCTAATCTGCTGATTTTCGTTTTCAATTTCTATTTTTTTTTCAGTTTTTTTTTTATTCTTTTCAATTTGTTATTCAGTTTTGGATCCAATTTGTTTCGTTTCGATTTCAGTTCCAAGTCCGTACGTTTCGGCCTAATGTCTGTTTCTATTCCAATTTCCATATAAACTCGTTTCCAATTGGAAAAGTTTCGGTTTCCTTTTCAGTTCCGATTTATTTCGGTTCGTTTCCATTTCAGTTTAAATTCGCTCCGTTTCTATTCAAGTTCAGTTTCCTTTTCAGTTTCGGTTTTAAATCGTTTCATTTCAATTTTAGCTTGAATTTCCAATGTTCCGTTTCAATTCTCTTACTTTCCATTTCGATTTCAGCTTGCGTCTTAAATTCATTTCTTTTCGCCTTTGGATTTATCTTAGATGCCTTTTCACGCACCACCGCCGGTTTCGATCCCAATTTTTTTTTTTTTATTATATTAGACTCAAATTATTCATAATTTTTTTATTTTATTAGATTTTCTATCTTCTATCCTTACTACGCATTTATAGGTTTTTGTCTTCAATTATATTATCTACCGCTCATTCGCGCCATTTCACACTTGTTTGCTTATCTTCTTTATTCAACTTGCTAAAAATCTATTTTCTTTTCTGCTGTCTTTTGTTTAATGATGCTTAACACTTTTTTGACAACAACAAAAGCCGTAAATCTTACCCTACTCACAATTTATTTTTGCCGCATTTTCTTATTGCCAGCCCAGCTAGCTAAAAGTAATTCCAACTTTAACTGCCGCCACACCACTTGCAACAATGAAAGGCTTATAATACTTTTTTCTTTTCGAAAATATGTAGCATACCTTTTGGATGCGTAAATATATGGTTGGCTTGACTGTCGACGGATGAGAAAAAAATCTTTTATGTATGTATGTATATGGCGCAGTGCCAGCTTTCAAATTTTATTACCTTTATTCTGGCGTTGTTACTAAGTAACGGCATAAGAAAAATGTTTTAAATACAAAAAAAAATGAAATTATTTTAAGGCAATTAAATGTTAATTACCTTGTAAAATTACTGTTGATAAAAAGGAATTGGCAATTATATTGCAGTAAGATAGCCAAAAGAGATAGAGTAGAATTTAAGTAGCGGGAAATCTATTAGGTGTCATTTAAAATCAGAGGCAGGAATGGAAACAAAATAAACGTTTCACTCCTTAACAAGTGGAAGACCTTTTTAGCAGCCTAGAAGTATGCAATGATAAATACTTTGCACGGTATTTAACAGCAAAAAGTGAAAACTTGGTGTATAAGGGCTTGGTTCTGTGCTTTAAATCGCTCTAAGAAATCAACTAGAAGCCAAGCCACGGTAGCTTGAAATATTTTATGAAAGAAAGCTCTAGAATTTATTCCTCAAATCTCTTTTTCTGCACCAAGTTTGTTGCCTACTTTTAGGGTACTGTTTATTGTAAGCTTCTTTGGAAATTATTTTAAATTTTGAAACTTTCCACTAACCCTTCGAGATAGAAGCAAAAAAATGTAATTTTTTTTTTTTAATTTTTCTAACACCCCTCGAACCCGCTTTCACTTTTCCTTCCTTTCAAACCCGCCATCCTATTTTAATAAAATTGCTGTCACAACTTTGCGGATTGCTTCAATTGCCTCGCAATAAACAGAAGGATTACAAATTGCCTCAAAATACCAAAGAAATATTCGAATATCCTTGGCATGTTATCAATAACCAATCCATCACTGTCAATTTTTAATAAATCATATGCAAATTTCAGCACCACACCCCCTACAATAATAACGAGCACGAAAATTTGAATGATTTTCCTATCAAAGGCACTCGTCTCCTGCCTTGTAAGGGCATTTTGTCATTTACTTAGCTCAATAACTTTGCTGAATAACAATTTTAGCGACAACGCACCAACGAAGCGGCTGCGACGAAACAGTCAAATCGATATTATAAAGGTGAGGAAAAGAGTTGCAATGCAATCAATATTTGGATATGTACATTAGGGTGGTCTTTAAAAAATTAAATTAATAATGTTTCATAAGATCACAACCGCCATGGTCATAGATATCTCTATGACTTCGTGTTCCATTTTGATACGATGAAGGGGCACACAGTGGTGGTCAAAATTAAGATTTTTTCACAGTGGCATCCAAACTTTTGTGGTTTAAGTGTCCCCAGTCGAGTGTTTTCTAAACTGTTTTGCTTTATGCGTCTCTAATCGACAGAAAAATGCATATGTGATATTTTTTGGCGTGGTATTAACTACTAAAAGAGTGATCCTGCGAAACGCTTAAACGTATTTTACAGAACTTATGGGCTTTAAGGTGCTTTTTAAATGCGCAAATTAAAGCTTTTTTTCCGGCTCAACTTTTACACATGTAAAAACGTGGTCAAAAACATATTTTTTCTTGTTTTGTAGAATTAAATGTTTCTTTTGATATTGAAGAATTGGCAATTTTCTAAAGTTAGGAATTTTTAAAATTTATTTTAACTGCAGTAATTTGCGAAATATTTTAAAAATGAACTTTAAAAAACAAAAAATTTAAAGAAGTAAAATTAAAAATAACTAAAATTTTTTCACTTTCGCAAAAAAAAAATTCTTCGGAAACGGTCGATTCCACAGTACTTGCTGACACAATCTCCTGCATACTATGTCAGTCCCTTTTATACTACCTCATATCACTTATCTAAAGACTTGACTTGTTTTTATTTCATTTACGTCTAAACAAATTCACAGAGTCGCACAAACGTCCTCACACTTAACTAAATTGTTCCCCTTCTCTTCAATAAATTTCAGCTAAATAATGGAAAATATGATGCATATGGCAACGCTGTCAACACAAACACATATTCATAAACACTCAGTTTACTATAATATCCATAGATTTTTATCGTACACATATGCAACTAGTAGCGGTTAGCTTCAGATATATGTATGTATATATATATAGAAACACACACACATATGTACATACCTACATATGTACATAAATGTTCAATCATTTAAAAATCTGTCACAGTTGCATAGTTAAGTTTTTGCATAAGTAATGAGACGGCGTCGCGATCTCATGGGAAGTTTTGTATACGTTTAGCAGATGTCTACACATACTTTGACATACACACATACATACATATGCGCAGACACAAAACATATATACCTACATCCCAACTAGCAGCAAAGTAATAGAAATGCTGATGCGTGTGATGATAATTCAAAGTCGCAGCGACGTCGTTTCGACCACTTATAGTTACTTTGAACTTTTTGAGCTTTTAAATATTACTACCGGTATTGGTTATATCGTAGTTACTATTAACCAAACCTAAAAGTTTTGCCTACTTTTGTTACTTAAATATAACTTTGAAGTTGTAGCTACCTTAAAGTAGCAAGCAACAACTTAAAAAGAGAGTTTTGTTACTGGCGACTTAAGCACAAAGCTCATGGAACTTTGATAGTAATAAAAAAAATATTTCCCAGTTTGGTAGCAAGCACGTAATAAATACGTTACTATTACGTGCCCGTGACTTGTGACTCAACACTTTAAAGTCACAAAAACACTTAAGCGACTATACTATATGTGCTAGTTGTGATATATTTTTACATTTACTCGTAAATTTTACTATGTGTTTACTCTTTCAGCAGCAGCTGTGTTTAATTTACTATACAACTACAACTATAAAGCAATCACATCCATCTACACACAAACACACACAACGCTAATGAGTAACTGTACGTTTATTTTGAAATAAGTTTGTATTAAACATATGCAACTCCCGATAGCAACATGTTTTTCCTTGTCAAACGTTGCTTATGTGTGATGCTTTTCGTGGCAGATGGCAAACGTTTTTCCTACACGCTCATTGGAAGTTTAGCTCCCAGTGTGAGTTTTTTCATAAATTCATACGGAAGCGTTTTGCATTAGTTTTAAGGTCATTAACTTAACATTATACGCAGCTCAAATTCCAATGGGATTAACTTAAGCTTTTGGAAAAATATTACTCGCAAATTCAGATTTTTGGATTGCGCCATAAAATTAATTTGATTTTTTCATAATTGATTTGATAATTTTTAGACTTTTAGAAAAAAAATTTTTTTTTAATTTTTTTCGAATTTTTTTTAATGTTTTGATACTACTCTTTTGACTTTTTGATTTTTTTCTTTTTTTTAATATTTTTAATTTTTTTATTTTACACTTTTTAATTAAAATTTTTTTTTTGAAATTTTTGGAAATATTTTTTTAAATTTTCTGAAATATTTTTTTAAATTTTTTCATATTACTTTCTTGATTTTTTGATTTCATTTATCTCATTTTTTTTATTTTTTTTTGTAATACACCTTTTTAATTCAGGTTTTTCCACGTTTTTGATATTACTTTTTGCTTTGATTTTTTCCCTATTAATAAAATAAAATTTATTCTTTTTAATTTTTTCTTAAATTTTTTTTTTAAGTTCTCAATTTTTTTTTTTTTTTTTACTAATTATTTTGTAGTATTTCTGCAGGAAGACATAAGGCTGCAAATGCAAACATGTTTTTATGTAGATGATGCTTGGAGTTAACAGAATAATGATTATCTAACAAGCTTTTAAGTGGTAAAAAAAATTTGAATAAAAAAAAATTATTTTTGCGACGTTTCAAACAAAAATGAGGTTACTAAAATTCTATAATTTATTTAATTAATAAAATTTTTTTTTGATTTACTTTCTTTTTTTTTTTTTGTTTTTTTTTTTTTTTTTTGTTTTTGCAAATAACAAATTTTACCCCCTCTTTTTACCGATACCGAAAAACAATTATAATATGTTTTTCACGTAAAGTAAAACTAAGTACACTGCTTTTTTATTTATTCGGAATAAAAAACAAATAACACCATTATTCTATCAAAATAAGGAATTATGAATAAAAAAAATTAAAAATTATCAAAAATTAAAAAAAATTTAAATTATTAGAAATAATTTTTTTTTTTTTAATTAACAAAATTTTCCCCCTTTTTATTTTACCATCACCGAAAAACAATTCGAATATATTTAAAGAAAAATTTTCGATGCTTGTTTAACCAACTAAAAGAGTCCCAGTTTCGTTCAAGACCAGTGCTTTTCAAAGTAATCTATGTATTTACAAACACGCTTTTTAAATTTCATTGGAAATGCTTTCCACGCTTCCATTATCAACATTCACGAACATATGAAAATGAATGAGAAAATTCAATTAACCATCACACATTTTTCTTTTTCTGCGCAATCAGTCAATGGAAAAAACCCAAATGTCACGGCTCGTTAAGGCGTCAAAAGTAGTGCGACTGCAATTGCAACAACAGACGGCAGAGATTTTTATGTACATAGAGTAGCAATAAGCACGAAACTATGAAAAGTGCATAAATGTCATAGACACACACGCACATATACATACATGTATAGTGGCACACATACAACTAAAATTAAGATCGAGTAGTAGCAACTTAGATAGACATAAGCATTAAACGCTGTTTGACTATTGCATGCAACATGCAACACGCTTCGACTCTATGCATTTGTGGCACGTTTTCTTAATTAGCACTCCATGGCGTATGAGCGACTTTTTTCTTCGTTCGGTTTCTGCATCCTATTTAGGGCTGCTTTTTGTTTGTGGGATAGCGAAAATTCGGGATTTTTTTAGAGACTTGCAAAAAATAGGATTTAAAATACATGACGGCTACAAAATTTAAAAAATATTTAAAAAAAATTATTTTGGAACAGAAAAGCGCGGGTCTACAAAAGTCAATATGGCTGTAAATTTTTTTTCTTATTTTTTTTTAAATGCTACAAATGTGCTCAAGGTCAATATAATTTTTTTTTATGAAAGTTGTTATTGTTAAATTTTTTTTTTATTAAAATTTAAATTGTAAAAAAATTTTTGTGTAATTTAATTACTTACTAAAACTTTTTAGTTGAATAGAAAGGTAATTTTTTAAGACTATCAGCGAAAGCTTTTTATACAGATCCATCAAAAGATCAAAAAAATAATTATTTTTTAAAAATATATTTATTAAATTTTTTCCGAGAGTATAATTTTTTAAATATATGTTTCTCCAAAAAAATATTTTTTTTTTTGTGTAATCGCATGATATTCAGTAAAATTTTGAAAAATTTAGTTTTTGAAAAAATTTCTGAAAAATTAAATTTTTAAAAAAATTTCTGAGAAATCGACCTAAAAATCTCCCAAAATGTATTCGTTCTGTTTTTTACATTTGGATAGTTTTTCGAGATATTTCCATATTTTTCCAAACTCATCACTCAGCGACATAAGGAGTATACAAATCGCGTTCAGAAAATTCGAGATCCCGGAAATGCTAGAATTTTGAAAATTAAAAAAAAAATTACCATCCCCAGCTCTATTCCTGCATTTCTCTATGCTTTTTAAACTTCATTCAGTTGTCAGAGTTCATTACTTTTTACAGCAAACGTGCCTAATGTGCAACTTTTCATACAACTTTTTCTTCCTTTGCTGGTGTTTGTTGTTACATGTTGTTGCAGTTGTTGTCATTAGTGCTTATCAAGTGCTAGTGTGTGTGTGTGTGTGTGTGTGGCAAATGTGGTGCAACTTCCACTATTCTCGCTGATTATGATGAGCTGCTGCTTCTATTGCTGCTGGCTCATTTTCCAAGTGACACTAAAACTTAACAAAAGCAACAACCATTGGAGCGTGTCACGACTATGTGGTTAGGCCAAAGTAAGCGTTGCGCTGTTGTTGTATTTGTAGTTGTTTACTTACAGTTTGGGTGTCATCAAAAGGATGGTTGAAGCGTAAGGTGTACTACTTACGCCGTGGGCAAAGTTTGGCATTATGTTGATGGCGTTTCTGTGCTTCTGCTGTTATTGTTGTTGTTGTTGTTGTGACGCTCTACAGCGGTGCTGGGTTTTTTTCTGCCAATCAGCAATGTTGGTTTTACAAATTACGAGGGGGGGACTCCTGTTCTGATTGACACTGGAGCTAGTTCTAGACTTCAATCGACAGTTTCATCAGACCAGAGTGCCTACAAAATGAAGATGTGAAAGGAGGGTTTGTATGGAGGGTCCTAGCACGTCGTACCTCTTTTGGTTATCCCAAATAGCTCCAATGTGGCTCAAGACTGACCTTATTGAGTCATTATGTTGCCAAATTTATAAGTCTTTCAATCACCATTCTTCATTCGAAGCACCAATCTGGCAGCAGCTTTTCATCCTCAAAAAAAATTCTTCCAAGACACGGAAGAAAACATTTTTATAAAACCCACCAGTGGGTATATAATATGTTGAAACAACAACAACAGCAAACAATGCAAGTTCTTCTTCCAACCTAAATTTTTCACTTCATTTGTTATTTTGTCGCTTTTCGTCATTCACTTCAAAATTGTTTGTCATTTATGTTGCTTTAGTTATAAATGCCAGCGTTGTTGTTGCAGAATTTTTAGTTGTTGTTGTTATTATAGTTGCACTCGTACGTGTCATTGCGTGAGTCTCGCAGATTTCTGCTCTTCGCTACACCAATTTAACGGTCATAAATGTTGGTTCTCCACGAGCAACTACAGTCATTGCTGTTTACATTTTGATTTTCACGATCAAACATGGCTACCACAATAATTTTTCATAACTACACACACCCACAGCCACATATATTTGTGCACATCAAATTTAAATACTTTCGCCTTACCCCCAACATCTCCATCAGACAATTTTAAGTTTTACAGTCGCTGCTTTTGTACTCCGTTGCATGTCATATTGCAGGGGGGGCGGGTGAGCTTTCAGACGTTATGGCTTAAGGACCGTTATGGCGTAGCATACCGATCAGGCGTCAATGTTTACAAGATTGTATTCTGTCAAAGTCATTGACTACTTAAGTTGGCTGCGCGTCACGGCCATGCCATCATTTTTATGAATTAAACCAACAAAAATGCAAGCTTCAGACGACTGTGGCAGACACAATTTGCGTTGAGGGGATACGCAGCGCGCTGCTGTTTAACTATGCTTGTCACATTTTCATTTCGCTCAGATTAAAGTTGTCCTCAATTTTGAGAATTTTAATTTTGTTGTCTGTGGGCGTGATTGCGGGTGGTCTAGTTTATGACTTGAAGTTTAAGTTAAATAGTTTGTATGGCAGTGAGTGGGCTATTTGATGACTTTTAATAATTTTTGATTGTTTTGCTAAAAAGTTTAACAAAAAAAAATTATGAAAAAAAAACAAAAATCATT
>OX608082.1:67028957-67033957 GCA_951509765.1 Sphenella marginata
CTGAAACTGTCACCTGTCAGTTGCAGTCTCCAGTGGCTTCATAACTGATTTCGAACTGCTGTCAACAGCAGTGTTTATCCAGTGGCATCCATTGGCATCCAAAACGTATATCCCAAGCCCGTTTTATTCTGATTATTTAGCAGTTAAAATTTTTTTTTTGTTTTGAATTTATAAATACATATTTTTATTAATTTATTAAAGACCGTATTTTTGGTATAATATTTTGTTGGAGCAAATAAAATAATTTCTTCACCTTTTTTGTACTAGTAGCATCTTGAGCATCTTTTATTTAAGCAAAATTTTTTTTGTTTCTTTTTATTCACTTGTTCTATACAAAATCAGCTGTTTTCTCTCTACTCCCCAGTGACTCCAAAACTGACACTGTCACCTGTCAGTTGCAGTCTCCAGTGGCTTCATAACTGATTTCGAACTGCTGTCAACAGCAATATGTGTCCAGTGCCATCCAAAATCCATAGTGTAACCGGTTTTAGTCTCACCCGTAGTAGACCGTAATTGGTAGTTTCCTCGGATTACAGTTCCGGTTACTTAGATCTGCAGGTCACTCCGTTCTACTCTAAAATAAATACGAGATTTTATTTCAATTTAAAGATTCCTATTGAGTCGTTTAATTCACTGATTTCTTTTAAATCGCTTAAACGCGTACAAGTAGCGAAGTTTACTTAAGCTTTTTTAGTTGTAATGAAATAAAATAAATGTTTAATTGATTTAACTCTGGGGAAAGTTTCTTACTAACGCAGCAGCAGAAAAAAAAAAAAGATTTCAACTGAATATTTTGACTAAGGGGACTTAGCTTTAGAGTGATAATACGGCGGCACAACAACAACGGGGGGTGCTTCACACATTCCACGATTGACAGTGAGCTGAAAGCTCCCGCGACTCTTCTATGTAGTCGCTCCAACTAATTTAAAAATGAGAGAGAGGATTAAACTATAGATGTGGTTAAGTTCGTAAAAAAGTAAAGCCATGAAAATATTTTCTCACTTGAATATAATACGTAAGCAGATGTGTCATAATGTCAATGGAGTTAATGTCACTGATATTAATTCGCATTCCAAACGCGTTTTTTTTTAAATTATCAAAATTCCAAGTTCATAAAAAATTACTGTGAGAATTAACGTCATTGACATTAATTCATAGTGGTATTAATTCCATTGACCTTATGAAACACCAACTGCAGAACCTACAGCTTGTACAAAAACAGCAAAACGTTCAAATTTACAGCATCATAGATTGAACTTGGAATATTTTTTCTCCACTTTCGTTTTTACGCGCCATTATTTTCAAATTATAATGCCTGATTTATGAGTTTGAAAATACATCGATTGCTTACGGTTTATTAAGCGATTCTTACGCTCGTTTCTATAGGGATTTTGTATATAAATTTTGCTAACCAGAGCAAAATTTGTGAAACAACTAACCCAAATTGACAATCGTTTTCACAGAAATACTGTTTAAGCAATAAATTTTCCAGCGATGCTAACAAACGTTCTAATATAACTTACAATGCAGGTGTTGTTACCAAGTATACGTGTATGTTTAGATATATTTCAACATAAATTTATGCAATTACTTTCGAATTTACAACAAATGCCATTCAAAGAATTTATTGACATTTTGCACATTGTCGTTAAGAATCAAAGCAGGCAAAAGCTATTAAATTGCAAGTTAAAACAGAGCAGAACCACCTACACATACACACACACACAGACACTAACTCACATTTAGAGTGACAAAATGTTTTTGAACTTTCGTCTTTCTTCAGTTATATAAAATGTAATCCAAACCGATTACAAAGCAAGACTGAAATGTTGAAACGTGTTTGAGAGAATGTATAAATATCAAATGCCTTTATTTGAAACCGAAGCGTGAACGTGATTTTGGCACAGCCACTGACAAAATATCTACAAAAAGCTATGGATGTACATATGTATGTGTGGGTGTTTATGCGCGTTTTACGAATTTTCGTTCAATTTGAACATGAAACTCTATTGGAATACAAACAGGAGTACATAATTTGCAAGATGACTAACCACCCTGTTAGAACCACCCTGTAGGAAATGAAGTTAAAGGCCCCTGCGGGTTGGGGCTTAGAATATGCCCGCGGTAGGCATACCGGTCGTAAGAGGCGACCAATATGCACAAAGGTAATGATGTGCAACTCGATGGTTGATCTACGGATATGATGCCTCCCACCTCTCATTACCCATCTTCTCTTTCCTTTCGGAAGGAGGGATGACATGACCTAGAAGGTTGCACCGGTCATACCAAATCGCTCCCACGACAGTCGGGCAGTACCGCAAGGGAGTACCGGAGCGTACCGGATTCATATCCGGTCAAGGACTGTTATTTCGACAGCACTCCCTAAAACCTTCGGGGAGTGATTTTGTTGTTAAAACAACAACAACAACAAATGAAGTTAAATATTTAAGCTGTTATCAAGCAGTGTTTTTAGCGCTAAATCATAGCAATTGCTATATGCATATTAACTAATATTTTTCAGTTCAAAAATAACTACTTTTTAACTAGCACATAACTGACTATTAACTAGTTTTTAAAAGTCGAAACATAGTGAGTTATTCAAAACATTTTGACTAGCTACTAACTACCCACAAACTACTTTTTATACGTTTTTTAACCAGCCACTAGCTGCCTACTAACTTTTTTGGGTTGCACTGTTTTCTAACTGACTATTAGCTAGTTTTTTAAAAGAAAATATAGTTAGTTACTTGGTTTAGAATTCTCATCTTTGAGTATTGGTATTGAGTCATTCTTTCATAGCGATCAGACACCACAGATATTGCCTTCACAGAGACTCTACCTCTACCTCTACCTCTACCTCTACCTCTACCTCTACCTCTACCTCTACCTCTACCTCTACCTCTACCTCTACCTCTACCTCTACCTCTACCTCTACCTCTACCTCTACCTCTACCTCTACCTCTACCTCTACCTCTACCTCTACCTCTACCTCTACCTCTACCTCTACCTCTACCTCTACCTCTACCTCTACCTCTACCTCTACCTCTACCTCTACCTCTACCTCTACCTCTACCTCTACCTCTACCTCTACCTCTACCTCTACCTCTACCTCTACCTCTACCTCTACCTCTACCTCTACCTCTACCTCTACCTCTACCTCTACCTCTACCTCTACCTCTACCTCTACATCTACCTCTACCTCTACCTCTACCTCTACCTCTATCTCTACCTCTATCTCTACCTCTATATCTACCTCTACCTCTACCTCTACCTCTACCTCTACCTCTACCTCTACCTCTACCTCTACCTCTACCTCTACCTCTACCTCTACCTCTACCTCTACCTCTACCTCTACCTCTACCTCTACCTCTACCTCTACCTCTACCTCTACCTCTACCTCTGCCTCTACCTCTACCTCTACCGCTACCTCTACCTCTACCTCTATCTCTACCTCTAATAACTAGGCTATGTATGCTACATACATGCGATCAGATATGAGCTTTTTCAATTTATTTTTAAAAATCAGTAGACACATACATATATCCGACACATGTGCTAGTCTTCTGCCTTCCGTCGCACATTCCTGCGTTTTATCGCTTGTTTACTTCCTTTGTTTTCTTTACGGCTCATGCGTTTGCAAGATTGTTGTGATTGTAATTGCTGTTGCTAATGTTTGAAGTGCTTTTGTTACATCAGCTCATCCATTAGCACAGATTATCCTGAATTTAGCTTAAACCGTCTTGAGTTATTTTGTACTCAAGTTGTATCATATGTGCCAGATAACGATGAAATGTATGATGTAGCATAATTTTATGATAAGTTTCGTTGGTGAGAAGGCAGTGTGCTTACCACGCTCGTAGAAGAGCTTTCATAAGGTGCTTCAAGTATTTCTATGGGAGAGGAAGGTTTATTGGAGAAGGCCTGGGGCTACCTTGAAATTGAGTGGAAAACCCCATCACTGCTCCCTGCTCAAAAGTTTTAGAAGACTGAGTTCAATACTCATTTGAGATGTGACCTCGTGTTAGAAAAATCGATTACAAAATAATCGATTTTTTTTTTTCCGTTGAAAAAAACTTTTTATGGCTTTAGAGATTGTGCGATGTTGAGTATTAATAAAATGGAACAAAAGTCGATACTTACACAGACACGATTAAATTAGCAAACGATTATATTTGCACATCACTAGAAGAAGAAGAATTTTAATAAAACAAGAGCTATATGATCCGAGTCGTGACGGGCGGAGGCAATTCGGAACGCTTTCCGAGTCTGCTATTTTTAAAATATACTCATTTTGAAACATAACGAAATCTAAAAAAATCGATTTTTTTTTCTGCTTGCCACTACAACAATAGTCCATTAGCTTTAATGTTTATTACATTGAAAAAAAAAAAAATTCACTTAACGCCAGATATTGCATGCCATAAAAAGCATTCCATTTCATCAAATGCGCCTGACATGTGACGCTTATCAAAGAATCAATTTAGCCAGCCAGAAATGTCAGCCAAATACAACGTCATCATAAATTCATATAGCATATAGTACAACAACAATATTTGAAATTTTTAACAAGGGGTGGAACGGGAAAGGAATCTGTGCTGTATTTATTGAATTAAATGATTGGCCATAAAAGCGACAACTTTGCACAATTTAGTACAATAAAAACAAAAACAACAACAGCAACATGCACAATGACAACAACGGCAATTTTAATAATAGTAACAATCGCTCAAAGTGCTGCTACAACAAGAACAACAACAGCGGCAAGGAAAAGTGCACCCAACGAATGCGAATAAGCGTCAACGAAAGGACTCGCATGGTAAAGTCAACAAGCAACAACAAAAACAAAACCAACTAAAAACAAGTAAATATGTATGTTGTACTTCCGCACCCCCCACTCACCGCACTTTAATGGTGATCAATTAATAAAAGCAAATAAATTTCATACGAAAGCAGCAGCACACAAATGAAGTGGCGAAAAAGGCTTGCAAGTGTGGATATGT
>OX608082.1:67038957-67053957 GCA_951509765.1 Sphenella marginata
GGCGATTGGCCGCTTGAAAGATTTGGGACGAGTATCGAAATATCATTAGTCTGCCCGAAAAAGATGTGAAGTTGAAATTTTTTACTATCTGAGGCGTGTCACTGCCCACTTTTCCGAAACTATATTAACCCAATGATGCTTCCAGTAACCACATGAAAATATTGTGTAGCTGAATCGTTTAAAAGAGAGAAGAAGCTTTTGAAAGAATCCATAATTTAGTTGAAGATGAAGAGATGTCAGGAGCTTCGGGAAGACTTCAACCGGTATCCATAGGAATGGAAATACTATTGTAGAAGAATGCAGACTAAAGCTCTTCTAAAAAAAAAAACTTTTCACATACAATAGCCGGCATAGAACAAGTAGTAGACTATTTCTCAGGAAACAGGATTTCAGGCATTGAAAAATTCTTACAGTCTTCGAACAACGGCTTGGGATCCCATCCTACCTAGAGCATGTAATCAGAAGCCATTTAAGAGACCCCAAAACCAAACTTATGCCCACGAAGGTAAAGTTTACTTCTTAACCCTACCCTATGAAACGTCAGCTGCGTTGAAATCTTTAACTTAGAAATGTCCACGGTTGCCTTCATAGTCGGATAGAAAGACGACATAACCTCTACATAACTACACATGCGGGTTAGGGGGGTTTGACTATGCCACAAGGAAGGCACTACAATGTTTACTTTACTCTATGGGTCAGAGCTATGCGTCAAGAGATCATAAAAGCTCTGCTCAAGCTCCCTCTTTTTCTACCGTGCCCAGTGGCTCGTAGTGGGGTAAGTTGCTACTTCTTCCACTAGAACGCTGTATGTGAGTGTTCTTATTGTGTTATGGTTTATTATATCACATCAAATTGGCTTTTTAGCATTCGTACTCAGCCGCACAGAGGTTCCTATCCCATTTTTCAACTAATATTTAACTGAGAAGTATGCAAATAATTTGTTGCTTATTAAATAAAGTATTCAAAGTAAAAGCTCTTCACTTCCAAGGCCACTTCAATATTTTGCCATGGCACACGTCTACAAAACCTTCGCAGTGTAGTGCATTATAAATAGCAGCTCCTCTTTCTGTAAAAGCTCCGCCATTTTTTTTTTCTTTTCATGAAGAAACAATTGGCTAATTCAGGTTCACCTGCTCATTTCACAAAAATTATAAATTCACAAATGCAAGCAGAAAAGAGAATTAATGAAAAGGTGAAATGAGAAAGCAAAGATTTATAGAAATAGAAAACACAGTGAAAGCTCAACGAATTTGCTTGAGCTTGAGCTTGAGCTTGAGCTTGAGCTTGAGCTTGAGCTTTGAGCTTGAGCTTTCACTGTGTTTTCTATTTCTATAAATCTTTGCTTTCTCATTTCACCTTTTCATTAATTCTCTTTTCTGCTTGCATTTGTGAATTTATAATTTTTGTGAAATGAGCAGGTGAACCTGAATTAGCCAATTGTTTCTTCATGAAAAGAAAAAAAAAAAAAAAAAAAACTTCTGAACTGCCACCGTCCCAGTCATCCAAATCGGATGAAACTCCGCCCCCCAGAGACATAAGGAAGCATCTCCGGAAGCATTATGATGAGATCCGGCATCACATCTCGTTGCCGTTTGATCTGCGGGACCATAGGCGGGCCCTAAAGGACCTCCACACTGAGTCGGTGGACAGATCCCTCAGATCCCGGCCTGTGAACCCCGTTATCGGTGCCCAACCACCCGTTCTTGCTGAGGAAGAACGTGTCCTTCCGAGGGAGACTAGAGTCATGCTGGCTCAACTTCGGTCTGGATATTGCAATAGGCTGAACTCCTATTTGTCCAGACTGAACCCTACCATACCAAACACATGCCCTGCATGCGGTATGGCCCCCCACAACACGCAACATCTCTTTACGTGTTCTTCTGAACATACTCTTCTAACTCCCTTATTACTTTGGTCCAACCCTGTTGAAACAGCGCGTTTCCTTGGACTCCCGTTAGAAGAGCCCGATGACAACTAGGAGTGTTCTGGCCCTTTGGGCAGGGCGAAGCACTGCTAACAACAACAACAACAACAACAGTGAAAGCTCAACTAGCGGACTGCTTGTTTTTTCTATGCTACTGTACTACTCCCCAAATTCATAAAAATAAATAACAAGGCTTTTAAAATCAAATTTATATAAAGAAATTTCAATATGACTTTTAGTGAGTTAAAATGATTCGGATTGGTCACACACGAATATGGGGGATTATTTAAAGCGAAAATTTCTTCGAAAAAATTTTGGTAACCCCAAAACAGCCAATATACATATTTCTCCGAAGATAAAGAGCTATTTTGTTGTATATTTTTTAATAAAACAAAATATAGTTTTTAATAAGAAAAAATATATTTTTAATTATTAAGTACAAAAGTAACAACAGCGAGTGTACCATTGTGCGAGGTTTTACTGTAGATTTTCATAATACATATAAGCCGCAATTGCAAACAAATCGAAATAAAAGCAAGCAAGCTTTTTTGGCAGCAAAGTGATTCATACCAATTCATTAACTTTTCTGTTGCGCTTTCTCCACTCATTAATTTTTAAATTTAAATTTTTTTTGTGCCAATCTAGGACTCTATTCAGTCGCAAAGGCTTTTAGTTTACCTGGCAAACAAACAAAATTGAATTGCAAAGAAGTAAAAAGAAATTATTTCTAATTATTAAAAATGCTATACAACATTAAAAAAGGGTACAAAAAATCTGAAGCCGAGCAGTAATTCGTCCAAACTTTCAAAGCTCCGAAATATGGGCCTACAACCGAGCAGCATTGTTGAGGAGAAGATTGCTCTCAGAGCGAGTACTAAATCAAACAAGTTACTACTAAAAGACAACAACAACAATTTCATCAACAATTTTCTATACGAAACTTAAATCAGAATTTAAATATAAAAATAATATAAATTTTAATCTACCATAGTTTTCACTTTAAATTTAACACTTTCGAGCGCCATACAACTTTTTATGCGCTCATCAAGTCTTCGCTCAATTTATTTTCTTTTAAGTTTTCGGTAGTCGTCTTGTCGGCGGTTTTATGTTAAAAAGAGCGTCAAAATTTTGCGGTTAAAGCTTACATACCTTAACATACCAAGCTTGCTGTTGCCATAAGACACACAAGCACTTTCAGCTTTTGCTGAGCCTAGACCACGGAAATTCAACCATACCACTGCGCTGCTTAAATAAGTGGAATGTTGTGGAAAATGAAAATATTGTAGCAAGAAACACCGGAAAATATTAAAAGTGTAATTCAAGTCAGGCACAAATTTTACCGGCGAGCTAAAGTAAATAGGACAAAGTGTTGAAGAGCGTGAATAGCAGACGTAAAGAGGGCGTACCAAGTATGTTGGTATGTAAACCGCAGAGCAAAAACAGAAAGCAACGAGATGATGGAAAGTATATTAAGGAAGGCAGAAAGAAATGTTGGTTTTGAAGAAATATTAATGATTATAAAATGGTATGAGCTTAATATTAAGAAGAAGAATTTATATGTTTAATTATAGGTATATGGTTCCTACTTTTTTCATTATTTTTTATTAAATAATTATTTAAATTTTTATTAGAATATAAAAGAAGAATTTAGAGAAATTAGCCAAATTTTATTTTTTATTTTTTATTTTATTTTATTTTATTTTATTGTTTTTTTATTTTTTTTATTTTATTTTATTTTATTTTATTTTATTTTATTTTATTTTATTTGATTTTATTTCATTTTATTTTATTTTATTTTATTTTATTTTATTTTATTTTATTTTATTTTATTTTATTTTATTTTATTTTATTTTATTTTATTTTATTTTATTTTATTTTATTTTATTTTATTTTATTTTTTTATTATTATTATTATTTTTATTTGTAGTGTTTTTTTCTTTTATTTTATTTTATTTTTCTCAACCGAAAGGGTTTTAAACTCTTTATTTTTTCCCACACAAAAGTTAAATTTTTTAGCAGAATCCAAAATAAATGCTAACACAATTTTGTACTAAAGCGACTTTGGCTACTTGTGTTTATCAACATAGCATAACGAAGTAGTAAATATTTTTTAGTATGAAATTTAATTTACAAAATTGAAGTGGAATAATTCGAATTTATTTAATAATAAAATATTCAAAATAAATATGCATTTGGATCGCTGTCACTCTTTGTGAGCTCATGCATTTTTAAAGCGCGCCCACGCACACATATCGAAAACGAAACACATACCAATGCATAGTCAAAATTCACTATGCAATTTAAAAATAATATAAAAAAATTAAATTCATGTGGCTGTATACATTTAATAATAAAAATTCTAAACGTCACTCAGTAAAATGCATAACACACAACAACAACTTTAGCAATTCATTTTGTGGCAAGCTGGAATGCGCCGACAACGTCAACTACCAGGCGCCACTCATACGCCCTACTGTCGTGCATAGTTGATATGTTACTAATAAATTTACTATTTTTGTAAATTTTTTTCTAATAAAATGCCATTTTATAAACTGCAGTTTACAGTACACCGGCGATTTTGAAAATTGAGTGAAAAAAAATTTGAAACTCTAAAGCCGCATAAACTAGGTAGCTACAGTGTATTTCATATAAATAGCGCACATTTCAATAACTTTTTGCAAAAACTGTTATATCTTATGTATAGCAGAGAACCAGAAATTAAATTTAATAATTGAAAACGAAATACATTTTTTTCTTTAATTTATTTTATTTTTTTAATTTTATTTTATTTTGTTTTATTTTATTTTATTTTATTTTATTTTATTTTATTTTATTTTATTTTATTTTATTTTATTTTATTTTATTTTATTTTATTTTATTTTATTTTATTTTATTTTATTTTATTTTATTTTATTTTATTTTTTTATTGTATTTTATTTTATTTTATTTTATTTTATTTTATTTTATTTTATTTTATTTTATTTTATTTTATTTTATTTTATTTTATTTTATTTTATTTTATTTTATTTTATTTTATTTTTATTTTTTTTTTTTTTTTCTTTTATTTTATTTTATTTTATTTTGTTTTATTTTATTTTATTTTCTTTTATTTTATTTTATTTTATTTTATTTTATTTTATTTTATTTTATTTTGTTTTATTTTATTTCCTTTTTTTTTCATTTTATTTCATTTTATTTTATTTTATTTTATTTTATTTTATTTTATTTTATTTTATTTTATTTTATTTTATTTTATTTTATTTTATTTTATTTTATTTTATTTTATTTTATTTTATTTTATTTTATTTTATTTTATTTTATTTTATTTAATATTATTTTATTTTATTTTATTTTATTTTATTTTATTTTATTTTATTTTATTTTATTTTATTTTATTTTATTTTTTTATTTCATTAAACTTCACATTTCTTATTGCTTTCATTTTTATTTTTTTTTATTTATTCTGTTGGAAAAAATATCATATAAATAAGCAAAGTATATCACATCTGATTGTGCTATAATAATGAAATGCGCTCTACTTGCTGTGTCGCTTATTTATTTCGCATGGATTTTTTATGACTAAACTTTGTTGCACATCAAAGTTTTAGAAAACACACACTGTCGCACTCACACACACGTGCATTATTAATAAATATTTTAAATTTATATGAAAAATTCATTTAGCTAACAAAATTTTGTAGCTCTCTATAGATTTTACTTTTGAAATATTTGATATGCAAGTAGTTAGTAGCTTTGCATATTTAGGTTAGAGTAGAAATTTTTAAAATATTCGTAAACAAAAATTCAATAAGTAGTCACGTGAACGCAAGAATATGTACACCCATACATAGTTAATGGCATATATTTCCATTCATCATTTTGATATTATACTGCATAGGTACTACACATGTCAGTTTAAAGTATTGAGGTTGGCGTATTTGTGGCACAATTTTAGGCGCTTTTTGACATATGTATGTACATACAAATAAAAGGAGAAAAGTCAAATATAGTAGTGGGTCAGTTGTCAAACTCAAAAAAATATTTTCATTTAAATGTGTCATGTGTTGATTTTAAAATTTGGCTCTAAAAAATTATTACTTTGGTGCGAGGTGGCTTTAACTACTCTTCGGACGTTCTGAGCTTTTGCCTTCACATACCAATTTAGTCCAATGAAAATTCCAAACAGATAACCAGCACTCAACTCTTATTCATGTTTAATATGCATGAAATCATGAACGCAATAAACCACGCCTATAAGTAGGCTATAAATTTTAAGCATTCACCATGAATGATTTAAATGCTTCATGTAAAATGCTTAAACCCACACAATAATCCAACTTGGCGCTATTTTACAACAACAAAAAAATTAATTTCAACACTAAGAACAACAACAATAAAAATAGCTATAAAAAAAATTTTGTTTCATACAAAAATGAAATATAGTCTTTAGCCTGCAAAAATATCTTTTAAGACATATTCAATAAATTAGCTGTCAAGCCAAAAATTATGCAATGAATTGAAGCAATGAAAATATGGTCGATAAACATCGGCAAATAACGAGGAAGCGACAGCTTAGAAAAGCGAGAAAAAGAAAGAAAAAACAATTTTAACAAAAAAAGTCCACAAAAAATTGTTACAAAGCAATTTGGTGTAAGCTCAGGAGGTGGGCGCTGTAAGGCGAGTTTTTTGGTTTTGCTGACTTTTTAGCCAGCTACGCTGACAGCTATCTTAAACGAATTTATTTACAACAATGCAAAAGTGATACGAAATCGATAAAGAATTGGCGTAACTTGAATATAAAATGTATTTTTTTCTTTTATCTCTCTTCACGCCGATTAGTTAGTACAACAAATTCAGGGAGGGGGAGCACGCGCAGAAGATTTTTGCACAACTTACTCATAGGCTGACATGTATGTATGTATGTATGTGTGGGGGTGAGAGGAGACAAAAGTAGTATTGAAGAGCTACAGTTTCGCAGTCCAGAGACAAAGCTACCTGTCAACCCAAACAAGGTGGTACAAGATACCTTTAAATGGGATAGTAGTTAGGTTCTGCCCGATTACAGTTGCTATTGTTGTAGGCACAAAAAGCCAGTCTATCCAGTGCTAATACAATAGGGTTTGTCAAAAATATTAAGGTTCTCCTCACATGAAACAGAGGGACTTGAAAAACTCTCTTTATCACGAATCTAAAATCAATTTATATTAATAAATAAATGGTCACCCTGTTTCCTATCACAAATAGCGCTCAGGTCAGTCAGCTACTGATAGAATAAGACAAAAGCAAATAACTAAAACTGTCAAAATTGAAGCACTTTTTCATGATTTTTATTTGCTTATAAATCAAATTATCAAATTAAAGTTGTTTTACAGAAGGAACCATGTGTTCAAAATTTTGAAGATATAAATTCTCTGGTTCGCCCTGTTTTGTCTAGTTTCCTCAAGTATGCTACACATGCATTTTAATTCCCCACATAAACTTTTCGACAAATCCGGCGTCCTCTTAAATCTGTGAAGAAGCAGACGGCAGTTACGTTAATGTAATTTTGTTATTATACGCACCCTGTACCAAAACCTAGTAAGTGAAGCAAATTCGTTTATGCCAAAAAATATGCTATAAATATTGTTCACACATAAATGAAAGAGCGCAATTATTAAGCTAAAGAAAAAACTGGCAATGTGGTTAGATATCAAAGACATTACCGACAACAAGTCACCTAGCAAAAAGTGCGATTAGTCGAGGATGAGTGCGGGATGAGTCGCAGAGGAGCATGTTTTGATCACTTTTTTATGCGTTGAAAACCTCTATTTTTTGAACTTATCATTTGAAGAGACAAACTGCACTCAGGCACCATCGAACAAGTGGAGTTCATACACCCATAAGTATGCTACTCGAATGGGTATTTATATAAAAAATCTTGCGCCTAAAAATATGTTCTTGTTATAAGTTTGTTCAGTCATAGTTTTAAAGTTTTCTAGCAACTCGAGTCGAGTGGCCGTGTCGCACAGTGGGAGTTTAGACAATTAAGAAATTTAAAAAAAAATGTAAAAAAAATATTATGAAAAGTTTCTCATTCAGTGCATAATTTTAGGCGCTTTTTGAGCTGCATATTTTTCGAAGTCTACCCATCGCAGACCACTCTCCTCAGAGATAATTTGAACGGTTTTTTGCAGGGACTCCTTAGACATTGAAAAGCAGAGTGTGTCAAACGCTGCCAAATCCATTGAAAACACTTTTAACATTGAGACGATGACAATTTATGCATTTTGCTAAACATAAAGTAACGTAACACAAAAAAAAGGTATGCGCAGAAATTGAAGAGGATGTACATATGTATGTATGTAAAGAAATGGAAACGAGCCAAAAAAGCAATTTTCGAACGTATGCTGGATACATTTTTGCGCTTGTAACGTAAATTCCTACATGAACCGCATGGGATGCGTGATTGTGGATCTTCCGCAACACTCTTTACTTTTGTTGCTTGAAATTTATTTGATTTTTTCTTACTCCATTTGCTGCTTCCATCTTCTTCACACAAATTTCGCTTGAAACGTTAATCGTTCGCTTAAAAGGGCAAAAATCGGAAGAAGAATACAAAATCATATTTTATGTTTGCCAGTCATTGAAGTTTTGGAATTTTTTTGAAGTCGACGAACGTAAAGCTTACATATATTAGAAACCACGCGAAAAGCAAAAAAGGTTCTATAGACAAGGTCCTTGGATAATGAAATCAAATGTGTAAAAAAATCAAAATGCCTTAAAATGTAAATCAAATTCTATAAAGCTGCAGCATACTTAACAAGCAGCAACATTGTATGACATTGGCTACATTCAGGCGCACGCTTAATAAAAGGATAGCACAAAAAAAGTGCTGTGAAAATTTGTAAAGCCTATGCAAAGGCGCGCACTAAAAGCGAATTAAAGTAATAAATTAGTTGATTGTGTAGCGTGGCATATGTAGACAAGGGCCCATGCATGGTTGTAGAGGGAAGCTCAATCGAAATCCATGCCAAAAAGTATGCAAAAGCCAAGTGTCTCAAATCAGTATTTATGCGCGTTAAATTTTAGCTGCCAAACCATTTGCCACCAACTCAGAGCACTCACAGCATGTCTACGTATGACTTAGTAGTATATATACATACATATGTATATATTATCTTGTAAATTGTTGTAAGCCTCTAGCTATTATACTTTTAGGCGCATTAGTTTTGGTTATATTGTGACTTTTGCCACTTGACATGTCTAGGCAAAAAAATTAGTTGTTTGAGCTAGGCAATTTAGAAAAGGAAGCGCAATTTTTACTGCCACCAATATTTGACAGTTGAATGCTTTCGTAATGTGGTGCCTGGATTGTACATGGATCTCGAAGCATAGTTTTAGGCAGTCATTTTTATAGCTCACAAACTCTTTCTGTTTAAAATCCTATTCTGTATAATTTTGTTATGTATTCTACTTGGATTGAGTCTAAGAGAATTCGTCTGTTGAATTGAGTCCCAAAATTATCTTGAATTGTACATCCCCCACAAAGCTTTGTCATATGTATTTTTCATGCTCCATATTTTTAGGCTGAATTGTCGTAGTGTGCTTATTAGTGCTACCCGAAATTTTTTGTAGCAGGAAATCAGCCAATCTACAGGGTTGAGTTCTAAAAATCAAATTTTGGAAAAGTATGTTCCTTTAACGCAGCGAAATATTATTCCATACTATATATAAAATATTAAAACCCTAACTTTTGTAGCAGGAAAACAACCAATCTACTGAGCCGATTTAAAAAATTAAATTTTAAAAGGATATGTTCCTCTTACACAAGGACATAGGAGTATTTTTAAATGGGAGTTTCAACCTATATTATTTTGAAATATAGCAAACTAAATTTTTCTAACAGCAAAATAACCAATCTACCATATTAAATTCTACGATACAAATTATAGAATAATACTTTCCAGTTACAAATGGATATAAGGTAAAGTGAAATATTAAAAAAAAAAACTATTATAAATTTCTCAAAAAAGCGTAGCACCAAATCAACAAAAAACGCGCAAAGTTTTATATTATGGAAAACCAAAATTAACGAACACACTGTCAACTTCCATTCATTTAATTCAGCCAACAGATAGCTGTCATTTGAGCCATGCATAACGGTAATGCTGACAACGCTGCCATATCAAACAAATAAGATGAGCGACAATAGAAATGCAAATATGACAAAAAACATTACAAAAAAAAAACAGTGTATTATTTATTTAAACTAAGCGAAAAGATATGTGAAATATTAGGTTGTCGCTCTTATGCAATGCGCAGCATGTGCTGTGAAGCAAAAGTGTATGGCATGCTACATATCCTGGCATTGCATTTTGTGTGGCATCCGGCTGCATTTCATCTGTCTAAATAGTTAAATAAATAAACATATGATTATTTTTTATACGCTTGTCAAAATAAGATCTAACAGTAATGCTAGAAAATTGCAGCAACACAGCTGAGAATTTATTTGTTTTGCATGCATGTGTGTGTGTGTGTGGGTTAGAGCGAAAAAACTTGCAAAAAGCGCCAAAACATATGCCACAATTCACGTCAGCACACACACACACACTCAGCGGGGGAACGAGACCTGCATGCAAATAAGAAATAATGAAAATAAAATTTCATTTCATTTCAATTTTTGAGCTACTTGTTTCCGCATTTGGCTTGATGAGCAGACAATCCTTTGCCCTCGCATAGCTAACTACAAACTGGCGCCCACTATGCCTGATCCGTTCATCATCCTTTCTTTGTTATTATTTTTCTATTTTCGTTTGCTCTCTGCTATTATTCCCATGTGGTTTTTGGTTATTCGCAAATATTTTTTTTTTTTTGTGGTTTTTACTTGGAGTTGGCGTATTTTTCTACTTAAAGGATTTGGTTTTACTGCATATTTGTTCAAGAGCCAACCAAGCTTTGTTTAGTTTTCCATTTTACTTGTGTAATTTGGTTTTTTGCATGAGCGTAACATATGTTAAGTGGGATTATTGCTTTGTTGAGCAAGATGTAATATTTTTGTGATAATAAAAAATTATGTTCTTACATTGTAGTAAATAGATATTTTAAACATTTAGAGCTTTTTTGTAGTAGAAACGTAATTGTACCAGATTGAGTCGGCTTGTAGCCGTTAAAGCTCCTGCGAAAAAATTTAAATAAGCAATAAGCTAACAAAAAACTGATTTTTAGTTTACAAATCGTTGGCTACCAGTTTTTTTCAATACTTCGCACAGTCCCCTTTTTCGTGATTGAGCTTTTCATGCAGGCTTTAGAAATTCAAAACGCGCTTTGGTCTTTGCTCTATGGAAGGGTACTTTATACTCTGCCTAACGTAATGCAAAACTGAGGTGACCGATGTTAGGTTTTTCTTGTTGTTATTTGCAGACAACTCCGCTAGATAGCGCTGTAGTCGCGGTGATTTAAAATTCTTGAAATGCTTAGTGAAAATGTTCAAACAATTTTACAGTAACTTTCCGGAATTTGGAGACTTCAAACTATAGTTCAAAATTGCTAAGACCTCACGTATCGAGCTATTTTGAAAATCCATTTGAAACCAAAAATCCGAGTCCCGCTAGATGGTGCGCTGATTGAGATAGGAAAAATTCTCAAAAAAAGGTGTGAATTTAGAACTATACTGTCGAAGTAATTTCCTGGTGAACTAGAGGCTTGAAAATTTACACATGGTTCAGAGCGCGGTGACAATGCAATACATGATTGGAAAAATTCCGCTAGGTGGCGCACAGTAGGGATATTGCGAAAGCTCGTTTGAAATTGGAAATCTAGTAATCAAATTGCAACTGGCATCGCAGCAACGTAGGCACTTCAAACTTGGCACTTATATATGTATATGTATATGTAGTTCGTGACTCAGTGTCTATAAAATATGTATACAACGATATTCCGCTAGATGTCGCAATGTTTTATAAAACTCAAATTCAAGAAAAAAGGTGGTGGTGTTGAAATATTTGGAAGATAAAAAACCACTCACTGGCGTTTAGAAAACTCCTTTCAAATTAGCTAATGTCCAGGTAACGCCGAAATATCTACACTTGTGTTCAATATAATAGCAGTGAAACTAGATTTGGTGAAATAAGAAAAAGCTGTTTTTTAGACATTTTTTCTTTAAAATATGGTAAATTCCTTATCAAACTCCATATGAAAAAAGTTTTCAAAGTTTACAAAAAGTTCAGGAAAATCATTTACAGCTCCAGAATTGACCCGCAATTTTTTTTAAAGAATTTCTAAAAAAAAAATTTAAGTACGCAGCTTTTGCTATTTTTTCAAGTTTCATTACATTTCCTGAACTTTTTGTGTAAGCTTTGAAATTACTGGATTTAAAAAAAAAAATTATTTCACTACTATTATATTGCTCGCAACTGTATATGTATATATTTTGAACCCTCTCGCTCTTAACAACTCTAATTAGTCTAGTCTAGCCATATTTCTCTACCATTTATTCAAACTGAAAATAAATTTCTTACTCACAGTCTACCGCCCTGATTACTTAATTCCCTATTTGGGTTAGCAAAAGTAAATATGTAGCTGTTTGTTGTTGTCATTTAATTGCACTCAAACGATTAACTTTTCTTCAGTTTGCAATCATTTTTCTTTTTTTTTCTTGAGCTATTTGAGTCTAAAGTTTTTCCCTCATTCGCAATTTTATTTTTGCTTTTGTTTTTTTTGACACTCAATCTCAGAGTCTTTTTGAACGGAGTGTTGACAGCATCACATTTTTAAACGTACGACACTGTGAGTTTGTATAGAATTACTCAGTGAATTGTTGTTTTGTTGGTGTTTTTGTTGTTTGTTTTGTTGGGAAATTGTTGTTTGTTTTTTGTTGCTTTTGTCATTTATTCTTTCTAAAACGCTTTACCGCAAGTAAACACAAACTATTTTGCTTTTCGGTAAGTTTATCTATTCACTTAAATACATATATATGTATGTACATACTTACAGGTTTGCTTTTAATGACATTTTTATTGTTGTTGCATGTATTTGTGTGTGTGCGTTTCCTTGTATGCTGGTGTCATTGTTGCAGTTTAGTTCAAAAAGTTCAGCTCAGCATGTGTCGCCTGTCATGCACTTACAACACACTTATTACACTTACGCGGCACAACATCACTCGCACACTTACGCAAGCACACACATTCGCAAATACACACTCACATATAAATATTCACTTTTATATTATCAGTCTGCACTTGCATTTAACACCAATGCTTTCTTTATTCAATTCAATTCAGCGTCGCTTAAGTACTAGGGTTCAGAATAAATGCTCGTTGCTTGATTATATACCCAGTAGTGCTACTCTACACATATTTTTTGTTTCCATATTGATATATGTATTTAAATTCCTTTCCTGACAATTAAAGCTTAAAAGCTTTTTATTTTATTTTATTTTATTTTATTTTATTTTATTTTATTTTATTTTATTTTATTTTATTTTATTTTATTTTATTTTATTTTACCTTATTTTATTTCTTTTTCATCATTTCATGTCATTTCATTTTATTTTATTTTCTTCTCAAATAATTTTCTAAAATATTTTAACCCTCTAACGACCACTTCAAACATTCACTTACTCACGCAAAAAAGTTTACTGAGTGAATTTAGCTACCCAAAGTCCTGCAACTGGGTGTTTTTGGAACTCTCTTCATATTATTTTAAATCATGGCAACTTTCTTCTTATCTTTTAAAACTCGAAACTGGTTATAAAATATTCTAACTCTTGCAATGCGGCAAAAGTTTTTACTTTACGTTCCCCCCTTTTTTTTTCCATCGCTTTCAACTGTTCATCTTCGATATTATCCATTTTAGTTGGTTGGCGAGAAAAAAGTAAAAACTTTTAACAACTAAAATGTGACAATGTACAGACATAAAACATGTGTGCAACATTTAGTATCAACGAATGTGTGTGTGTGTGTGTGTGTGCGTTGTCTTCATGTAGAAAGCTTAGCTCGCACTGCTGCCATCGATTGCGCTTGCCTTGTGCTACCAGTGCCTTGTCCATTGACGGCGCTACTTTGCAAGGCACGAAGTCAACAAAAGTTGCGATTTTAAAATATCTTTATGCAGCAAACATACAAGCTAAGATACACACACACTCACATTCACATTTCATTTGAGATCAAAGGATTAGCGGTCAAGTCAAATAAATTGTTAATAAACGATTTTGAGCGACGATAGGAATAACTTTTATTTTGCAAGTGCTTATGTAGTAGTGTGCGCTCATATTACTACTACATATGCAATGCAGTCTGGTGTTTTACTGCAGTATTAAAAAAATTTAGATTATTGTGTCTGTTTTGTGGCTTTGAGCTGCTGCTACACAATGTCGCCTTTATATAGAAATACTGTGCTATCATCAAATAGTTGTCTTATCTTTTTAGAGATCAATGTATGGAACACATCATCATCATTCAAACGCTGTTAGTCAGCGTTCGCCTTTCTTTTTAAAACAGTGCGGCCTCGTAATATTTCAAGTATCTGTAGAAACACCTTGAATCTATCAACATCTTTGTGCCTACTATTTTGACGTCGCGTAGTAATAATACAGAGCGTAGTGTGACTATTTCGAAGTAGCGCCTAAAAGCATACCACATATAAGCTCTACACCCATTAGATGATCGACAGCAGCGCCACAGTGGCTAGCGGCTGTAACCAATAGAATTTCGTTGCAGCGAAATAATTCTCAATCGCTTTATAATAAATTCTACTTAATTTGTATTATAATTATTATTTTTTTTTTTTGAGCAGTGGCATGTTTTGCTTACCGTGGCACTTGCGACTGAAACTAAAGCTACTACATCATCACAGGTACGAAAATACTTATAAGCACTTTTTTTAGTGCGAACTAGTACCTGTTCAGTATCTACTAAAAGTAAGCTGGACAACACTCATTCTCCCAACCTTTTACCAACTCTTACGTCGTACAATCTAATTGATGAATGTACTCTGTTTCGGCCATGTCATCCATTGTCATTCATTTCTAACCTCAAAATTGCTGCTTTATTTATTCACAGTAAAAAGTAACCAACTTAATTTTCTATTCAGGTAAACTT
>OX608082.1:67058957-67081457 GCA_951509765.1 Sphenella marginata
AATGTGTTTGTATTGCTTTTTTAGAGTCGAACGGCAAACAGGCATTCACTCGGAAGCAGAGTCTTTGTTAGCTGACAAGTGGCTGGGCTGTACAATGCAACCCATGAGGGGAATTGCAATATTCGTGCTGCTGCTCGCACAAACTTGCATGGACAACAGGTCTTAGAAGCAGGGAGCGTGTTATTTTCGAAATTTGAAATAAAAATTAAAAAAATAAAAATTTGCAACCTATTTTTTTTTAATTTCATTTAAAAAGTATCAAACATTTTTTTTAATTTAAAAAATGCTAAAAATTTTTATATAAACTTTTTAAGTATTAAACAGAAACTTCTTAAGTACAAAATATTGTATATTTTATTTAATGTTTACTTATTATTTAAAAACAATTAAAAAAATTTGAGTTATAATTTTAACATAAAAGTTTTCAATAAAATAGAGTACAATTTTAATTTATTGTTGCAGTAAAAATTTTAATATAATGTTTTATGTACAAAAACAAAAAAGTGAAACATTTTAATTTTTAAAAATTTTTTTTTTGAATTTCATATCTAATATTTTGAATTTTATTATGCAAGAAAAACTTAAGATAAATATTTAAAATACATTACTAATAAAAATATTTTAAATAATATAAAATATTTCTTTCGCAAAATATTTCATTTTAATCAAAATTTTAAATTTATTTTTAGGGCATAGGTATATATTTATTACACCTTTTCAGTAAAATGTAAAAAATTTATTTTTGATTAAAAAATAGAAAAATATTATTTTAACCCAAATATACATATAACTTTTAATTGAAAAATATTATTCTGATAAGTTTGTTTTCAATTTATTTTATAACAAAAAAATTTCAAAAATTGTAATTTGATAAAAAAAATTTAATTGTTGAAAACATTTGTATTTATTTTTGATTTTTTTTTTTTTTGAATACAATGAAAATTTTCAGTTTCTGAAGTAGTAGTTTTAATTTGAGTTTTTGAGCTAAAATTACAAGAAAATGTATATTAATTTTCAGTTGTCTATGGGAACAGTGGTAAAAATTTTAGATTTTTTGTCTAAGAAAAAATATTAAAATATAAACCAAATATATTTTCTTTTAATTTTGTTCTTGTAGTTTAAATATAAATACAGATAAAATATAAGCATAAATATTCATTTTATTTTTTTATTAAAAAATATTTAAAATTTTAATGCTATTTTCTAATTCAAAGCTAAAACTCATAACCGTTTCGCTCTCTGCTTTTAACCATTGTATAGAGGGTGCAAGTTTTTATTGTTGTCCTTACGTTGAACTGCATTAACTTAAATTGCTTGCCTTATTGAAAGTGTGTCAAAGCTTTTGAGCATTTTGCACAATTTTGTTTCATATACATACATACATATCTATGTATCTAACTAAATATGCACATATGTACATGCGTTCAAGATTAAGTAACATTGTACGTGTGCAAGCTTATATGCATTTGCATTAGTTTTTAAATATTTTATTGGCTTTTATATATGTATGTATGTATGTATGTGCATGAAGAGTTTAGTCAAAGTACTTACCTTTTAGTTCTTTGTATCGATGAACGAGCAGAAGGGCACACGCAACATCATTCTGTAAATATATGTATAAAGACATAAATAGGATTCTCATATAACTACAAGTTTTTGATAAGCTATAAAGCTAAGTTAGTTATTGGAAAAACTTAACGAGAAATGGAAGCTAGTTGATAGTATAAAATATTTAAAAAAAAGAAGATAAATTGAGGAAGGAAATTTTTAGTGTGACTAGTTTATGTGTGATATGCACTAATGAGCTTTGCTATCAAATATGTACATCCTACACTTATTTTGTTTTATTTTATTTTATTTTATTTTCTTTTATTTTTTTTATTTTATTTTATATTATTTTATTTTATTTTATTTTATTTTTTTTTTATTTTATTTTATTTTATTTTATTTTATTTTATTTTATTTTATTTTATTTTATTTTATTTTATTTTATTTTATTTTATTTTATTTTATTTTATTTTATTTTATTTTATTTTATTTTATTTTATTTTATTTTATTTTATTTTATTTTATTTTATTTTACTTTATTTTATTTTATTTTACTTTATTTTATTTTATTTTATTTTATTTTATTTTATTTTATTTCATTTCATTTCATTTCATTTTATTTATTTTATTTTATTTTATTTCGTTTTATTTCATTTTATTTTATTTTATTTTATTTTATTTTATTTTATTTTATTTCATTTTATTTTATTTTATTTTACTTGACTTATTTTACAAACGCGACAGCTAAGATTTCAATTACCAAAGAATATTTACTTCAATTCCATCAAAGTACATACATACATACATACATATACATATACTCATATTGATATAGTTTATATATTTGTTAGATCATTTATATCATTATGATAGTTTTTCTCAAAAATTCTGTCTCTACAAAGGTCGACGACTGGCTGCACTCGACGCGTCGTATAAAAAACTAGATGAATTTCTCTTCCCGCGAGCCTACAGCCTCGTTACGGGCAACATTTTTTGTTTCATATTCCGGTAACCAACATTTGCGGCCAAGAAACTTTATCTTCAAAGGTAACCAACATTGAATTTCAACAGTATTTCAACTTTAACAAGGATATTTAAGTAAAAATGTATGTATGTATGTGTGTGACTGAGTGTCTGTGTTAGTCACCCAATAAACCCAAAGCACGAGTAAGATATTCGAAGAAATAAATAAACTAACTCTTAGAAATGAATAGTTAAAAAAAATTGTGTAACCCAAAATCTGTACAATTGAAGCTTGAACTCAAACACTCTTTATGAGTTTCAAAATGGTGCCCCAAAAATACAACAAAATTAGCTCTGCATTATTTCTTGTAATTTTGCTAATTTTCTTATACTACCACATCTTTTCTAATATTCGATACGAATCTATTGTGTTTATTGGGTTACACTGTTTACTATCAGAAGTTCGCAGAATATTTCTTGCTGCTAGTATTTCAGTTATTTCCGCTTTTGTTTGTTATACGGCATGCAACAATGGCCTAGCATTCGCTCACGTTCACTGCCATACTCTACCTCTTTGCAACACTATGACGCCGGTTTGCTGGAGCGTACGAGTAACATTCTTGCGCTAGGCGGTCATGCGAACTTACACATATGATTATACCAGCGGTAGTTAAAGGTACCCAGTAGGAAAGTCATTACTCTAAAAGGAACTCCGTGAGCAGTGAGACAAATTTCTGTTGCAGAATTAGATGGTATAAAAAGCAAGAGAACTAGTTAGACAGTAGTTAGATTTCCACTAATTCTAAAACCAGTGTAATCATCATTGGGAATTTTTAAATATTTTCAAAAATTTGTGATTCTTTTGACAGTGTCTTTAAATAGAAAATATTTATTGTTTCAATTTGAGTTTTTTATTTATTTTATATTTACTGCAGAATTTCTTTTTCCAGCATGACTGAACCAAAAGTGGCTTGCTCCATTTGGAACTAGTTTGAGTGTAGTCTATTTCTGCCCGAATACAGACAATTGACATTTCGTAGGTCATCGGAATATTAAAAATGTCAGTTTTGCTCATATGAAAAAAAAAACAGTTGGAAGTAGTTTTGAAGTACTTGACTCCAGGGTGTATTCATTGCGAGTGTGTGTGTGTGTGTGTGCATGACAAGAACTACCGTTATACATTATCCATTCGCGTACACTCTTAACTACCTTTTCACCTCCACACTAAGTGCAGATACTAAGTAAGCAAGTTGGTATGTGCCACTCGGCTTGCTTGTTGCTTATTCGCATGATTTTTGAAATTTTCTGCTTTTGATTTTTGTTCTTTGTAGCGTTGTTGTTGCCGTGTGGTGGTAGCTTGCGTGCTTTTTTGTGTTTTAAAGCCAAAAGTTGTTTCACGAAGAATATGTGTTTGCTTTACGCTGGATAAGTGCGCCCGAAAAAAAACAAACATATAGCACCACATCAGATACACACACACACACACACACAAATACGCAAAGCTCATAACAAAGTACATAATGAGAAAGCAAAGGAGGCGTGCTATTTGCAGCTTTGAGTGGGTGCATGCCACGAAATGCCGGAAAGTCATTGTTGTTGGCATTTATTGTTGCCACTTAGTGCTTTGATGCGCTACCATTTCGTTTATCTCTCGCACATTTACATAAACAAGAATAACTACTTATTACACTGTGTAACAATGTTTAAGCAGAAGAAGTGATTTGAAGTCAACACTACTTCCTTCTCTTTTCGTGTTCCAGAAGGAGATTGCGGTCCTGTCAGAATACCACCCTCAGGACTGACACGGGATACCTTCTGATGAGCGTGGGTTATACCTAACACAGTTAGTCTGTTGTAGCCAAGTGAGTCTATAGTAGCAGACTCTTCTAACATCAAATTGAGTCTGTTCCAGCCCCATTGAGTTGCATGGAATTTCTATTAGAATGCCTTGAGATCAATAATGTTTAAGGAGCTTAAAGACCAGGCCAAGCAAAACTAGAAAATTATGACTCACGAAGACAGATTTAAATTGGCTTATTTTGGTCTAAGTTCCCTGTAAACCATACTTTAAACATTGAGAAATTGCTTCTGGTCTGAAAGGATGCATACTTTTAGGCAGTTTCTGTCTTTCGTACAAATACAATAAAATTTTTAATATGCGATGGCATAAGTAAAATTGTACGATTGGCTTGGAATCAGAGTTTTCATCAGAGCCGCGGGGGCCAGCCATTGTAGGTAGGAATGAGAGTTAAAGAAATCAATAAAAGGTGTTGCCTACTTTAGGGCGCTAAATATATTTTTTTTATTATTTACAAGTTTTTCTACAAAAATTTTACACTGCATACTTTTAGGCGCCGATTATTTTCCATCAATATGCGTTAGCATTAATAGCCCTGCAAAAGAATTCGACTAGCCTCGGATGCATACAGGATAAGTCATCGTAAAGGATAATGCGACTAATTCTGAATCTGGTCACATTATACGAGTTGAAATGTTCATATTTCCTTGAGCATGACCTATGTAGAGAGACTAATTGCACCGATTTATGCCCGAACAAGTAAGAAAGCAGTGATCGACTGTCTACCTTAATGAGTGCTTTTAACTCCTATAAGTATGCTATAGAACGTAAAATTTACTTACACCCCTACTAAAGCCAAGTGTAGGCTAAACTGTATAATCGCTGATCCGTTTCTTTAAAGATTAGTCGAAAAATACTTTGCAGAGAAGCTTCACGACTGTATATGTAAGTAAACTCTGTTCGTTAGCTGGCTTAATATGGTTTAAAATTGCCTACTTTTAGGCGCAATTTATATATATATTATTTTTAATTTTCTGCTGAGACATACATTCTTCATAGGTTGCACAGTGTTAAACGCAAAAGGTGGGCAACACTTTTCTTAACTCTTCACAAATATTTTGTAACTGAGTGTACTGAGAGTAGCTTATACGGTATGCAGTAGATAAATTTAGGCAAATCGGCGCATACCAAGCTTTCGCTAACCACACAACACACTCTCCCATTCGCCCTCTCTCCCTCCCATTCAATATTTGTTTTTCTACTTTGCTTTGCTTTTAATCTCTACTTATTTGCCGTAAACGAATTCTTGCCGGCGTTAACAAAGTCAAAATTTGTTTGGCACGCGTTTTATGCCACCGCCAACATCTTTGTGAGACGAACACAACCACGGCTGTACCGCTAAGTTGCCGTTCGGCTTGTTTGTTCCATTGTTGTTGTGGGAATGTGTGCCGCTACCGTTAGTACAACCTAAAGTTATGGCCTTTTTTTGTGGTTATGTAATGGGTATTTCATGCCATGTTTATCTTCTCGCTTGTTATTTCAGGAGTTGTTGTTGCTTTTACTCATCTTTCATTCACTTATTTAATTGTGTCTCAACGCTTAAGTGCTTATTAATTTGCAAAACTTTGTAAACTTTCCCTACACCCACATACCCACGACCTTTTGTGTCTTTCTTTATTTACGAGCTTTTATTTCCCCACTTGTTGTTCTTGTTGTATCTCGCAAGTAATAAATTGAAAATTACTTATATTGGTCAAGCATGCAAATAACTTATTGAGGAATTTTTCGTGAGATAAATTTTGTAATTAACTACTTGTTTTTGTTGATTGCAGTGAATTGAATGAATTTGTAATTTATTAACTCTTAACTAGGTTAAAATGTAGGCGTTATCACAACGGTAAGCTTATAGCAGCTTAAAGCTTGGAAAGCTTTTAAAGTTCTTGCCATCAAATCCATTTTGACAGCGGCGAAAAGGATCATAACTATTTAGCAAGGTTTCTACATCGTGACCTTTATTCAAATTGGATATAGATAGAAAGCAAGTGAGCACGTGTTGGAATGGGATAACTATTTCCTAAAGGATATATTGAAATAGAACGATATGTACGAGCTGCATACTGACGGAAAAAGTACAAGCTTTGGCAATCTTTTCCAATCTAATCATTCCGGGTTTGGGACTCGTATGTATTCTAGTAACTCGCATGATCGGACAGTGATAGCTGAGTAAAGTCTTGGACATCAACTTTTATCTTGCAAACACACAAAATGATAATACATACAAAGCTTTCGAAGCTTTTGACTCATAAACCGACTGCTAGCTGAAATTAATAGACGAAATCCAAAAAACTAGTTGCTCGGTTTTATAAACTTTTATGAGCTTTGGCGCGCTTTCTAGAACGAATACATATGTCGATTTATGACTATATTTTATAACTTTTTTTTTTGTTTTTTCTTTTATTTTTATTTTTTGTTTCTTAGTTCTTCTAACTTCAAAAATCTTCATAAGTTCTTGACTTGCCGCAAGCTGGAACTCTTTGCCATCTCACTACGACTTGCTGGCTTTTCCATTAACGTTTATTTTGTCTTTAGCTTAGTACGCAGTCCGAAACTTTGTATAAATGATAAGACAGCAACAACAAATCTTTCTAAAAGCTTAACCAGCTGACACCATAACTGCGTACTTGTATTGTATACAGTTTAAGTTACGAGAAACTTTAGGTTTACAATTTTATTTTGTTTTTGTTTGAGAGCGTGCAATGGCATAAATTTAAGAGACTTGATAGAATAGAGGTGAATAACTTTCGTTTCGGTTATGAGGCATGGGTGAAAAGTATTGGTACCAACAAATATACATACATATACGTTTTCTTGTGAGATCTTAGCAGGGTGGGAAGACTTTCACGCTATGGATATCAAACGAAAGTGCAGGTCCCCAGATTTTATTTAGACTAGATATATATATTTCGATAAATTTATCGATAACTGAGTTATCGGTCAAAATGTGTTTGCCCAAAAACCTTAAAATGATCCTACAATATTTATTATATTTATTTTAAAAGAAAAGAGGATGTCCCCACGTTTCATTTGGACTTCGATATATGTATTTCGATAAAGTTATCGATAACTGAGTTATCGGACGAAATGTGTTTGCCCAAAAACCTTAAAGTTCTTCTACAATAATGGTATTCGAAGTAAAGGGGAAGTCCCCAAGTTTCATTAAAGTTCGATATATTTCGATAAATTTATCGATAACTCAGTTATCGGTCAAAATGTGATTCCCAGAAACCTTAAAATTTCCGTAGAATATCAAACGAAAGGGGCAGCTTTCGTTCTAACTTTTCGATACTTCGATGTATTTATCGATAAATGAGTTATCGATAAAAATGGTGTTCCAATAAAACTTTAAAATTTAAAATTTTTTTAAATGAGCTTGGATGCTAGGCACATTAATGCCAAGCCAAGGACCCATAATCAGCTACTTCAGTATAATAATTTTAAAAAATATTTTCAATTTCAGCGCAAGCCAAGAATTGTCAAACATTTTCACTAGGTAAAAATTAAAAAAAAATGTGTTTTAGATTTTTTAAAACACTTGCATTTCACTTATGAGGTTAAATGATTTATAGGAGTTCGCTCTTGAAATTACCAATTTTTCCAAAAATTTTAATTTTTTTGTAATTTAAAATTTTAATTTTTTTTGTAATTTAAAATTTTTTAATTTAAATTTTGTTATTTCATTCACAAATCGCTAAAGGATGAGGAAAAAAAACATCTGCTTGAAAGTCACTTACTTAGGCAAATTTAAATTGAATATTATTTTTATAAATGCACACAGAAATGCTTGTTGGGTATTTACAAACATACAGTGGCGGGCATAAATGTAGTCATTTTCTGCTATTTTCAAATATTTTGGCTTTAGTGAATTTATTTTAACAAAACCGATATAAAAAGATGTGTCAAGGTTTAATACAAGAACTATTAATTTTGTTTAAAAAATGTAAAAAAAAAGTTCACAAAAAATTCAAGAAACATTTATCAAAATTTTAAATGTTTTTACCGAATTTTCAGAATTTTCTGAGCAAGCTGTTTTGTGAACTATTAAATTTTTGTATAGTAAGGTGTTAGGTCGTGGCACAATTTTCTGAATTTTGGAATACTTTTTTTTTTTGTGAGTTTTTTTTTTTTCATATAAAAGATTTTGCATTCATAAACTTGTATGAAGGAAAGTAAAGAAGTTCCCAAGAAAAAAAATTGCCAAAAATCAGGAATTAGGCTTAACATTTTATTCCACAAAAATTTAATTGGCTACAAAACTGCATACTTAAAATTATTCTAGAAATTCTGTGAAAAATTTTTTCAATTATAATAAAACTTCTTTTCGATGATCCTACAATGATCCTACAATATTTATTATATTTATTTTAAAAGAAAAGAGGATGTCCCCTCGTTTCATTTGGACTTCGATATATGTATTTCGATAAAGTTATCGATAACTGAGTTATCGGACGAAATGTGTTTGCCCAAAAACCTTAAAGTTCTTCTACAATAATGGTATTCGAAGTAAAGGGGAAGTCCCCAAGTTTCATTAAAGTTCGATATATTTCGATAAATTTATCGATAACTCAGTTATCGGTCAAAATGTGATTCCCAGAAACCTTAAAATTTCCGTAGAATATCAAACGAAAGGGGCAGCTTTCGTTCTAACTTTTCGATACTTCGATGTATTTATCGATAAATGAGTTATCGATAAAAATGGTGTTCCAATAAAACTTTAAAATTTAAAATTTTTTTAAATGAGCTTGGATGCTAGGCACATTAATGCCAAGCCAAGGACCCATAATCAGCTACTTCAGTATAATAATTTTAAAAAATATTTTCAATTTCAGCGCAAGCCAAGAATTGTCAAACATTTTCACTAGGTAAAAATTAAAAAAAAATGTGTTTTAGATTTTTTAAAACACTTGCATTTCACTTATGAGGTTAAATGATTTATAGGAGTTCGCTCTTGAAATTACCAATTTTTCCAAAAATTTTAATTTTTTTGTAATTTAAAATTTTAATTTTTTTTGTAATTTAAAATTTTTTAATTTAAATTTTGTTATTTCATTCACAAATCGCTAAAGGATGAGGAAAAAAAACATCTGCTTGAAAGTCACTTACTTAGGCAAATTTAAATTGAATATTATTTTTATAAATGCACACAGAAATGCTTGTTGGGTATTTACAAACATACAGTGGCGGGCATAAATGTAGTCATTTTCTGCTATTTTCAAATATTTTGGCTTTAGTGAATTTATTTTAACAAAACCGATATAAAAAGATGTGTCAAGGTTTAATACAAGAACTATTAATTTTGTTTAAAAAATGTAAAAAAAAAGTTCACAAAAAATTCAAGAAACATTTATCAAAATTTTAAATGTTTTTACCGAATTTTCAGAATTTTCTGAGCAAGCTGTTTTGTGAACTATTAAATTTTTGTATAGTAAGGTGTTAGGTCGTGGCACAATTTTCTGAATTTTGGAATACTTTTTTTTTTTGTGAGTTTTTTTTTTTTCATATAAAAGATTTTGCATTCATAAACTTGTATGAAGGAAAGTAAAGAAGTTCCCAAGAAAAAAAATTGCCAAAAATCAGGAATTAGGATTAACATTTTATTCCACAAAAATTTAATTGGCTACAAAACTGCATACTTAAAATTATTCTAGAAATTCTGTGAAAAATTTTTTCAATTATAATAAAACTTCTTTGAATTAAATTCTTTGAAAATCGCCGAAACCAACTGTACTCACATTTATCTCCGGCACTGTATTTGACAAAGTAACAAATCATTTATACTTTCAACTTTTCGTTCAGTCAGTCAAACTTCTCAAGTTAATCTCACAGTCAACCTTCGCAGCTTCAGCAAATCAGTTCAACATTCAGTCATTCAGTTGTTGCCTACGTCTCATTTCATTTAACTAAACCTTTTGTAAACTTGCCATAGTAGTGTAAGTATTTTGTTTTGACGTCAAGAGCTAAAGTTGCAATTGTTGTTGTTTTAGTTAAACAATTCGTCGTTTGATTGCGTCTGTGTCTGTGACTTAAGCAATGCATTTATTTCTATGTAGACGACTATTTCGTAATTTACATTTAATTAGTGGATTTGTTTGAGGTGTTTTTGTTTGTTGTTGTTGTTTGTTGTTAGAATTTTGTGCTATTTTGAGCTTAGTGGTAGTAAACAGCTAACATGAAATTCGTAGACTCAACAAGCATTTAAGCTTGAAGAAAGCACAAGATTAAGTTGCAACTTTACAAGGATGAATGAAGACAAATAAAAAAAGCACTGACTGCTGGAAATATAAAGCAATTTCTTTGCAGCAAGTAAATACCAAGAAATACTTAGTTGGAAATATAATGCTTACGAAACTGAGGAAGAATTCTTGCGCTACTGAATAAATATATACGAAAATGTAGACGAGTGATGAGGGAAGCAGAATGTATATAGATATATATTCTTAAATAGATTTACATACATTCAAAAGCATGAGTTAACTATTTTCAGTTTGAGGAAACAAGCACCCTAATAAGCTAAAAATGTTTGATTGTTTTTATAGAAAACCCGCTCACGCTTCACTGCTTCGAAAACCTATAATAAGCTTTATACGATTTAAATCATTATATCTCAGACACTAGTTGAGATATGAAACTTAAACACGTCGCTTATTACAGCACTCATTAGCACCTGTCGTTTGATTCCCATATTGTAATAATTTATTTTCAGTCACCCTGGTCCACATATTACTCGATAACTCCAAAAGCGCACGAGTTATTGAAATTAAATACATCTTAAACTTTAACCTCGGCATCTAGTAAGTCAACGCTGAAAGTTAAACTCAATCCTTTACAGCAGTTTTTGAGTGATACGCGTACAAACTTAGAGACAAACAGACAAATTTTTTTAAAAATTTTGCATTAAGTTTTATACTCTCAAGAATGCTTTCTTTTATTCATTTTGCTTGCATATTTGCATTGTGCAGCCAATAAACTATTCCAATTTTGTTATATGTATGTAGGTAGAGGTAAATTATTTTAATCCCGAATGTGGAATACTAACAGACAGTCCTGGTCGTGAATGAAAATAATACAACTGCCTTTTCAAGTTCGCCCTTCTTCTACCAGCTTGTCAGTCTCTTCTTTCTCTCTTTCTTTTTCCATATATGAAGATGTTTCTTCTTCTCCTGCTTTCTCTCCTGTTCCTAATCTAACTACGGCTAGTCGTACCACTTCCACTCTGGATACTATTCAAATTGCTTCTCCTTTCCTTTACTCTGCAACTAACTCTTTCTAGTTCCTTACCGTTTAACGATGTATATTTTTGTGGAATCTTGTAAGCTTTAAATCAGGCATCGGCAGCCCATAGCTCACTGAGCTGGGCAAGAGCGTAAGTGTTTCACACGTACATGCGAGCGCAGTAGCGAGAGCTAGCAACACAAATCCAAAAATATGATCAGTTCCTATCCAACTTTCATGCAAGCAAGAACGTTGTCGTTTATGCGCATCGATTTTTCTTGCTTACGTGGGTGCCTACATATTTTTGATATATCCCTGTATGTTTACGAACGCAATTATGGCAAAATTTAATTTAGAGTGGGAAATGCGATTTTTCTTTGCAGAAAATTTAGACGGGAAGCTGTCTGCTTAGTAGGTATTTAAAAAAAACCCCCAAAAAAAATTAAAAAAAACACAAAAATTAAAAAAAAATTTTTTGTTTCTGCTTAGTAGGTATTTAAAAAAAACCCCAAAAAAAAATTAAAAAAAACACAAAAATTAAAAAAAAATTTTTTGTTTTTAGTTGCACAGTTGTTGGAGATGTGCGCTACATTTGTCAGAATATATTGAAATTGTCATGCAAAACCTTAGTAATCAATTGCGCAGCCATTATTAGATAGTCACCCACGTAAAAATATATATATGCGTAAAGCCGAACTATGAGAAAATTTGTGTAATTGTGCTCGCCTATATGTGTGACACACACATTCACGAAATGAATTGTTTGCATGTATGAGAATGCCGATGCCTGCTTTAAATTCATACCTGAAAGCCTTCCTGAATTCTCGTTTTCTCTCAGTGAACGACAGAACAATATCCAAATTTTTGCTCTCCCTACAGCAAATTAAAAAAAGCTAGCCTGAAAGTGTGCAATTTTTTAGCCTTTTTTTTTGTATGACATGGTGTTCAAGAACTTTCTGTATGCAGAATTTCACCTAATATGCGCGCACCGACTCAAAATATTAGTTGGTATGCAGCGAATATGAATTATGCTATTTCTCACACGATTTTGCGTGCAGTCTTACCAGCGAGTGCAAAAGCAATAAGAAATTGTATTTGCCCGATAATACTATTTTTCCGATGCGAATAATTCGCCAGCCGATACATACATATGTAAATTTTGTGCTTAAAGAAGTTCACGCTCCTACAACTCTCTTTTTTACTCTTTAAGGTACGCTAAGCACAAACAACAAAATCCAATACAGCCCTCAAACACAAAAGAACTTCGCCGTTTCGCCGTGCTGAGCGTCACAAAAATGCAAAGACAAACAAAAAACCCACGCCAAACATGCGGCATGTCGCAATTATGATTGCATTGACAACTTACCAAACACACAGCAAACCCAACACAGCTTAATTCGCAGCAATACGAAGCAAAGACAAAAGCACTATGAGCTTCTTGCAGACACTCAAATCAAACAAAAACACCACTCAGGTCGCAGCTATGAGTATATCGCAGTCACTCAACTAAGGACAACACATTTCAGACCGCCGATATGAGTGCAAATACTCCAATAAACCACTGTTGACGTCGCAGAAAATAGCGCCGCGATGATCACACACAAACAACAACACTCGCTAAAGTCGCAGTCACTGAAAAATACAAACCGCAGAGCAGAATGCGCAGATTAGCCCGACGCAGAGGCCAACACAAACAAAGTTCACAAAAGTTCCGATATAAATTTAAAAAAAAGTAACACTATTCGCTGCGCCGCGGTGCTGCTGAGCGCACAACGCTACCGAGTAATATTTGCCGACAAACGAACGCTGCTCGCCGAATTTCACAACACAATTTGCAATTTTGTATTATTATTTTATTGCCAAATTCACTGCATATAGCTTTAATTATTATTCTTTATTGACTTGAAACAGAACCGTCACGCACTCGCTCCAATACAATACTAACTAAAACAGGCTACTCTAATACAGGCTACTCTCTTACGCTTGAACACATAGAATTTAAAACATTGATTTTGTTCACAAAAGGGATTGCCGTGCTTCATTTTTAAACTCAAGCCCGAAACAATTGCGAAATGCTACAAAATTTTTAGTTTATGCCTATCTAAAAAAAAATTAGCAAGTAACGCCTAAAAGTATGGTCTACAAAAGAGTAAACTGATGAGTAATAATCATTATAAAAAAATTATATTCTGACCAATCTCATTTGGACAACCTTCTCACACATACACATACACATACACACATCAACTTCGTCACTGGCTGCTTTGCCCATTCCATTTTAAGGATACTCTGTCAATAACAACCAGCACCTCATCAAGTCAAACACTACTGCATAGTTTTTGGCGCAAAATCCACACATTGTCAATGGCAGTCAGCGCATGTATGCATGTACATATGTACGTATATGTAGTGTTTTGCCAAAAGAGGTCGAACGGGCGAGCACTTATTGAATTCAATTCATTGTACGAGTACTTTAACGGCACACAATGACTTGACAGCTTTCTTTTGTGTATAAAGATGCAGGGTACACTTGGCTCGCTATTTGAGTTTTGTAGTGCTTTTTAATTTTCTACTTTATACAAGTTCACATATATGGACTTAAGTATAGGCAAAAAGGGTTTGTTGGCTGACAAGTGATAGAATCTTAACAAAGGCCATTGGCTAAGAGTACGAAGCGAAATGGAAAATTTAACATTTGAACTATTTGAGTACAATGAATGAAATACGCTAGAAGTAAACAAAGTGAAAAAGTGAAGAAATTTGATTTCTTTTCGATAATGAATATTTACATAATAAGGTTGGATTGATTCAAATGAGAATGTATGTAAGTGAGTGGTCTCTTCATTCGCACTTCTAAAGGTGCTCAAGATTACATTTGCTCATTACTACTACCAATTTTACGCTCTTTCCTGCCTTCGTATCATCTTATGGTTGTTGTTGTTGTTGTTTAAAAAATCACAAAAGTGGAGCACAATTTAATAAATAACTTTAAAGTCGTAGTCACCAAAAGGAAAACTTCAAAGTAATTAATGCTTGATGTTATTGTTGCCAAATAAAACTTTTTAACTTTAAAGCTATGTTTACTATAAAATACCAACTTACACTAGATTGTCACTTTAAAGTCGTGGTTAAGTAATGATAGCCACAAATTTCATATTAAAAGTTCCCACTGCCACATTATGGTTTCAAATTTCGTTACTTTAAAAGTACAATACCTCATCTCAAACCATCAGGAAAACAAAAGCAGGTGCTTTAAAGTAGCTGTCACTTTAAAGTTGTATTTAAGTAACACGAGTTCGTCATCATTTGTAACTTTTAAGTTAGCTAAACTTTTAGGTCTGCATGATAGTAGCCACGACTTTCTCAATATCGGCAATGCTACTTGAAATCTTAACAACTTCAAAGTAACCACAAGTAGTCGAAACTACCACGCAACAACTTTGATTATCTCAAATAAAATTAACTTACTCATCAAAATTCTAGATACGTAGCAGTTACGTAATCGTTACAAGCTCAAGGTCCCCTTCACTGTTCTATTTGCTTTAAGCATTTGGGTACTTTTTAGTGTTCCGCTCTCTCTCTCTCGCGCTCTGCGTTTTTGTATTTGCAAGTTTTCATAAAATTGAACCGGTTACTCGAATCAGACGCATTTTTAAATCAAGCACAATTTTCTCGCCATGCAGCATGATTAGCAAAATAAATATTTATTAACAAAAATTTACAAAAATTATATTATCTTCATTTAAATAATTTATTTTACTACAACTAATTTGCGCATGTAGCTGATTTTATAAATTACAAATACACTCACATAAACGCAAATATATATATATACACACATATTTACATTCATAATTTCATATTCACAGTCTACTTGCGAATTTCAATTTCATTTGCCAGTTTTGCGGCGTAATTTTGAATATTTCATGACCCGCATACGAACTCAACGCTCATACCACAAACTCCACTACGTTGGGACTTTTAATTGTTCACCGTTGTATTTGCCAAAGGTGTAAGGACATAACTTTCATTTATTAACTCAACGTATGTGTGTGTGTGTGTGTATGTGTTTGTGCGCAAAATGTTAACTTAATTTGAATTTACAATATTATTGTGCGCATTTGAAATTTGTAAAATTCATTTTAACCGGAAATTTAAAAGTTGGCTGCTGGACAATGTCACTCCGGTAAGTTGTGTATGAGATTGTATGCCGCAACGTGAGGTTATAAATATGTATGTAGTTGAGAATATATATATATATTGCGGGATCTGTGTATGAACTTGAGTTTAGTAAATTACTAGATTTAACTGGCTACAAACGAGTTAGATTGTGGAGCAAAACTGATTGGTTTATAACGAATGTTAAACTGAGTACTTGGTGGTTAAAGCTTTTTAGAATCGGATGGTCACCATATTAGAGTGCTGTTTTTACTTCATAAATAAGATCTGGTATTGAAAAAGGACAGCATCATTCTTACTTGCACTAGCAATACTACAATTACAACTTTAAAGCACTAGTCATAGAAAATGTTGAGCATGAAAAGCTCGCCTGCTGCTTTACTTCCGACTCATTCGTTACAGCACTATTAATTACGTTTGCACACAAGTTTCTATATACATACATACATAAGAATTTACACAGTTACAGCGTTCAAATGTAAATCCAATATAGTTTTGTTGTAGCAAATGTTTTGCAATGTGTCTGTTTCAAAAATTCTGGCCCACTTAATTAATTTATTACAACCAACACATCCACATCCGTTGGGTCATGTAAACGAACTTCTATTTAAAGTTCTCTAACACAATTTGAACTTTAGCTTAATGCGCTTTGTATGTTGCTATGTTGTTGGGGAGGACGTGGTATAGTGGTCGTGTGCTGGTATATTATGCCAAAGGGTGCTAGGTTCAAGTACTAGAAAAAGTAACTTAAAAGTGATTTAGAAAATGTTTACCAACATGGAGTCGCCCCAGTCAGTTCTTCGGTAACGCTCGGAGTGTATTCCTGTCATGAGCAATCTGCTCGTGATAAGAAACTGCCAAATTGTAAGAAAAAAAAAATAAAAGCAGCACACCAGTAATTGGTAGAGAACCTCGGCCTTTATCTACTCGGTGGTATGTCGATTTTTTATTTTTTAATTTTTTTTTTTTTGCTTTCATTTTTTATATCACTATTTTAATTTTGAAGCTGGTATTCCTATTCATACCACTCTGAGCGATTTTAAAGTTGCTTTGCTAGCAAGCACCAGCAACTCGCCAAAACTAAACTGCAATCAAACGAACTAGTTGAAAACTACTCTACAACTAGTATGTGCACTAAGCCCAACTAGTCAGCCAACTGTCATATTTTCATATAAGCAACTGGTAGTATTTTTACAATGTTGATGTCCTACGAAATTTCAATTGTCAGATATCGACCAGAACATACAAGTCATCTACTAGTATAATACTAGTATGGAATAGACTTTTTCTGACTAGTATGATTTCAACCAGAAAATTGTAGTTGTATATTTGTATGTTGTCAGACTAGTTGGATGTTTCACTGCAGGGTATTGATGCATACTCATACATACAAATACGCGTACGAGCGAAGACACGATAAATCAGTATTCGGAGAGCACTCGTTGAGTTAAGCACGGCATGTGATATTTTAATTTTCTGTTTAATTAATAGGTATGCTCAGTTTTTAAATACTAATTTAATGAAATAAAAGTTGAAACTTTCTTGTAAATAATATTTCTTATAATAAAATCATAAGTCACTTGATAAGTTCATGCTTCAAATAGTATATTTGTTTATTAAATCATGTAAGTGCATGCATCTCAGCAAGTCAACTTTAATTTTCTGCGACGTCGCTACTGAAATGGTGGCGCAGCAGCGAAGCAACAACGAGTAAGCAGTGCTCATATGAAATCACGAAGTAAAGTGAAAACGAAACAATCAGCACGTATTCTGGCACTTCCTTTGTCGAAGAAATAGTGTAAGAAAATTATGTTTTTTTTTTTAATAAACAAAATTAACGTTTTCTAAAGAAACATTATAATTTTTAGGGGTTTACAAGTTGTCCTTGGAACAGGCAGTTTTAATTTTAAGTTTCTTTGGAGTAGATCGACACTTTTGTTGAATGCATCGGATATTGATATATGAAGTCGGAGCAACATATCAAAGAAAGATTAAAATTATCTTAGCTCTCAAAACTCAGTTCTTGATATTTCAATTATTTTCCATACCAACTCAGAACTTAAATACGTCATTTGTCGCATTGTCTAAGTCCTAACTCATATACTTCATTATCTAAATCGCACACATCTACAAGTAAATATGAATTCCTAAGTACATTACAGCGCAACATATCCGCTTCCGCTTAATGTCCAACAATAGGATGCAGCAGTACCAAATTGTAAGCAACAACAACAAATCAATTGTTGATTCAAACACCACAATAGTATAGGCCTATGCTGATTAAATATGCAGCACACACGCAACTAACGCAAATGCACACTCAAACGCTTTGTAAAGTTCGTGCCTAAATCCTCATCTTTAAATAACCCACTCATGCTCTGAAGCGTATATTTTGGCTGAGGATATACACCGTACTGTCAATTAATAGCGCTAAATAGCAACTTGGTGATTGAAGTTGAGTTGACCACGCATGTAACTACACACACACGTATTTGTATGTATGTATGTATGGATGCGACTTGTGTAATAACACCAAAGGGCAATTATCAGCAACTGAGCGCTAAAGCAGTTGAAATGTAGTTGGACTGAATGTAATGCGAAATGACGCGTGAAAGCGGAAAAAATGACCCAAGGCAGACTTTTGTTAAACTGCAGCGCTGGATTATAGGACAGAGCTGCGTAGCATTTGCTTGGTAACCCAGCGGTGAAACTGGAAATAGAAAATTGCGATACTTCTTGAATGCTATGCAGACCGTTTACCGTCAAGAATAGTTTACTTTTCGAAAAAGGATCCTTCTTTAGTTTTTATGTTAGCAGTTTTGACACTCCAATTGTGCGCTTCTGTTTTATTGATTTTGTATACCAACAATTTTTATGAATTGTTTTCAATATATATTTTGCACTGAAGAACATTTCCTTCCATATTTTGCTGCCAGCTCCTTTTACTTCTTATTTGTGAACGCTTAGTGGACGCCTGCACAATTTTTCAAAAATATTTACTAAGAATCGCTCAAGCGTTTCGCTGTCAGCAAACTACTTACAATTGTAATTTATTCCATTATTTTGTTGGTCTGCGCTCTGTTTTTATTCCTTCAACACGAGTATAAATTTGTTTTTCATAAGTAAAGATATATAGTTTATTTGTTTGGTCAAATTTAAATAAGATGAATGTGTAAAAGGCGTGTAAGAGCTTTGACGATTGAAGGAAATTATTTTCCGATTTTCTGCAGCTCTTGGCACGCCTTTGTGATTCTCATTTTTGTTTACTTCGATCAAGAGTAAGGTCAAACTCGTGGACAAAAATATTATTTATACAAAAGTGTCTAGGCACTTTTTTTAATGATGGGCACACGGTAAAAAATTGTGGGTAGGTTTTAGAAAAAAAAATGGGTCTGTTAGAAAGATTCACACACAAAAAAACTTTGAAGAAACTCTTTCAAACAAAAAAAAAATTGCTCTTATTGGCAGCACTTTTGAAAATGTTGGTTTAGTTTAAAAACTAAAAGTAGGTAGTTAAATTATTTAAATGACAGTTGCTTCTGAGTTTCTTTTTGACAAAAATTGAAGATCTGCTAGAAATAAAAATTATGCTTCCTTCCATTTTTTTTTTAGTATTCCAAACATTTTTTTAACTTTCAATTATTTTCAAAATTTTACGTATGTAAACATATATGCTTTAAGATTCCAATTTTTTTCCAACTTTATTTTTTTTTTAAATAAATTTTATTTTGTAAACTTTTTTTTTTCAATTAAAATTTTTCGTTTTTTAAAATTTCATTTTTTTTAATTAAATTTTTCTATTTTAAACGTAAAATTTTTTATTTTTCAAAATTAATTTTTTTGTTTAATTCTAAATATTTTTTTTTAAAGCTAACAATTTCTTTTCTCAAGAAATTAATTTGAAATTTTTTTTTAATTTTACGTAATCAAAAAAACTCCGCTAAAAAATTATTAATTTAAAAAAAAATTAAAAGAAAAATTAAAAATTTATAATTTAAAGAAACAAACCACACCGGTCTGTAATCTTTAGAAAATCTTTAGCACCAGAGCTGTAGTACAAAATTTTGAGTCCAAAATTTAATTGGCAGCTTTTATTATTTTGTTTTTGGAAAATTTTAAATTTTTTTTGTAAAATGTTTTTTTTTTTTCAATTAAAAGTTTTTTTTTTCAAATTTAAATTTTTCTAAATAAATTTTTTTATTTCAAACTTAAAAGTTTTTTTTTTTCAAAATTTATTTTAAATATATTTTTTTTTAAAGCTTTCAATTTTTTTTCCGAAAAATTAATTTTTAATTCTAAAAATTTTTAAGTTTACGTAATCAAACAAACTTACTCAGCTGCGCTAAAAAATTATTAAATTAAAAAAAAATTAAAATAAAAATTAAAAATTTATAATTTAAAGAAACAAACAACACCGGTCTGTAATCTTTAGAAAATCTTTAGCACCAGAACTGCAGTACAAAATTTTGAGTCCAAAATTTAATGAGGAGCTTTTATTATTTAATTTTTGAAAAATTGTAAATTTTCTGAAATCTAGAAAATAGATAAATTGTTTTCTTTTAAATTTAATATTTTTTTACCCACTTTAAATGTGCAAAAACTTTTTTTTAGCTAAAGCTGTTTATTAAATATTGAGAAAAAATTTAAAAAGTTCCAAATAATATGAATTTTTGAAATTTCAAAGCTTTTGAAGAAAATTTTTATTTTTTCTCTTTAGCAGAATTTTTTTTTTTTTTTTGATAAAGTAAAGCACCCCACCAAATTTTTATATATGCATATACATGACCCAAGGCAGCTATAGTCCGTATTTTCTGATGCTAAAATTTCAAAATTTTCAAAATATTAATTTTAATTAATAATTGCTCTCAGCTCACCAAGTTTAATTTTTTTTAAACTTTTCTGTTTAAATTTCCACTTTTTGAACTCTTTCAAATTTTAAAATCAAAGTGTTTGAGTGTGTGTTATTTTTTTTTAGTACTCAACAGCTTATTACTACTCCGCTAATGGTTTGCTAGTTTGCTTAAAAAGCACTCCAATTTAATCACGGCCACGACATATTTCGGACGTCTATCGCTTTCAACTTTATCCTCATCAACCACATTGCTCATAATAGTAATTTGCACTTTTGGCGCGTATCCTTTACATCATCACATTTTCTGCTTTTCATACACACACATACATACACATACAAACATACATACTTAGAAACTTATTGCACGCTTCATCGTTTAACTTTTCTTCGCTTTCTACAATTATTGGTTTCTTAAATGGTTGCCAGCCACATCCTTCTAACTTCCCTGCTCCACAAGGCTACGCCTCTACCACAGTGCTTTCTTAGCAATGTAATAAACGTTACCAGCCAAACAATGCAACAAGCAAAATTATGACAGTAGCTGGTAATGGAAAGTGGTTAGAGAGGTTAAGAAAAGCAAAAATGGCAAAATGAGAAAATAAAATATGCAAAATGTGTGCTTTAAACCTAAAAGTAGCAACTAAGTGGTAAAAGAATAGTCTTACGGCGTATATATGTATGTATGTACCTATGTACTTTCAAAGCATATTTACACATAGACCAAAATGTAAAAAAAAAAAGTACATAGAGTGGATAGCCTTTATGTGGCTACATTAGGCAGGGTCAGATTTTTTTTTAATTCATCAAAAAATATAATTTTTTTTTTGCGATATATTTTTTTTGTGATTTTCGTAAATTCCAAAAAAATATATTATAAAAATAATTACCAAAAAAAAGTTAAAATTTTTAATATATTTTTTTATATACATTTGTAAGTTTTTTTGCGAGCTCAAGACCCGTGAACAATAAAAATTGGTTAATTATTATTTTCGATTTTTTTTGTTTTTATTTACTATTGGCGGCCACCGTGGTGTGGAGGTAGTGTTGTCGGCCTACCACACCGAAGGTCCGGGTTCGAGCCCTGGTACAGGTTACATCAAAAAGTGGTTTGAAAAAGTTTTTTCAAAACGGGGTCGCCCCTCGGCAGTGGTGTGGCAAACTCTCCGAGTGTATTTCTGCCATGAAAGGCTTCTCAGCAAAAATTCATCTGCTTTGTAGATGCCGTTCGGAGTCGGCGAAAAACCGTAGGTCCCGCCAATTTGTAGGAAAAATTTCAAAGCGGCACACCACAAATTGGAAGAGAAGCTCGGCGCAAAAATCTCCTAGGAGGTTGATGATATAACTGTTGTATATCGCGCCATATATATATATATATATATATATATATTTACTATTTTTAACAAAAATAAATTTTTTTTTGTTCAAAGCTTAGTAAAATTTTTGTTTCAGTTTAAAAATCATTTCCAATTTTTCATTTTTTTTATTAAATTTAAGTAAATAATCCGAATATTTAATATTTAGCAATGGGTCAACTGCATAGTCCTTTACGGGTGGCTAGAGAAAAAACTAAAAAAATTAAAAACAAAATTAAAAATTCCTCATTACATATTTGTCTTTTGTTAGAAGGAGAGTAAATTTAAAACAACACATTCGACAGTTTTTCAAACTTTTTGTAGCGATTTTGAAACTAATAAATTTTTCTTAAAATTTGTTTTTGGATTTTTTTTTTGCTAAACTAGTCTATAGTTAGTTAGTTAGTTTTTTTATAATTTTTTTTTTTTAATTGTTTTCTCTTGAAATTTTTATTTTTCACTCAATTTTAAACAGTCAAATTAACATTTTTCTTCAGCCCCACCCTAATATACATACATACAGCTTACAATTGGATAAG
>OX608082.1:67086457-67221457 GCA_951509765.1 Sphenella marginata
CTCAATATGAGTAAGCTTTTATGAAAAGTTCGGAAGCTTTAGCGATTTTAGTAGCTTTTTAGTAGGGGGCGTGGCACTTTCCTTTTTTCTACAGTCATATATCCCGATACTGTAGCCAGTGATCACGCCCAAATACATTATAAATTTTTTTAATTCAAAGCCGTTCGATTCGATTCGACATGGAATGCCCCTGATACGCTGCTTTATACATATATATTTATTAACGTACAGATATTCCCCACTATATACAAACACATACTTATATATGTATACGCAAAATTTCATTTAACATTTTCCCTTTTGTTAGCAATTTATGTTGGCTCATCATTTTCCAACTTGCGCTCGTATTCCAATACGAGCATTTCTGTTATTGATACGTTGCCCGACCCTTTTCGCATATCTATGCCTTGACCGATTTATTTTACGCTTCTGCATTCCTATAGCCAAAGCCTTGGCTATGAGATTTCAATTCAAGGATTTCCATAGCATCTTTTGCTCAACTCATTGCAAATGAATAATGAACAATGAAATTCTAAAGCGTACAAGCCACGACTTTAAGACTTTGTTGCGGTTGAATTGAGGAGGGAGGAGGAGGAGCATGAGTAAAGGCTTAAAGTGTTAAAAGCATTAAAAAGTTCGAGTACTTTTTGAAAATTTCTTTGTGACTTTCACACAAATTGGTAATTATTCTTTCGGCGTACTAATCGCTTCCTTCGTTTGCAAATTCGACGAACTGCAAATGATGTCCTTGCGTATGAGCGAGACTTCTTGGTATTAATGAAAAGCATACATCACAGTGAAAGCTGTTGAGTTCCATTGACAATGAAATTCTCAGAATTAAAATTTTTTTTTATCATTAAAAGCTTAAATCTACTAAATATTAAATTTTTTTTAAATAATTTTGTATATGACGATCCTCACCCAGTACAAGTAGTCTCAAAATCTATGTGAAAAAAATTATGAGACTTCAGAGACCTTCAGAATTTTTTTTTAAATTTTTGAATTATTATAAACTTTCTAAATTTTTTAAAATAAAAAAAAATTTCAATATTTTTCAATTTCTGTTTTGAAAACCCAATAAAAAGTTGGTTTTTTAATTTTTTTCTCTTTGATATTTGTTTTTTTGTTTCAAGTATTTTTTTTAGGTCCACAACTTTCGAAAATCTAAAGAAGTTTACTAAACACAACTTTCAAAAATCTTAAAAAATATTTGAAAATATTAAAGGTTTTTGTAACGATTAAGGCAATTTGAAGTTTTTCGAAAATTTAGAAAAAAAAAATTGTTTTTAAAAAAATTTTAAAACTATTGTTCAAGTAATGGAGTAATGTAAATTTTGTGATTTCGAAATGTGTATGTTTGCCTTAAATGTGACGACTTAACTAAATAAAGTTAGAAATCTGTATGTTATATGGGAAATATTTTAACGTTCATGACATTCGACAACCTCAAAAAAAAATATTGAAGATATATTTTTTTTTTTTTTTTTTTAAATATATAAATTTGTTAACCTTCTTAACTCTTGTTTTCGATTTTGGAAGAATATATGTATGTATGTTAACTATCGTAACTATCAAACATCTAAAAAAAATCGAAATCGAAATCTCTTTTTAAATTTAAGGCAACTTTAAAAATAATTTAGTAACTTTTGGAAATATTTAAAATTACTATTCCAAAAACCCAGAAAAAAAAATATTTGAAAATTTTTACTCTACTTTCAAAAATTTAAAAGATTTCCAAAATTTATTTGTCTTTACGACTTATCTCGAAACCTTAAAAAAAAATTTTGAAAAATTATAAACTTGCAGAGCTTTCGAAAAAAAAAATATTTGTAAATTAGTAATTTTTTGAAAATTTTTTAAATGATTGTTCGAGTTTTGAAATGGTGCAAATGTTCTCAAATACCGATAATTTAAACACAAAATTTGAAAGCGTATTTCTTTATGTAAAATTAATGACTAATCAATAAATTTTAAAAAATTCTGAAACATTTTAAACTTTCGAAAATCCAAAAAAGGTTTGCAAATTTTGAAAAGCTCTGAAATTTTTCTTCTACTTTTTAAGCTTGCACAATTTTTGAAAAATTTTGGGAAGGCTTTTACTATTTTTATTTTCCGAAATTTTTGTACGATGTTTCCAGCATCGTAAATTTTAGCAGCTTAACTCATTTGGAGCCAACTTTCATAAAACTAACAAAATTTCTCAAAAGCACTTAAATTTTATTAAATCCTTACCGTGCTCACACTTAAAATCCAAAGAGGGAAATGGCCTTTGCGAGCTTTTTTTTCACAGCCACAGGAAAAACAGAGTTTGTCGGCTTCCGCAAATTGAAATAACACAAACATCTGCGCTTGTAAGGAAGAAAGGAAAAAGAAGTCCTTATTTGTGTTATTGCATTAGATTTCTCTATGCCGTGGGCAGACTAAAAAAAGGTCTCAACATTAACTTGTAAAAAAATATAGTCATTTACGCATTTACCTGTTATGTACATAAGTATATTTGTATGATATTAGGGATATTACGGAGCTTCGACTGGGATTACGAAAGTAAATGTTGGATAAAAATGTTTCGAAAGATAAATCTAAAACAAGGCGTGCTTTGAAAGGTTGCTGAGAGAGGGATCTTTTAGAACTTTTAGCTGAAAGAGGGCAACTTTCCACATGGTCGGTATGATAGTACCTTTCTAGTAATCTCGGTCTCTAGCAAAAATCGTGAGCAAAGTGTGCCGCTTTTACAGCACAAATTTCCACCTTCACTCGCGCTTTCGACTCCATCAAATCAAATACGAAAAAGTCAACTTCAACTCCAACTTCGGCGTACTCACTTCCGCAACATACCAACTCAACACATGCACATGACTCACCAGTATATAACTATACGTCTCACAGCAAAGTAAGTGAATAGACGTAAGCACTTAAATCAAATCCAAGTATGCACATTTGCGTATTTTAGAAAAAGTTCTATGTTCCCCTCACCCTTTCCTCTTGACGTTGCGAGTTTTACTTGCGCATTGAAACTGACTTACGTCTCAAGTTGTTGGAAGTTGCTGCAGCCAATTTGTCGTCCTCTAATTCACGCCTGTGCCACCTTTCGCACATGCCATACAAACTGAAATATCTCTGGAATGAAGTTAGCTTGACAGTAAAAATAGAAATTGCTACAAAAAGTTGAAATACTATTGAAGCTGTTATACCCTTTATGAAATAAACTTGATTTGGAATTTTCGCGCCGTGGTAGGGAAGAATATGCGCAAAATGATTGCATACTAATTCCAGTTAAATTCAAAAGTATCGTTTAAAAGTTAATGCTGATATATATAGATTTTCGAAAATGGGTGTGGCACCTAATTCTTTTGATTAAATAATTTTTACAAAAACTTTAAACAATAATCAAAAATAATTTATTCCATCAATACAAAATTCGTCACAGAGAAAACCCTTTTTATGAGCAATGTGCGCCGAGGAAAATGAACGAAATCGGTTAAATGCCACGCCCACTTTTATATGAAAGTTTTTTGAAAGGATCATAGACCAAAATGTTAAAAAGGGGTATTTATAAAAAAAATATTGCATATCGATTCTTTTTTACGCCTAAAGTGTTGTAAAATATAATGCGAAAAAATATGTATATAATTGTTGAAAATGGGCGTGGCATATCCTTTATTTTGAACTAGCGTATTTTAACCTTTGGTTTGTAATAACTTAAAGTAGAGTTTGGAGATTCAAAAAATTAATAAAATATGTTACGGTTGAAATATGTGTATAAAGAGACACAATTTTATTTAAATAAAAAAATGGGTTTCTAACCACGCCCACTTTTTCTAAGAATGCCCAAAAGTGTCCCATAACATTCGAAAAAGTATTTACGCTATAACCTAAATAGGTAGGCCATTAAAGTTTTGCAAGAAGAACATCGCAGTTCAGCTAGAATTCAGCAAAAAATAAAACAAAAAATAATAATTTAAGTGGGCGTGGTTACGCCTATCTTTGAAATTAATCAACCAATTTTTCACTGCTACTGTTGAGTTGGATCTTTCCTTAGCTGATATATCCACAACTGGTCGACGCGTTTTAGTTACTTGTAGACATTAGATAGCCGAAAATTAAGTTAATTTGCTGATAGCCACGCCCATCTTGAATAAAGAGTAACAGCTATAAAGCACTGAAAAACAGCCAAACCTACCCAATGTAGAGCTTAAAGCTTCAAGCACAGACAAGCACTTTATTTCATACCTAACTTACTCTTACATAAAGAAAAAAATTAATTCCATTTTCGCTACTAAAACTCACAGACTAGAAACACGCATCGCCACCCGTACATAGACTCCCTTATCTTTACAACTCTACAACTTTTTACATCTTAAACGAAATGTCTGTGTAGAAAACATGTAAAACTTGACATAAACTTGGCCTCTTGCTGTCCCTTAGTAAGTGTAAGTTCACCCTCGCTGAAGGAGCCAATTCACTTTAAAAAATATGGACGAGTATTTGTGAGGTCGTAACTTTGGTGAGAGAGTAGAGTTTGACACCTACCGGTTATGTGAAGATTTGCACAACAAAAACAAAAGTATGTATGCAGAAAGTTTGGCCAAACTTAGCCCCACAGCTCTCGCCATTCTCAAAAATGTTAAGCCTAGCTGTCAATATTGTGGTTGGCAACACTGATCAACAAAGTGCATAAGTTGCAGAGAAATTTTGATAAAAATTTACAAGCAGGCAATTCAATGAAATTACATTCCCCCGATGATGAAGTGAGTAATTGAAACACAGTAGAGGCTGAAATTAGACATGAGGACTAAAAAAAGTTGATGGCAACTCACAGGACGCCAAAAGCTTATTTAAAAGGCCGTGACTTCATTAGCGTCGAAGTAAAGCTCTTATCACCAATCTTCTAACTTAAGAAAAGAAGTGAATATGAGCGAAAATTTCTTCCGGTAATATAAGTTTGCTATCGAAATCGTCGAAATTTCAATTGCGAAAATTCGATATCGAAAATTTCGAAAATTCGAAGATTATGTGGATTACTTTCCGATAGTGTAAGGTTGATATTAAACATCGTCGAATTTTTAATTTCGAAAATTCGATATCGAAAATTTCAAAAATTCGAATATCATTAAAATGCGGTAACTCACTGTCTAAAACAAATAAAATGGTACAAATCGCTCTCAACGTCTAAATAATAATGTTTTTTGCGTTGTTTTGAAATTTTGACAAATGAGCATGGCACCGCCCACCTTTTAGGAATTGAAATGCACTAATATTAATAAATGTGTGAGCCTTTTAGTTGCTGTATTCATAACATCTACATACATAAATAAACACACCATTTCAATGAATTCACTCGCAGAAAAATATATTTCTCTTCGATTGCACTCAAGTTCAATGTGTTTGACGTGTGAAGAAAGTAAAAATAACGAACGTCTTCTTCAACCATTTGAAAAGCTGATGCAAATTTTTTTTCCTACTGACTCCTTTAAGCCATTCACATTTTGCCTGTTTCCACTTGAGATGGATTTTTTCTCAACTCTTGGCTAGAGCCATCGTCTGCAAATTGCGTTTCCTATGCGCGCGAATTATTCAATTTCTCAAGTAGACTGCACATTTTTCTCTGACCCACCTTTCAATTTGTGGGTACTTCAGAGCGACTTACGGCTTACATGCATGCACATGGACGGGCATATGGGGGCTTACTAAATGCGTATGTGTGTGTGTGTGTGTGTGTGAGACATGTGAATGTATGTGTGAATTACAACTCGCATGAAAATCTGTATGTGTGCATATGGACTCTCAAGTTGGCCCAAGATTTATTACATTTTTTTACCTTGGCGTTATCAGGTCAACAGGTAGAGCAGCAGCAACAGCAACTACAACAACTCTAGTCAACACGTCGCTGGGTATGTTTTTGCCGCTCAACGGGTGAGCATCCATCGGCCAACGGACCATTCATTGGCCTCAAATCCACTTTCAATTTGACAGCAAACGGAAACGCTTGGCTGCGCTTGTTGGCACTTTTTCGATTATACTGAACATGCGAGTGTATTTGTTTGAGTTTATACCCGGTAGTGAAAAGTTTTCAGTTCCCAATTGGTGTGATTTTAATCCATATGGAACCGATACTAGTTCGTAATATAGTTGGCGTATCAAACATAGCTAGGAAAATACTCTTCTTTTGATACCTTTGTTGGCATAAATTTTATAAATTTTTTAAATTGGAATTGGTGGCAACGCTTGTGAAAATAGTTCGTCAAGTACCTTCCCTTTCATACCCGAATTATCATAACCGGCGTTTTTTTTTTATTTCATATAGGTGGCAACACTGTAAACATAATCAAAACCTTTTTCGGAACGCACGATATACAAAAGTATAAATCAAAAAGTATTAGGTGGCAACCTTAAATGGTAACACTGCTAAGAAATATTTTCGTAAATGCGATGTAAAATTTCTATATAATCTAATATAAACATAATACCATACCAAATAATTATGATACATTTTCAGATAGCTGACAACCCTGTAATAATTTACTATGTGGCAACACTGAAGTAAGAGTGCCATAAACAGTGGCATACTATCTCTACTCAAATCTTAGTCCAACAATTATAGTTATTTTCGAGATAAAATCTGTTAAAGAAAAATATATGTACATATATATTAAATTATTAGGTGGCAACCCTGTGTGTAAATACGCAAAAAAAATATTTTTGCTGAAATACGATTGAAATTAGCTTTTGTTTTATATTCACATTGGCATTTATTACTAAATTGAAAAAAAAAACTTCATATATTTCAGATAAATTAAAGGCAGTGATCATTATCGAGCCAAGAAAGCCGTTTTTTGAATTTTTGTCTGTTTGTATGTATGTTTGCGCGCGTATCACTCAAAAACTCTTAAATAGAATTGAATGATAATTTCACTGTGTCATTACTAGATGTCTAACTTAAAGTTTAAGGTACCTCTTATGCCGATAACTCAACGGATTTTTGAGATATCGCGCAATAACTGAAACAGGGTGACCAAAAATGTGTTTTTACAATATGGGTGTCAAACGAAAGGTCGTAGCAAGTTAGACTTAGTTTTATATCTCCACTTGTTTCGGAGATATGATGACTGAAATCCGACTCAAGCGCTCATGGGTGGCCCGATTTTCATTTGTTTTTCAAATTTTCATTGATTTCAAATCAACTGCAGCGTTTAAACTTTAGGAGTAGTTCTAAACCAGTATCATTGTCTCATCAATTATAGAATTCCCTGCAGCGTATGGGTCTGGATATTTTTTTTTGCTGTTCTTTTTTTTTTGTTTTTGTTGTATGCCATTTTGTAATTGCTTGCATGTCCTTCATGCTTATGGACATCAATGTGCGGCTAGGTATATTAATGCATATGTGTGTATGTGTGTGTGTTTGGCGTTGTTGTTGTAAATTACATGTAAACTACTTTTGCAGCGGCAATATTCCATTGACAGTTTTGACTTTTAAAGCGCAACGCAAATATTTGCTATTGCATTTTGGTTATTTTCAAACACTCGTTCGCATATATAAATAAACTTTTCACATAATAATGTTTATATATATGTTTATGATATGAAAAATAAACACTATATATTTACCTACCTACCTTTATATATGTATACATATGTATTTGCATTATAAGAGCATTTATGCAAAGGGCATGGGACAAGTTTTTTTCTTTTTTTTTTTTTTGCTTTTATGGCTGCGTACAAAAAAGGAATATTTTTTTGTAGGGAAAATAAATGAAATGCAATTTTTGTTTACGGTCAGTGTTGGCAATTTTTTAATGGCAGCACAAATTTTCCAAGATGCAACAATTTTTTACACGCTCGTAAAGTTTAAGTTGAACTGGGCGTTCCTTTACTGTCGGAAAAGTAATAAAACAAAAGATACACCTAAACTTTCTAAACCCATTATCCAAACCTCCTTCGTCTACACACACCAAGTAGTTATTCGTATCTCAGGCATACCACATTCTCTCAACTTCAATTATACTCAACTAATCGCTTATAACTAGTTACTTAATAACTTCCCCGCAATATCTCTCAAGTACTCTCACATTGTGCACATCACCCTAAAAGTATGCAATGCACTTAAATGTCAGTGTCACGACTATCACAGCTTACACATTCTACGCTTCCGTTCATTGAAGTGCTTGATTTAGCCTCAAAAACTTACTCTTTCACAATCATCAACTGCAATAGTTCCATTTACTTTCTTTTTTTGTGTCCTTTTTGTGTGCTTTTGCGGTAAATCAAAATGGCATTTCACTTTTCAGTTTGAGGCGCCACTCGGTCATAATCATTAGTCAACACTCGCCAACGTCGCTCTCATCATTTAGCATTTGCACACACTTTTATACATTTCTATGCAATTTTTATTTTTTTTTATTCAGGTTTTAGGAAGAAGAGTTGCTTTTATGCTTTAGTAATTTGCAAAGTTTTCAAAAACTTTACACCCCATATTAGTAGCGATTTGGGTCAAATGTATAAATTAATCGTCGTGCACAATAAATAGTCAAAAAAAAAAAAAAAAAAAAAACAAATAAAAAAAGAACTTTGCTAAACTCATTTAAATCACATTGCAAATGAAGAAATGTAAATGATCATGGCTTTTTAATGACAAAAACCGACAAACCGACAAAGGAGACCGTGTGGGAAATATTGATTTGAAGTGGAAATCTGCGATAAATATTGGATTACTGTGGGTAGTGAAGGAGAATTTACCATAAAGGTACTACAGCTTATGCTCTAATGTAATCTAACTATTTGAAAAGGAAGCAGAAGAGCGTGTTAAAAGTGCAAGTAAGAGATACTGAATAGCAGTCAGAGCTGGGTAGTAATGATTACTTTAGGAATTAAATTACCCTCAATTCCCCATTACATGTTATTGAAAAAAGAATCAATTACTTTGCTCCTTAGAAAAGGAATTGATTACATTTCAATTCCACAAAAAAAATTACCGAAAGTAATTTTCTGTTTTTGAGGATCGATTAAAAGTAATCGATTACAAGAAATTTTAAAAATTACTTTGTGGAATTGTAATTTCAAGGAATTTTAAAAATTACTTTGTGGAATTGTAATTTCAAAAGTACCGGGTTTTGAAAGGAATTGAAAATGTAATTGATTCCTTTTCTATGGAGCAAAGTAATTGATTACATTTTTCAATTTCTGAGCAATGTAATTGTAATTGTAATGTAATTGATTTTACCCAGCTCTGATAACAGTGCAGTTTAAGGTGGGAGTAAAAGAGCACAATATACCTCACACATAACAGGAGGTTTTAAAAGATTATGTGCAGTGTAGTGTAGTGATTGAAATCACTGGAAAGAGCGCAAAAGAAGGCGGCTCTCTAGCCGTGATATGAAGAATAAATTTTGAGTTTATTTTTTGTAATTTTTTTTTGTGACACAGTCTAATGCGCCATAGTTAATATATGGCTTTTCAAGTTTTCTAAGTACCACTTCGTTCTATTTTGACTTTGTTAATTTTGACGCCAATCTCATCCCAAATTTAACCATGAACCACCCATAGAACTTTCTTACCAACCAAACGAGCTAATGAATTATTTGTGATTCTTCCCAATACTATTAATAGAAAAATGGAGACTCAAGCTAAACCGATGAGTTGTGGGCCCGAAATAAAACTAACACAAATTTTGTCCAACCGCTTTATACAACTTTTTGAACAGTTAAAGGCAGTTAGTGGCATTGAAAGCTTTATCGTTTTAAGTCCTAACAAATGCAAACGTTACTTCGAATTCGCAAGTTTATTCCGAATTGAGAGTACTTAAAGAGAATGCTGTCCTATTTCATTGGATACCTGCAATATTTCAACGCTTAACCCGCTGACTGATTTGTTGCAATCGCTGTCACATTCAATACAAAGTTAATCAGGAATCAAGTTGTCGTCTACCTCAGCTATTAGAGAGCAAACGTCGCTGGTTCTGAGAGAATCCGATGTAAACAGCGCAGAATTTATGGCATTCTGAGCGCCAAATTTCTGAGCTACTACTACCTGAATTATTCATATAAATTTGATGTCTTTCAAAATTTAACAAGTTGTCGAAATAAACCAAAAAAAAAACAAAAAAATTTATTTTTTATCAGCCAATTAAGCATGTTAATGATCTTAATTAACACAACTTAATTTTTAAAAAAAAAAGAAAAAAGCACACGTTATCATTTTATAATATTAAAAAAAAATCATACCAAAGGTACTACCTTTTTTGAATGAGCCTTATTATTGATAAGTATCACTCCACTTAACCCAATGCTATGATACTGCAGGTCCCCCCCCCAATCAAGGTATCATAATTCCCTAATTTAAACCATTACTTTTCACACGCATACATACTTAATTAAGCCTTTGTTGTTTAGCTCATTAAAATAAGTAACAGTAAATATAAATGAACTCTACTGGCAATAATTATAAATATGCGCCTAAAAGTATGCATGCCGTTTGCTTTAGCGTCTCAAAGGTTATTATAACTGTTTAATTATGCCTGAAAGAATTTGACGCTCCTGACCGAAATCAAGCAAAAATAAAAGGCTTAAGTGGGTGGTGCGAAGGTACAGTTTGCCCTTTTTGTTTTTTGGTTTTGTTTTATTAAGTGATGATAAATGTAATATAATACCAAAGATTCAGCAGTTATGCGTGTCGTACATAAGCGGATGAACGAGAAATTTGTTAAGTGTGTGCATATTTTTAGGCACATCGTGGAAATTGAAAATTTTGGGTTATGTCAAATATTCATATATTTAACTATGCGTGTATAAGCATATTCTATTTTAAGTACTTTATTGCATACCTTTAGGCTATAAACCTTTTCAAGTAGCTAAATTGAATTTACTCCAAGCACATACTCAAAACAAACATTTTTCTTATGAAACAACACTTTTTACCTTGTACAGAGGGTGTAACACTTTTAACCACAAATCCTCTCTAATGCGGCTTTTATGACACTCACGACCTGTTTTTTGAGCGAGCCTCCTACATTTATACTCGCTTTCGCTAACCCGTTTCTATTAGCAACTTGTGCCGAAATTACGCTAGTCACGATTTGGCAATTTAAGGCCATTTCCACGTTCATTTCAAACTCTAATGTCGTTTCTTCTTCTTTTACATATATGTACATACATATGTATGCATATAATTTTTTATGCGGCATTTACCTTCAATTTCTGGTAATTTTGTGGCTCAAACGGGTTGTATGAAAAAGCAAGCGATTCCGCTTACAAACATCAACATGATTTAACAAACATTTCTCTGAGTCTTACAATTTGTTACGAGCTCTTGTATTGGTGAACTTTAGCTGCGCTTTAAACTAAGTACTAGCTACTTTATACTTTAGCTCATTATATTTATCTTTTTTTAAATAAGAGTACTGGCCTTGTGTTCCCATGTGGTCCCAAGCTTTTGCGAGTTGTTCGAAAAATACACTATACTTTTTGGCAAATTTATTTTATAACTTTATTGCTATTCCAACAGTCTACTTTTTAAAAAAATTATTGAAAAAATATTTTTCGCATATTTTTGTAAGATTATTTAACCCCTAAGCAGCCAGGGATGCATATATTTTACTATAAGTTGCATCATTAAAAATCTAAAAAATAAATATGGCGCTTACATCATAAATTAGCATTTGTAATTTTTCCTTAAGAAATATTGTGTTAGTGCTTCTTTTAATGTGTTTTAGCATTGGTCTCTCTGAATGTGCCCAGGTGGTCCCAAGCTGATTCGAATTGTTCGAAAAGTCTATTATACTTTCACAGAACTTAATTTATCACTTTGTCACCATTCCAACAATCGCTTTTTGAAAGAAATTGTTAAAAAAATATTTTTCACATTTTTTTATTATACATATATGATAATTTAACCCATGAACGTCCAACATTTATTGTGTTATTTTAGATTTTATTATTGAATATTAAAAAAAAATTGGGCTGGTTAGAAGTTTAAATTTTTGAAATATTCCAAAATATTACCATTTTAGCCCACCATGAACTTTGATTTTAGTTCCATTCACACAGTTTGTTCCCAGATGGTCCCAAGTTAGTTCGAATTCTTAGAAAAGTCTATTATACTTTCGGAGAACTTTATTTATCATTTTATTATCATGCGCAAGTCTGCTTTTTAAAGAAATTATTTGAAAAATATTTTTTGCATTTTTAATGAAATCATTTAACCCATGAGCGGCCAGCAGTATGCGTTATTTTAAAATTTATGATTGGAATGAAAAAAAATGGGCTCTTTAGAATTTGAAGTTGTGCAAATACTTTAAAATATTTTTATTTTAGCACTCCATTAAACTTGATTTTAATTTCTTTAACCCATTAACGGCCAAGTTTAAGCAAAAAAAATATCTCGTTTGCTATCAAAAATCTATACAGATTGTAATTGAGTCACTCTATTTATGAATGGCGCTAGAGTATCCGCTGCTGGACTTAAAAAAAATTTGTTGTTGCAAAAACTTCTAAAGTATTGAAACTTTTCGCTACACAAAAAATTAGTTTTCGAGAAGAAACAAGAAATAAACTAAATATTTCAAAAGCATGTTGGCAATTACTCATTTTATGTACACTTTTCATTATGACCAACATTAAAGCAGAAAATAAATGGAGACCAGCACGATGTGCTCAAATACTCAAACATTATTGTTGGCAAATAACAACGTACAACGGTAATAGTCACGTGATATTTACCACTAAAGACGCTCATATACTTGTATTTGCTTTAAAAATGCCAACACGCTAACAAATGATATTAAATGAAGTTGATTTAAAATACTCGTAGTACTCGCTTCACGACGTGCACGCGCAAAATATAAAAAATTGACGAAAATTTGTACGCATTAGAAGCGGGCGGTAATGGGCGATGCGAGAGGCGTTTGCGAACAAAATAAAAACAAACAAATGTGTGTATGTATGTATAAGAGTACTGAGTGTTTTTACTACTTTCGTGAGAAGCAGTGGTGTTGTGTGGGATGAGCTATTTTGGGGGAGCCTTTGTAAATATGTTGACTTATTCGCATAACAGGAAGAAGAGCGATTTTTGCAAGGCTTGAGCGAGCGATGCTCTCAATTTCACGCAATTATATTAAATTTGTGCTTGGACCTGCAAGCCTGAGTCGCTGCTTTTCTCGCCTTATATTTATTTTTTCTAGCTTTTAGTCCTCTGAGCTTGTTTTGGATGTCCAAAAGTCTGATCTATTTAACCAAAGCAGAGTAAAGGATACTTTTACTATTTCCCAAGCCAAACTTTAGTACATCCAATAGCCGTCTCCCTCCCCCCCGCTGCTCCTCCCCCTTCTATCTCATCCCTACCACATTCATACATATCAAATATGCTATCATTATTCAAAACTGAAATATGCGACTCCCCACAACTAAAACGCTCATTTCGTTCAACGGCCAGCATGTGTCCATTTCTTTTGTGCTGCTTCTTGTTTGTGCTGCGGCTTGTTTGTTATCTTCAATTTTTTTTTTTGTTTCTTAATGCGTTGCAGCTTTTTGTTTAGTTTATTTCACAAAAATTGTACTCCAAATACCTACGAGCAAGTCATCATTGTCCTTTTATCCAAAGACACACCCACTTAAACCGCAAAGCGTGTGCCTGCCCAAATGCCAGCAAATGAATAATGAACATTTAATGTCCTCAACTATACTGACATATATATTTTTAGATGCTTAATAGCCCCCAACTACAAGACGGACATCAAACTGGTTTTATACGTTTCACATTCTTGTTTGAAATTTTTTTTTTGTTTTTTTTGTTTTTGCTTTTCACTGTAATGAATCGCAAGCGTGTACAGTGAATGATAGGACAATGTAGTAAATATCACTTGCACGCAATACTTTAAAAATAGCAACAACAACAACAGCAACAAGAGAAAACACTTAACTAAGCTACGTTTAAACAAATAAGCAAAGTGAATAGAGAAACAAACAAATAGACTAGAAGATATGAGCGCATATAAAGACACATCATGACCAACGTGACCACAAAAAACATTTATTGTAACTGAAAAGGGAAGAAGAAGCATGCACAGGGTTGCGTAAAAGTATTGGACAGAAAATTAATTTCGCTATATATGAATCGTTAAGCTTGGTCCGTACCTTTTTTTTCATTACTGTGAAATTCTCTCTGGAAAGTTTTGACTGTAAAGGATTGGACAAAGAGTGGATATTAGTACGGATCGGCCCCCATACAAAAAAAAAAATTTGTCCAGTCTACCCCTAGGATTAAAGATATTTTGAAGGCGATCCCAAAAAATTTTTTTTTTTTGCCTCGCCCTCTGATGGCCTTTTTACTTTTTTTGACACAACGTCGCCATTTTAAGTCCGATTTTATTGAGCCGTACATCGTTGTTCATGGTTTAGAAGCTGCCACAATTCTTACCTTAATCATTTTCAAAAAAGTTTTACAGAATTTAAAGACCTAAAAAAAATTGGAATTTAGGTATGATGCCAGTACAACTTTGACTGACTCTTCCAGTCTTTAATCGTGGCTGTAGTGGTAGTATTCAACCTAAAAATAATTTCTTCTCTTCACATCTATAAAACTCTAACATCCTGCTAGGAACCAAGAACCTCCCTCTCCCAATTTCATACTTCTAATCACAGATGCATCAAATCGTTCTTTAATTTTCGCTTTCTCTGTATTTCTGTTTGTATATGTATATTTACATTTATACTGCCCATTTCCTTTACTTACAATTCGCCATCTAAATTAAAGTAAATTAGGCAACACTTAAACGACTGACCCAGAGAACTGCATACACACATAAACACATACAAATATATACATACATATACATATATGTATGTATAATCACACAGAGGCGTGCTCGTTTTGTAAATACCAAGGCAGAATATTTATAAAAATAGGACTTCGAGTCACTTCGAGGCGTGGTTGGAATAAATTAATTTAAAATTGTGTAGCATACTTATAGGGGTGAAAAGTGGAACTATTCGACCGTAGAAGATTAGACATAAAAAAAATAATGATCCGGAAGTACCCGTTTATTCATGAAATTCCAGTTTCAGCTTCGAACTCGGTCTCGGTTTTGACTTGTATTTCGATTTGGGTTTGTGTTTTGTGATAAAAAAAATGTTCAGTTTTGGTTCCAGCTTCCAGTCTGTTTAAACTCTAGTTTATTTCTACATTGCAGGCCAATTCCGTCTTCGGTGTCAGCTCCATTCCCGGTTTTCCTTTTAGAAAATCGATTTCGGTTTAGATTTATTTTCTTTTCCGTCTGAGAACAAATATTCAGTTCCGGTTTCGTTCCGATTCCTGTCGGTTTCGGTGTAAGCTTAGCGTACTTATCTAGCTTATTATTCTGTTTAACTATTTTTCTAGTCCACAATATTTTTCTGTGTTACTTCAGCTCCGAAAGATTCCATTACGGTCTCTGTACCGCTTTCGGTTTGCCTTCTGATGTTTCTGTTTCCACTTCTTGTTCCTTTCCGGATTTAAATCCGAACAAAGTTCGGGTATCAATTTTGGTTAAAGCTACGTTTCTAATTTAGATTTCGGCCATGGTTCATTTTAAGTTTGATTTCCGGTTACAATTTCCATTTCAGTTGGTTTTTTGTTGCCAGTCTTGGTTCCGGTTTCGCTTTCGGCTCCAATTTCATTTAGGGTTTCACTGCCGCTACCATTTCAGATTCAAATTCAGACTATGTTTCAGTTCCGCTTTCGTTTCGTTTCCGGTTTCAATTTCATTTAGGGTTTCACTTTCGTTACCATTTCAGATTCAAATTCAGACTCTGGTTCAGTTCCGCTTTCGTTTCGTTTCCGGTTTCAACTTCATTTAGGGTTTCACTGCCGCTACCATTTCAGATTCAAATTCAGACTATGTTTCAGTTCCGCTTTCGTTTCGTTTCCGGTTAAAATTTTATTTAGGGTTTCACTTCCGTTACCATTTCAGATTCAAATTCAGACTATGTCTCAGTTCCGCTTTCGTTTCGTTTCCGGTTCCAATTCCGTTTAGGGTTACAGCTTCGTTACCATTTCAGATTCAAATTCAGACTATGTTTCAGTTCCGGTTTCGTTTCGTTTCCGGTTCCAATTTCATTTAGGGTTTCACTTCCGTTACCATTTCAGATTCAAATTCAGACTACTTCGTTACCATTTCAGATTCAAATTCAGACTATGTTTCAGTTCCGGTTTCGTTTCGTTTCCTGTTCCAATTTCATTTAGGGTTTCACTTCCGTTACCATTTCAGATTCAAATTCAGACTCAGTTTCAGTTCCGCTTTCGTTTCGTTTCCGGTTTCAATTTCATTTAGGGTTTCACTTCCGTTACCATTTCAGATTCAAATTCAGACTATGTTTCAGTTCCGGTTTCGTTTCGTTTCCGGTTTCAATTTCATTTAGGATTTCACTTCCGTTACCATTTAAATCGTTGCAAAAAATCCACAGTCGAGTTGCACTAAAACCGCTTCCGAACTTAATATCCGTACTTCTTTTGCTTCCCGCTAAATAGCTTTACCTATATAACTATTTAATCACAATTCATCCTTCAAGTTGTTGCCTCTTTTATACCAATTTTTCCAATCACAGCTGTCCGACATTCATCAATTTTCCCCTTAATTCAGTTCTTTGACCTCAACATCATTTTCTGCCATCGAATCGAATTAATTTGTAACTCAACGTAATTTTCCATTCGATTGCTTCCCTTATTTTTTTGCTAATAAATGACGTGCTATCGTTCATCTTTGTGCCAGCAATTAATCAGTTAAAATAAATTTGCAAAATGGGGAAAAACTACTTATCAAACAATTTTATGACCTTTCATTAAGTCGATAAGAATGGTAGCAAGCAATAAGAGGCGTTCGCGCCCAAACATGCATACATACAGTATTGGACGATACTATAGCACCCCCTATATAACATCGAGCTATAACAACAACGTCTTTCATATGCGATTTCGATTTATTTTATTTTCAAACATCGTTCATGTTGTATAGAATACCACTAAAGCCATTCTTGATCATTTTGTACAAAATTCAGAATAACTCTGCAAATTTTGACCTAATTTTTCAACTTTTTTCCTCGGCACTTTAGAAAAATTCTGAGTACGCAGTTTTGTAGCCCATTCAATTTGACTCTGACAAAGTGCAAGTATTAAGTAGCTCCGACAGCGCCTTGATTTTTAATAATTTTTTATGTGTATTTTTTCTCCATACAACGAAATCACAACATTATTTTTCATATGGAGAAAATACATAACTTAGTTCGGAAAAAAATTTATTTAAAATCAAGGCGCTGTCGGAGCTACTTAATACTTGCACTTTGTCAGAGTCAAATTGAATGGGCTACAAAACTGCGTACTCAGAATTTTTCTGAAGTGCCGAGGAAAAAAGTTGAAAAATTAGGTCAAAATTTGCAGAGTTATTCTGAATTTTGTACAAAATGATCAAGAATGGCTTTAGTGGTATTCTATACAACATGAACGATGTTTGAAAATAAAATAAATCGAAATCGCATATGAAAGACGTTGTTGTTATAGCTCGATGTTATATAGGGGGTGCTATAGTATCGTCCAATACTGTATATGCTTATGTAATCAAATTTTATTATATATGTATGTAAGTATAAAACATAAAAAAAACCCCAAAACGATTAATGTATGGACTTGGTAAAGGATATGGCCAGTAAGTATTTTGCTTGGCAGAAAGGTTAATGAATATTTACATACGTGTGATTAATTGTTGGACCATTATTTTTTGCATTAATAAAAAACAATAAAATAACACGTAAGCTTAAAACTATTTACGAAACCCTCGTTATCCTATTTGAAATGGTTGACTGCTTACCATTACGGTATGGTGGGACGCCAGCATGTTTGTGTTAGTCTTTGAAATATTATTTGAAAACCCTTCTTCTACGAGAAACTTGATTATTTGATTTTTCTATATGATGAAAAAAAATTTTTTTTATTTTGTTAATTTTTTTAAAACGAATTCTATCCTCATTCAGCAACATTTTATTGTAATTTTTTTGTGTAAATTTTTTTTTTTTGTAATATTTGTTTTTTTTTCCTTCTTCTTTTTTTCATAACATATAAAGCAAGAAAACTAAACAAATTAAACATTTTCTTTTCTTTTTCGTGTTTTTATATCTGAACCAAAAATTAAAGTTTATTTTATTTTCGATTTAAAAAATAAAATTCTACAAAATTTTTTTTTTTTTGATTTTAATTTTATTATTAAAGAGTGAACAAAGTTATTTTTCATACTTTTATCTTTTTATAAATTTATCTTTTCTCAATTGTGTTTAGCATATCGTTTCATTTCCATACCTAAAAAAAAAAAAATTTTTTTCAATGTTGAAACATTTTTTTTTCATTTTTTATTGCATTTTTTTTTTTTTTCAAAAATTTTTATATGGAAAACCCCAACTTTGACAGGAAATTTCTTTTACATTTTTTTGTTTTTTCAACTTTTTCTTATTATGTAACGGAAAAAGATATTTTTTTTATAAAATGTAAATTCTTACCTCACTGCACACAAAAATAAAAAAAAATGTTATGGTTTTTTCCTACACTCCTTTCTTTTGGAATAAATTAAAATGTAACCGTATTCTGAGCAGAAAAATTTTTTGTTTCTCTTTCGCGATTTTTATTTTTTAATGTTGACAAAAATAGTTTACCATTTTTGTTTATAAAACAAAACACGAAATTTTAGTCGCGTTTTCAGCAAAAAAAAATAAATTTTTTTCGTGTTTGAATTTCCCGCATACTTAATCATTAAACAAAATTTTTTGTATTTTTTTGAAAATAAAAATGTACATATTTTTTTTTTTTTTGCTTCAGAAAATATAAATTCTACCCGCATTCTATGCTCAAAGAAATTTTTTTTAACTTTCTAGTTTTATAGGATACAATTATTTCCCTCATTTGAAACACAAAAAAAATTATTTTTTTTTTCAAACCATTCCAATAAAAAAATAGTTCATTCTTAAAATTCTTAAATTTTTTTTTTTCACTTATTTCATTCTATGTAATTTCTACCCTCATACCATTTTTTGATTTTAAGTCTGAATATGGTAATTTGTTTAATTGCATACAATCCAAATAAGACGCTCAAATGACAGCAGTTGATCCTGCACGTAAACAGAAAAATTAATTAATTTACATGCCACACACACACACACACAAATACAAGCCATAACAAACAAAATAGCAATAAAAACAACAGTTAAATATTTAGGCTGCGGTGGTATTAAAAATAATATCTACATTACAAACAAACATAAATACAATATGTTTGCACATTAAAAAATTATTGGTTACGTATACGCCACGGGTGACTGGCTAGCGCAGCACGCAATAACATTAAAAAATAACCTCGGGAATTGAATTGGAATTAAGCGTAAAAGCAAACTTTGAAATCGCTTTGCTTTGCTGTTATCGTTGATGAGTAATTAAAGTAGAAAAATGTAAACAAATGAAATTTGTACAACAAAAATAAACAACAACAGCGGAAAACAATTAAAATGTATAAAAAACAGAAAAGCACCAGCACGCACAAACATATCTACAATTTTTTTTTTATTTTCATGGTGCACTATGAGACATTTTGACGAAACGCGGTACAAAATTGAAAGATTCTTCATAGTTCGTACTCAAGCTGGTAAGCAAAATATTTGGTATAACTCTAATTTTAAAAAAAATTCAAAAATACGTATTAAAAAAAATTTTAAAACACATCATCAATTTTGCTGTTAAAAATTTTTTAACCCTAAATCTATCACTTTTCTTGGAAAAAAAATTTAAAAACTAAGTTTTGAAATTTTGTTAGAGTTTTTTCTTATTAAAAGAAAATCAAAATTATTCCAATTTACAACTCCCATCTTTTTAGGTTTTGAGTTGCTACATTTTTCAAATTTTTTAGAATTTTTTAGTTTTTTGATTTTTCCAAAACGTATTTTTTGCAATATTTTGTCAAAAATGTTTTTTATTTAATTTTTCAAGCTGAATTTCTTAATTCTAAATTTTGAAAGACAACTTCAGTTTTGTTAATGGAAATTAAAAAAAAAACAAATTTTTTCTCTTTTTTTTGAAAAAAAAATTTAAAGAAAACTTTTAAAAATTTGTTTTTTTTTCTTCTTTTAAAAAAACAAAAACAATTATTCTAAATTACAACTCCGATATTTTGTAGCTATATTTTAGAAATCTTTGAGAATTTTTTTTTTTTAAATTGTAATTTTCTGTCAAAAGTTTGTTTTTAATTTTTAAAGCTTAGTTTACTTTTGGATTAATTAAATTTTTTTAAATTTTAGAAGACATTTTTAGTTCTATTCGAAACAATTTTAAAAATTTGAATTTCTTCATTTTATTTGAAAAAAATATTTAAAGCTGTATTTTTAAAAATTTATTCTTTATATTCATTCAACAATTAAAGGAAATTAATATTATCATAAATTAAAATTCTAATATTTTGTAGTTTTAGATTTGCAACATTTTTGAAATTTCTTATAATTTTTTTTTTTTGTGATTGTACGAATTAATCATTTTTGAAATTTTTTGTCAAAAGTGTTCTTTCTAATTCTCAAATTTATCATTTCAAAATCTATGAAACTAAATTTTCTAAAACATTTTTCAATACTCAGTTTTGAGAATTTTTCTATATAATCTAGCATGTTCTTTCCCGCTCTAGATCTCGCCCTTGCAGAGGCACTAGTTTTTGTGCCAAGTAGCTCATTTCTGTCCCACAGTACTACGCTGCTTTTTCCAAGTTTTTTTTTTAATTTTTTTATTCATTTTTTTTAATATTTAGTTTTGTTGTAATACAATGCATTAACATTGTAACATTGTCTGGATTATTTAATTTTATAATAATTGACATCGTCGTTGTTTAATTATTATATTAAAATACATAAAAAAGAGCAAATACTTGTTCTTTACTATATACTCCTACCAATCATATACATATATGGGAGCGAGTTTCCGCGCTTCGCTGATTATTTGTTGAAAAATACCAATTTTAAATACATAAAATATGAATTTGCTTGGTAACATTAAAATAAATTAATCCTCTATAATATATATGCAATTTATAAAAATACATATTATGCAGAACATTAGACTGGACCAAAAAAAAATTAGTTTTTTTTTTGTAAAATTTCTTGTCAAAGTATGCACTTTAGCAATTTCTTTTAAGAACTTTAGACCTTAATATTAATGGTAATACCCCCTAAAATATGAGAAAATTTCATTAACAAATTAAACTAGAAAAAAAAAATTGAAAAATTAAAATTGGGGTGTAAAACACTTTTTTTCTATATCCCCTTAATAACATAAAAAATATAATTATATAAATTAAAAAAAAAATTCGGTCCAGTCTAATATAAATATCTCAGTGTTTGCAATACCGAATTGTATATTGATCAATTTTCCATATAAACCTCAATCGAAGCGTATGAAAGCCACAAATGCTCAATGACATGAAAACTTTTCAAAATTGGAAATGAAATAAAACGAATTTAAGACCAACTGGTAAGAAAATCCAACATTCGTGTGAAACCGCGCATTTTGTACCCAGCTGCGATACATAGATTTTAAGCATTTTCACGTCAAATACTTTCGCCATAACGAAAAAGGTTTCAGCAAATAATATTTTGATTCGTTTAATTTAGTTTGAGTCAAAAACAAATAGTATAAAAGAGTTTATCAAAGGGGGATGTGCCACGCCTCTTTTTACACATTTGCAATTAGCTATATAATACATATATACTATTATCGGTGTAAAATATTTATGTGAAATATTCTAACGTAAAACGAGTATATTGAAAATATTATTAGGGAAAGGATTTTAAGAAAATGTGAAAAAGTGGGCGTGGTCGAAAACTGATTTTTCACATTATCAGTTCATATATGAAAGCAAAAAGGAGTATTGTACTCGTTTAATAAAGATGCTTTGTATTTATTTTCAGTTATAGTCTGCGAGATATCTACAATTTCCTTTTGCATACATGTATAGGCGTTGCCACACCCATTTTCGAAATTAAAAAAAAGGTTGAACTAAGACTGGCATGTTCTATTGGAACTTCCCAAATCCAGCAGCACCCAAACTTTTGTTAACTAATTTTCACATTTATTTCCTTTTAAATATTTTAAAACACAAATCGTGGGCATGGCCTCTACCCCAACTGTTATAATTTAGAAAAAGAATATATTTCGAAAAATGCCTCCTACTATCTCATCCCACAGCTGGGTGTAATATCTGCAAATAAAACTACTTAACAAAGTAACCAGCACAATTAAAACATTGCATGCCAAATAATTTTTCTCTCGCTTTATTGAAACAAAAGCTTTCCATAACAGAATTAAAAAAAAAAAAAAACAATAACACAAATTAACGTTATCAATTTAAATTAATATCAAATTGGCTCGTTGATATAAAATTATTTATTATGAAAATTTAGCCAGCTGCGTTTAATCGTTGCACAGTGCTCATATTTAAGCGAAGCGCGAAAGGCTTAGCGGTAAAGTAAAGGAAAACTTCGCTCACAAAAGAAGAATCCATTGTCTTTACAATTGTTCTCAAACTGTTGATGTCAGCCGTGCTTATGGAGAGTCCGAGGTGTTGAAACATATTTCGAGATGGTAGTCAACATTGCCAACGACTCTTTGCTTCAGCATACTCGCTTACAAAATATTACAAACCAGTGGTGTATCCACGTGGGGAAAGGGAGGGTTTAGTGATCAAAAATATCGTATTTTTATGAACTGTGGATAACAGATGTTCTCGATATTTCATGAAAAAAAAATTAGACACCCAATTACCAAAATCCTGTATCCGATGCCTCCCATGAATTCAGACAGAAAAAATTCAAAAATACAATTTTTCGGAAAATTTTTTTCAGAAATCATTTTCAGAAACCAAAAGTCAGAAGGAAAAATTCAGAAAACTTTTTTCAGAAACCAAAAATTCAAAAACACATTTACGGTCATGCGTTAGCCCACTCGTTATCTACATTTTTATTTTTATAACGACCTATTTTACGTTAACCCATTGACGACCTCAATTTTCGTCTAACTCTGAAATCTAATTTGTTTACATAAAAATAGTTTTAAATAGGCTTTCATAGTTGATTTTAAGCGTTTTAACCCTTTAAACGCCATGCCTTAACCCATTAGTGACCTTAATTTTTATAATTTCTGTTTAGCGTTACAACACAAGTAATTATGCAATAACCCTTAGGTGACCAATTTAAGTAAAAATTCAGAAAGTGAAATTCAGATCTAAAAATTTAATTTTGCGCAAAATTTGATTTTTTTCTGCCGTCGCATTACTTTCTGAATTTTTAGATCTCAATTTCACTTTCTGAATTTTTACTTTCAGAATTTTTACTTCTGAATTTTGACTTTGTGAGAAAAGATTTCTGAAAAAAAATTTCGGAAAAAACGTGTTTCTTAATTTTTTTTTCTGAATTTATGGGGGGAACCCCTGTATCCACCGCTATTAGAAACTAATTACTTAAGTAGTAAATATTATTATGGGTTTTGGTAAATTTTCGACGACTCACATAAATGAAAGAAACAAATTTTTTTAAATGTCTTTTTTTTCGCAAGCACTTAGCGACTTGTGAATAAAGTCCCCAAATATTTTTTTTTTTTTTTTCAAATCTTCAAATTTGTTTTAAAAATTGAATGCCAAATTTTCCTACCAAAATTTTTGAGTCCATTATATTGATTATTTGTTAAAGGGAATAATGCAATTCAATTTACCTATGTAGTAAATCCCACCCCACAGCCCATCACAGATGCGCGCGCTTAATCCATTACGGTTGGATTAAAATCATGAACATTACCAATTAATTACAGCCACACATATTCTACGAGAATGTCGCATGTGCATTGGTCCATTTTGTATAAAAATCCAATTCAATATTAATAAAGTAATTAATTATTTATCAATACAATGAATTAAATCAATTTGATTTAATATAAAAAAGAGTTGCTGACAAAAACTCATTTGTACGTACATACATTAATAAACAACTCTACCTACATGTGAGCTCATGTATTACCAATATGCATGTTGTTGACATATTAAATGCCCGTTGATTTCATCTTCAATACAAGTAAGGGAATTATATACCCCGCTGTGAGCTGAAGCATCAAACTCGAAGTATATTTTTTTTTTTTTTTTTTTTTGCTATGGCTATTCCCCACAAGATATTTGTTATTAATAAAAAATGGGCGTGTCTAACATTCGATTTAAACCATTTTATAACCTCACTTACTATTCTTCTATGCTTTACACAGCTGAGTATAATAAGAGAAAGTGACAACTATTCAGCTTTTTCTCCACAAAAGCTCCTCATGCATACATTGTCAGCATTTACTACAACTATTTCACACTAGTGCATCATTCCAGAAATTCATCTCATCTCATCTCATTTCCTCTCCTTTCCTCTAACCTGTCAATCTTTGTTCGTGTGTGTGTGTGTGTCTTGGACTGTCTATCTCTCTTCGACAATGTGAAAATATTTTGCAATGCTTAAATTGTCATTTAAATGTCATCAAATATGAATTGAATATTTGAGTGAACATAGCAACAATACAACAGCAACAACAACAACAACAAGCACAATAATAATAAAAAAAAGATATTACAACAATAATAACAGACTACAATATAGCAACCGATACTTGTTGTAGTATACATATATGTATCTCCAGCTGGTCAACGACCAACAAAGCGCTCAACAAAGTATGAAAGTATGTAAACGTGCGCTATAAAAATGAGTAGTAAACTTTTATTGTTAAGAGAGTGCGGGGGAGGGTATATAAATTCATAGTTGTTAAATGTTTATGAGCAACCTTCTTTTGCGCCAAAAGACTGTAAATATGTATGTGACTAGTTTGCATGGATTTTCTTGGTCAAAGTTTGATATTTCTTTGAAGGGTACTTGAAGGTGTAGCAATCACCCAGAAAATACAGCGAAGCGGAGCTTACACAATCGACCATCAAGAAATGAATGTGACGAAATAGGAATACATATATATATGTATATCCATAGCATGCACTCGTCATCATCACACAGCGTCTGCAACAGCCAAGGTCAAAACCGCCTGAATTCTACGAAAACCTAAGTGAGGGTCAAAAAGAATGAGAACTCCTCAAAATCATCGATTGGGTGTCACTTCTCTTCAACGAGAACTTGCTGCCTGGACTAGATGATGTGATCTTGTGACCCTGAAAGGTGAATCATTTTATTTCGTTATTACTAAAATAGTTAAGGTCGTCAATGGGTTAATGTATGCATCTAAAACTTCAAATATTTACTATTGAAGTGTAGAGCAATTTATTTTTTCATATAAAAAATTATTTAGAAATTATAAAAATAAAAATTTAGGTCACCAATGGGTTAATGCATGCATTTAAAACATCAAATATTTACCATTGAAGTGCAGAGCAATTTATTTTTTCATATAAAAAATGATTTAGAAATTTAAAAAAATAAAAATTTTGGTCACCAATGGGTTAAGGCATGGCGTTTACAGGGTTAAAACGCTTTAAATCAACTACTTAAGCCTATGTAAAACTATTTTGATGCGAAAAATTTGATTTCAGAGTTAAAAGAAAATTGAGGTCGTCAATGGGTTAACGTATGGCCGCTCATGGGTTATAATTTTAAATATTTACCAATTGAGTGTAGCACAACCCATTGAAACCTAACCAAAAAATAAAAATGTAGATAACGAGTGGGTTAATGCCTTACCGTAAATGTATTTCTGAATTTTTCCTGTTTGAATTTATGGAAGGGGGGGGGGGGGGGGGGGGGGGGGCGGGGGGGGGCACTAAGGCAAACATAGGTAGTTCAGAACTAGTGCTTTTCCCATCTCGGTTATATCCAAATTACACGCACACTCACACGCTTCACTTGCACTACAATTGATGGCAAATATCAGACAAAATTAAGAGAGTTGAGATAAAGTTTGGCTGCCCAAAGGATAGCTAGACGCACACACACACAAGCTAATGCACATATTGTTTACTTTGTTGTCTAGAATTTTAAAATTGAAATTGAAATGGAATTTGATTTGATTTATTTAAAGCACAAGAAGCAAAATAAGCTTAGCAAAATTTTCTTAAATTTTATTAAAATAAAAATTAAGCTTACAAAACGCTTATTTTACGCTTATAAAGTATTTAAAAACCAGTCAGGTCGCTTACTACTTTCTAAATTGTAATTTTATGAAAGGAGTTTCAAAGCAAAAAAAAATGTGATTTTTTTTCGCAAGCACTTAACTAGTTGTGAATATGAAACAACAAATTTTTTTTTTTTTCAAATTTGAATTTTTTTTGTAATTATGTATAATTTATTTCTATTGGCTTATTTTTCTGTTCCTTTAAATTAAAACCTTTTGGTTTAAATTTTGAAATATTTTATTTATTTATTTTGTTATTTTTATTTTATTTTTTTTTTTTTTTTTTTTTTGGTTATTCTGTAAAATTAAAATTGTTTCTTTTGAATCTAAATAATTTATAAAAATGCATGCTTGAAATTGCTAAAAATTTTCCTTCAAATAAAATAATCACGAAAACGCTTATAATAAGCTTTTTATAGCAAGTTCACAATAATTAATTTTTGGAAAAATTTTAAAAAAGTTTGTTGGGAAAAATTTGAAGCATGCATTTATATTAAAATTTTTTTTTTTTTTTTGTTTACACACAACCATCAAACATCCCGAAAGCTCTCTAGCAACTCTTGAACTTTGAGGATATATCAATATTCTACGTACTCGGGTGCAAGTGTGAGCAACAGACATACAAAGCTATGATGATAAACTTTAAACTAATTGAAAGTAAATACACTTGGCACTCATTTTGAAATATTGCACAGAATTAACACACAGCAGGCAAACACAAGCAAGGTAGAAGAATTTTATAACTCATTCCAAAGTAGGCCGAAAAAGACCACTTCTGATATCACTTCTGATATAAGACAAGTACAAATCTTTGAAGAAATACCAATAAATGGACTCTTTTAGACTAGTTTGAAACTGAGATTTGATATTAGTAACTAATTAAAAAAAAATATTTTTTAGAAAAAAAATCAACTATCATTTTAAACTTTGAACTCTTTGAAAAATCTGCCAGCCAAATTGTTGTTGTGCAAAATAAAAAGGGGCGGCAAACTTGCAATTAACATCTTGTAGAAACTTTCCCTGACAGTTGAAATACTGCACAACTAGTTGATTACTCTACAGGGTATATACTTTCAGCAGTGAGTTGCAAATTTTAATTGAAACGCCTAAAAGCGTGCTACAAATATCTAAGAGTAAATTATTGCAATATGTATTAAAAAATTCATCAAAATTCATGAGAATTCATAGAAATTCCAATGGCAAGTAAAAATGCATAGATTTGTATTTAACTTGAAGATGAGTGATAGCCATGCAGCACACAGCATTACAACAACAACATTTTCTGAGATAAGTTTTTCTATGCATTTGATTTAATTGAATATTTTGTAAATGACCAGAGCGAGTATGTGGAAATTTTAAAATTTGCAAAAGTATGTTTGTATTAATATGGATCTATGTAAATATTGATATGCGGCAAAAATGCAGAAAGTAAATATCTCCAAGAGATACACGAAAAATTGATTTGTTATTTGCACAGCAAATAAGTTTTACCAAAAATGGCTTTATCTTAATTGGATTGCTTCAGTGGAGACAGCATGCATTTTGTAAGCAAGTAAATGTTTGGTGGAGAAGTTCTTTAAGGTTTTAATATCTATATAAGAGTACTCTGAAATATTTCCTGTTCGCTCTTTAAGCAAAAAACCGCCGACTAACAGGCATGAAAAGCCTTCAGCATCCTTATTCAATTCGTTTGCTTCATCCCTTTCCTGTTGTTGTTGTTGTTTTAACACTACTTTGCCCTGCCTAGGTAGTCAGTATCAACCTTACCTCTTCCATATCAGTTTCGTCACCCTTACCATTTTACTCTTCCCTCATCTCTTGTCCTCCTCTGCACTTCCCTTGTACTAAGCTCTTGCTTTTCTTTTTCCCATCCTTATTCACCATTCCGAATCCTATTCCCATTACGCTTTCTGCTCACTACAATCATTTATTTTTCTATTAAAATTAGTACTCCGAAATCCGTTCCTATTTCCTTCTTAATCTAATATTATTTCATATTTTGTTGGGCATGCCATTTCTATTCTGATTCCTATTTCGATTTGCGTTCCCACGATTAATTCCTATGCCCACTTCCATTTTGATTTTAATTCATATATATATATAAAAATACCTATTTTATTTATATTTCTGTTACCATTCCGTTTTCCATTCCGATCACCATTCATATCCCGATTCTCTCTCCTTGTATCCGTTCCCAATTCCTATTTCTAATCCTAATTATTTTCCAATTCGAATTTCTCTACCATATACCAATTCATATTCCCATTTCTTTCCCATTCACATTCTTGTTCCAGTTTTAATTCGTATTCCGATTTGAATTCCGCTTTTCGTTCAATATATCCATTTCTCTTATTATTCCCTTCCTATATTTATTCCTACTATATTACTATTGTGATTTCCCTTCCTTTTCCTTTCCGTTCTTATTTGTATGCTTATTATATTCCTTATATAATCCGATTACCAATCATATTCCGATTTTCATTCCTTACATCCGCTCTTAATTTCACTATTTATTTTGTATTCCTATTTCTTTTTCGAACTATTTTCCCATTTCGAATTTAGTTTTCATATACCAATTAATTTCTCAATTTCTTTCCCATTCTCATTTTTGTTCAAATATTTATTCATATTCCGATTTGATTTCCTGTTCCGATTTTGTTTAATATATCCATATCTATTGCTATTCCGTTCCTATATGTATTCCCATTATTTTCCTATTTCGATTTTCATTCCTTTTCCATCTATAAATTTCTACTCCTATTTCTATAAAGATTTCCATTCCGGTTCCGTTCCTTTATATTCGTAGTTTTGGTATCCATTCCTATTCCGTAATTATTTGTATGCTTACTTTGTTTCCAATTCTATTTAAATTGCTATTCCTATTAAGAATTCCATTCCTGTTCTGTTCCTATATTTAATTCTATTATATTACTTTTTCGCTTACCATGCCTTTTCCGCTCCATTCCTATATGTATTCTTAGTTCATTCCCATGTCTATTTAAACTCCTACTACTACTAAGATTTCCATTCGTAATCGGAAATCCTATCCTATATCTTTTTCTGTTCCTATTTCGATACCGTTTTCTTTTCGTTTTTATAACTATTTTCCCTGCCGTTTCTCATATCCACATTTGTTCCCAGTTCTATTACCAGTCGCATTCCTATTCCGATATTTCCATTCCTTTTCATTTATCCTTTTTTCTCTCTCCTTTTTTCTTCAGCTATTAAGGTCAGTCAGTGCTTAAACAAAATCTACTTTGAGTTGCATACCCTTCACTTACGCTCTATCTTATCAACGTCCAGAATTCTCCCTCCACCTCTAGTACAAATTCTTTCCTTTCTTATTCATTAAGCCAAAAATGCGCTTTCAACTACTTTTAGCGAACTCTATAAAGTAGTTTGGTAAAACTTTTCACATGTTTCCTGTCGTCGTACAAAATAAATTTGAACCTGCCTAACAATGCAAGCAAAAATAATATTTTTTATAAGCCTAGCAATTCACTTACACATACACACACACACACATGCAAACACTCATCAACAAGGTATGAAGGGTATGAAATGCTCTCGTGCTACATTTATTCACAAAGTCATTGAAGCATTCAACAATTTTGCCTATTAGCATTTCTACACTAGACATTTACTTTTCTTACCCTTGTTAGTTTGAGGTTGTGATTGATTTTTGACATTCATGCGCCTTTTTTGGCACACACACACACATATGAAAATAAACTTACTAAGTAAGACATTTCTAGACTTGTATGTTCTATTATAGCATATTTGAGAAGCGAATGTCTGAACATGTGTAAAAACCAGAGTTGGGCAAGTTTGCTGGAAGGTACATGAAGATTTCAAGTGAAGTGAGTATTCAAATAATAACCCAAGCAATACTTTTGCCCACCACTGGTATATAAATAACTAAGTTCGAAAGCATGTACATAAAGACACATGTACTGCAGAATTAGCTTTTAAACGAAAGCCTACCACGACTCAAAAGCCTTCATAAATTAGCTTAGGCAGCTATTTTGGCCAACAACAAACATTAGTCAAGCGGAAATGAAGTTGGTGGAGTTTCTAAGCCATTTTCACAGGAAACAGTAAGGGTATAAAATAAAATCCAACTGTCTGATGTCATGAACTTTTGTTTGAAAAAAGCGCTTTAGAAAAAAAAATGTATAAAGCCAAAACAATCTTTTTCAGAATTTTTTTCTGTCTGTGTGTTTGTTCGCGCATCACTCAACAACCGTTGCATACAAGACAATGAAATTTTCAGCGTTGTATTTCTGGATAAACAACTTAAGGTCTAATATCTATTTTTCATGGAATTACTGCATTTTTGCTATTTTACACTGGTGGCGAAAAAATTGGTAATACATTTTTTTTTCATCGATGGATTGCTAGATGTTCCTCTTAAAGTTTGCAACCATTTTTATAAGTAATTACAATAGTTTGGCTGCATACAGTGGTGGCTAAAAAATTGGGCTTTTCAAAAATGTTATGCTCTTGATTACTTTGGTTTATGACAACATGCATTTGTGATAAAGCATGAAACATTTACTTGAAAAATATAAACATTTCAGCGCAAATATAAAGCTATTGAGTTTATTTGTTTTTGTAGCATACTTACAGGCGTTTAAATGAAAAATATATGCGAGTATGCAAATGCTTGTTTTATTATGAATTTATAATTACTATTGGCAAAACAAAAGCTTTGTTTTTATTGTTATCCATAACTGTATAATGAGGTCAGTTATACTCGCCACAAAAACACACACATACATACGTATGATATACGCCTCCACTAGATGGAAAACAAATAATATAAATTTTATTGTAGCTAGTAGTTTATTATGGGTAATAATTTTAGAATTTTTGCATACACAAGAATGCCAATAACTGCAGTAGATTTATAACCACTAACCACAAATCAAATGCTAAGTGTAGGCATAGTTGCATGCAGCGTGCCGTGCGTTGGTCGGTAGTAGTTAGCCTCCAATAAAAGTACTCGGCATAATAGCATGAAATTAAAAGCAGCAAAAACCTCAGCCTAAAAGTATGCAACATAAAATTCATATATTGAAAATACTTTATAGTGATAGATCTGCGGTTTCCTATCAAGATAGTCGGGCGTCTAATAAATTGACCCTTGATCATTCCGTAGAGACCAGAGTCATTGGGCCAATTGTTGTTATTATAGTACATACTTTTAGGCGCTTTTTAGTTTACGTAGCTTATTTTAGCAAAATTCTTCACTCATTGTTCAATATTCCATGCCACATTCAGAGTCTTTGTGGCAAATATTTTTAGAAAGTTATACTCTGAAAAGCAAGTATAAAAATGTTAAGCCTGTGAAGACAAACAAATTGTTGCATATTTTTAGGCGCACCTTCTCTAAATATTATTTGGACAAGTAAATTATGTTGAAATCTAAAACTAACAAAATCCTTTAAGCTTTTTCTTACAAACTTCCACTCTTCAGTTGCTGTTTAAATTCAATACCTTAATCTTTAGTCATGTTTTTATTCTACATCTTCCACTTTATTGACTTCTATCAACTAGATAATTACACTTGAAATTTGATACCGTTGTTACAACTCTGTCAATTACTCTGCCTTTTATTTGTAGACATAATGAGATTTTTGTGCCTACGACAACATAAAGCCTATAGTAAGTACTCAACATATGACAAGTACTTGATATTAGTTACAAGCATTCGAACATTAGACAGGTTAAAAAAAAAAAATTTTTAGAAAAAATTATGGTCAAAATTTACAGACATAAATTGGGAAGAAAATAGGTGATTTATTACCTAAAGTCATTCTCAACAAGTTCTTATTCGAACTGAGATGGCTGCTAATTAATGATTATCAATTAATTATTTTCTTGAGATTGATTACCATGAATATTATTATTAATGATTATTTTCCAATTAAAAATCATCGAAGAAAATCAGAATTTTATACGATTGTTAAAAAATCAAAAATACTCAAAGAAAAGTGTTTTCAATTACTTTTGATTACTCAGTTATTTTTTTTAATTACCTGTTATTTTAATTTTTCTATTTGTTTTTTTTGTTGTAAAAAATGTTTATAATCAGGGCTCTTTTACGCTTATTAAAGAAATAATAAAACAATTAAGGAAAGGGCTGTCTTCGGCTGTGCCGAAGGCTTTATACTTTTCATGAATACGCATATTTTTTTTAAGTGTCCTACATGGCCAAACCACATTTATCGAAACAATCGGTTATATGGAAGCTATATGTTATGTTACTCCGATCTGTATGATTTTCATTACACAAATCACATTTATAATAAGTACCAACTTTGCAAAATTTTACGTTCCTAGCTTCTTAACTGCAAAATTTATAGCCCAAAACCCATTTATCGGAACTATCGATTATATGGGAGCTATATGTTTTGTTGGTCCGATCTGGGTGATTTTCACTACACAGGTTAAAAATATAATATGTACTCACCCTGCAAAATTTCGCTCTCCTAGCTTTTTGATTGCAAGAGTTATAGGCCAAAACCCATTTATCGGAACAATCGATTGTATGGGAGCTATGCGTTGTGTTGGTCCGATCTTACTGGTTTCGACAAATGTTTAATATAATACAAAATGGCGGCTCCATACCAAATTTCATAGAGATATCTCTAAAATTGAGGGACTAGTTTGCGTTCAAACAGACAGACGGACAGACGGACGGACAGACGGGCATGGCTAAATCAACTCAGCTCGTCACCCTGACCATTTCGGTATACTTAATGGTGGGTCTATCTCTTCTTCTTCTCATACTTACAAACATCGGACCAAAGTTATAATACCATTTCATGTTCATGAAAGGTATAAAAAATTATGTTTTTAATAATTAATAAAAAATTATTAAGAAACCCAAAAACAACAATAATTTTTCGCTGCAGAAAAAAAATTATTAATAGGTCTATAGCTCGCACCGAACCAGGATACTTCAAAACTAATAAAAAAAATTTATTTTGATTACTTTTGATTATTTATTTATTTTTTTTTTTTTTCAATATTTTTAATTATTTTTTCTTTTTGTTTTTTTGTTGGTAAACAAATTTTTTTACCTTTTTTGATTATTTTTGATTTATTTTATTTTTTTTTAGTCGAAATGAATCAATAATTGCGTTTTTTTAGAGAAATCCAAGTAATCAAAAAAAAATATTTTGATTACTTTTGATTATTTAATTTTAAATTTTTTTGTTTTCATTATTTTTAATTTAAATTTTTTTTTTACTATTTTTTTTTTTTTGTTGGTAAAAATATAGATAACTTATCTGATTATTTTTGATTTATCTTCTTAATCCAGAAAACTTTTTTTTAGTCGTAATGAATCAATAATTTCGATTTCTTGAAAGAAATCAAAATAATCATTACGAATAGAAACCATTTTAACAATGATTACTAATCACTTATCAAATTTAGCAGGTCTGAATGGACTTGATTTCTGAAATAGAAAAGTTTTGAAATATTTTCTCTGGACTACTTCAATTTATTATAAGAGAAGATGTTTTAGTAAAAAATTATTAAAAAATTTAATTTTGAAACCGTCTAATCTACACATTGCATACACATACAAGTACCTGCAACTTAAAAGTACCTCCTTCATTGTCCTTATTACTATCCTTAACGCAATTGATAGTTTTATTAAACACTCAAAACGGGTTTTATTGCGATTATGTTACACTTCAATAGCTAAACAACAACAACACTGTACTTATACATTCATTCATGCGTGTAGTTATTTAGAGTGTAGAGCAACGTGCGCGCGCCTAAATGTATGCAATGCGAATGAACCAAACAATTGACAATTCGTTAATAATTTGCAATAATTTACGATAAATAAGTACTTTAGTTAGCATAGAAATTTTCATTGTTACACAAACAAAACAAAGGCACTACTCGTTATTATTAAGTAGAGAAATTTTCTATTATTATTGTTAATGTAGCTAAAAGTCTATGAAGTGTGTTATCAAGTGCATGCATTTGTTGATATTTATATATGTGTGAGTATGTATGTATGTATGTATGTTGGGGTTATCCTTTCCAGTACATATGTATATTGATTGGTTTTTGTTGTTAAAATTTGTTTTACATACCTATACACATACCAAACAATACAAATGGAATTTATGCTCAGAGTCAATTACTATTATCATTATTTGAATGGCCTATGTAAGAGTCCTGCCTACTCTACTACACACGCAAATGCAGACAAATGCGGTTTGCATGTCTAAAATCCAACTAACTTTATTTGGCAGACGACAGGCTCGCATGCTGACGGCAATTTTGTGGTATCGATTTCACCAATTACTTGTCACTTGTTTTTCGATTTGTTTTGAATATTTTAGATATTTATTTTTTTGTATAGTTTTGTTGTACTGTATGGGCCTACAGAAATATATGTGCAACTTGGAGTGTGTACGTAGCTGCATGAAAGCGATGTTGATGTTATATAAAATTGTTGAATTTAAGTAAACGAATTTAAGGTAGAGCAACGAATTTAATAAAGAATACTTCTTAATATCGGAAAAATCTCTAATATTTATATTCTCTTAGTTCCAGTCGAGAAATTTCGAAATATTAAAAAATTTTGACCATTTCGAAAATAAAAAATTTTATTATAAAAGCTTTGAAATTAGTCTGCAAATTTAGAAAATCGAAAATCTTATAGTTTTGAAACTGCTGAACTATCGAAAATCTAAAAAAACAATTTTTTAATTCTTTTCCCTTTTTAAAACATAGCAGTAATCTGAAAAATCTAAAAAAGCTTTCGAAGTTTTTGTTAGATTTTTGAAATATCGAACAACTAATAAAACGATTTCGAAATGTATTATTACACAGTACTATACCTCGTAAACTTAACGATATATCTAAAAAAAATATTTGACGTTTTTGAAACATTCTTTCAAAAAACTTTGGGAAATAAAAAAGAGAACTAAAAAAATCAGACAATTTTTGATTTTTTTTCTGAAAAATTTTTCAAATGATGTTTAGAAAAATTGCAAAATTTTCCTAAAAAAAAAGTTTTTGAAAACCTCAAACAAGATTTTAAATTTTTGTTCCTGCTTTTGAAACGTTGTCAATTTTCACAACTTTTTAACAAATTGAAAATTTTAAATTCATTTCCCTTTATAAGATATGCGACTAAAAAAAAGATTTAGATTTTTTTTTTTGGATTTTGGAAATTTTATTAGAAATTTAAAAGATTTGGAAATTTATACATATGTATGTATGTCTTTATAAAATTAACGATTTGTCTTAAAGTGGTTTTGAAATTTTTACAACATTGTAAGCTTTACCAACTTTCGAAAATAAATTTGTGACTTTTTGAAAAAATTTTCAAATTATTTTTATATTTATGGCTATTGAAAATTTCCTCAACTTACGAAAGTACTAAAAGGAAAAAATTATCTTTTTCTTTATGTAAAATTTCACAACTTATCTAATACAGTACTATCTCGATAATCCGGACACGCGGTAGTCCGGTCACATCTATAATCCGGACAACACTATAATTCGGACAGTTTAACATTTTTGACTCTATAATCCGGACATTTTTCAAATTTGCTTCGCAATACATATGTACATACATATGTATTTTAATTTTTAGTTTGCTTCGTGAGTTTTTCGTAAAATAGGGGTACTTTAACAACAATATATGTACATATGTATACGGAATGCAACAGCATAAATCACGCTTTGTGTTTATTCTTTAGTGACAAACTGAATTGAGTGAACATTATTATTATGAGCAGTGGAAAATTTAAAAAAATGGCTCATAAAACCCTTACTCTTCAGAAAAAATTTGAAATTTTAGATCTCCTTGATAAAGGAAAATCATTAGGATGGTTTGAAAAAGAATATGGTGCCATGTTGACGCTTCGGCTATGGATATTTTAGTTTTAAGACGATTTAAAGAAACTGCAGATAAAATGTTGCTGGCGAACTCGCAGCAGACCAAAGTTAATAATTTTTTTGAAATGGTACGTACAAAAATAAAAAAAATGTTGGATTATGTACAGATGTACATATTATTACATATGTAAGAATGATTGTACTGTGTTTAATAAAGCAATTTATGTATCTGAATTGCGTTATGTTCATTTCAATAAAACAACGAATTTTAGTTGAAAAAAAAAAATCATCTATAATCCGGGCACCCCCATAATCCGGACGACCCCTAACATTAAGGGTGTCCGGATTATCGAGCTAGTACTGTATGTTAATGTTTGAAATTTCGAAAACATTGTAAACTTTACCAACTTTCGAAAATAAAGAAATAGTACTAAAAAAATCTGAATTTTTTTGAATTTTTTTTCGGAAAAATATTTCAGATGATTTTTAGAGTCTTGCAAAATTTTACTCCGAAAAAAACACTTTTTTAAAATATTTAAAAAACTTTTTTATTTTCAAAAACATTTGAATTGGTGAAAAAAATTTTTAAACTCATTTCTTATGTAACTAATCTAAAAAACGATTGGCAAATTTTAAAATTTTTATTTAAATATTTTAATTTTTGTAGCCTACTTTTAGGAGGTGAAAAAGAAATTTTCAGACCGTACCCGTAGGGGAACAAAGGGAATCTGTCCGACATTACGCGCTTAGACAAAAAAGAGGTCAGTTAGTCTATGAATAGGATATGCTCAGAGAAAAGGGATCCATTCAACCCATACAAAGAGATCAAAACTGGAATTATTCGCCACTCATTCCGGATTCATTATAGACCAACCTTTTCCAAATTTAATTTCAATTTCTCATAGATTTTTCTTCAACACCAATTTTTTTTTTTTTTTTTTCAAAGCGTACCAACTAGGTAGTGGCAGCATGCTTACCTCACCAGACAAGCAAACAAATGAGCTCATCAGAAAATGGGCTGATGTTAAAAAGGACGAACATTCGACATGGCGGCGAGCCGCTTCGTTGTGCGGTTCTTTGGTTAACTTCAATTAACTGCGGTTGCCAACAATCGAACCAGAAAAACTTACTTGCCTGTTCCTCGTTACGCTACGTCGCTACTTACAAACATTCAGTCACTCATTCATTCATTCTCAATGCACCAATTACACTCTGTCCCGCGCCACTGCACTTCAACCAAGTATTTACGTACAAAATAGTTTGGAACAATTTAACTCACTTTTGCGCTGTAGAGTTTAGTTGAATTCAATACGAATTTAATGTGCTTACTTGTTGTTGTACATTCGTTAGTTCGATGAGTTTTTTGTAATTTTCCAATAGTTTTTTTTTTTTTTTTTTTTTTTTGTTGTTGTTCACCTCTTTTGTTTTTAAGGTGTTTGATGTTTATTTCACGTTTTATTTTATTTCTTTTTATTTGATTATTTTGTTGTTGTTCTTGTATTTGTTGTTGTTTTTTATTTCCTTTTTTTTCTTGTTGTTGTTGCCTTGTGTATACTTTTCGAGTAAATAAAACTTTTAGCTTTTGAATATTTTGTATTGGCATGCAATGCAATTTAGCTTTGTGGAGTGAAACTTTTTGTTGCTTCGCTCTAATTTGTATACAAAACTCTTCTTTATACATACATACATATGTATGTATGTATGTGTTGATGAGCATGTGTTTGTATGTGCGTGTTTTTTTTTATATTTCTGCAATTTCTGCATATCCTTTGGTGTATGTCCTTTGCTGTTTCTATGCTTATTTGTAGCCCCCAAATGCATTTATAAACCATAGAGTGTATGGTAATTTTTTGGCACAAAAAAATGTGCACCTTATATAAGGCTTAGTACGACTGCTCAAAATGCTTATAACAGTAGACGTACAACTGAAATTATAATTGGTGTTTATTCTAACGTCAAAGTCAATTTTTAAGGACTAAGAATACTGTGACCGATACGGTTAGTCATTTGTCATCTGTGGAGTCGATACGTCCCAGTACGAACACCTGCTGAAACTACCCAACAATCGTGAGAAAGATTTATTCGACTCCATCTAAGCCTCAGGATCACAATCTTTTCTACAAACTATATATAAGTTAAGAGCAACATGTGTAGTGAAGTAAATCAATATTTTAATTGTGAGCGTTAAAGTTTGTCGCATCTGTTATTGTATAAAAAACCACAAGCGCCTAAAATTATGCACTCTACAAACTCAATCGAAGCAGATATTTCAAACTATATGAAAAGTGAAGCTCTTCAAACAAAATTACGTGAATTTTAATATCATCATCAATCATTTTAAATTTATGCTCCTTAATAAAAACACCAAAGCGTATTTATTAAATTTCTATAGAAAATCAAAAGGGCCTAAAAGTATGCATCCAAGGATAAGGAATTTCGTCACGTTTAGAAGTGAGCCGCTTTCCAATTTACAATTTCCCTCTCCTTTATGATTTTTGACAAGATACTCCAAGATAGACAAGTACCAAGCAAACTCATTTGTATGGAGATTGTGAATTTAAGATAGTACGAGAGATCGTTGTATACTTCTAGGTGCGAAAAACTGATTTTGTATGTTGATGATACTTGGAACATAAGCATGATCATCGATAGCTCTTAGCACGATGGAAAGTTGGTAGGCATTTTACTTTGCAGTACCGGATCTCTTAGAGATATCCTTATGTATATCACTGAGAGACCATGAAAGAAACTTTAAAATCGATAGGAAATATTTTTACTCCTATAAGTATGCTACACAAAATAAAATTACAAATATCAATTATACTCTTAAGGGTCTTATTGGGACCAATTATGACGAACCGTATCTCCCTCTTCAAACCTTAGTTACACAATTTTTTTGTATCGCTTGGGCCTACTTTTTACTGGATTCCCATATTAGTAAAAGTTTTTGTGTGTACGTGTGTATGTGTGTTTTTGTTTTTATTTTTGTTTTCATTTGTCTACTGCGGTTATTTGCATTACTTGTGCCAAAGTGTACACAAAAGATGTGTTGTTGTTGTTGTTATGCGAACACAAAAATTGGTTTGCAATTTAATTGTTTTTATTTTATTTAAACTTATGGGCGTTGAAGCAAACTAATAGTGGGCGTGTATTTGTCTGTATATCATTCTTTAGGCGAATACACTTTTCCAAAGTTTCAATCATTTGTTTTGTATTTTTTTTATATTTATAATAGAGTTGGCAACACTGGCGGCAACGGCGTCAGATCGCGCTTTTGAAGTGCTTTCAATATAATTAAATGCTTTTAGGCGCATTGTTTTACTCATCATTGGCAGTGTTCAGGGCGCACGGTGTACGGTTTCGAGATGGAGTGTGGTTAAATTTTTACAAATTGAAAGGACTTTCCAAAAAAAAGAATGTGGCTTGTGGAGGAGTTTTCTCAATAGCTTCGCTCTCTCAGAAATCACCTGCAGAAGCTTGGTTATGATGACTCGGACAAGCCAAATTTTCTCTGCTGCATCTTTCATCGGCGCCAGAATTTTGGCCCATCCCCTTTTCTCCCCAAACACTTTTCATTTTCGAAATTCAAGTGCCTCAGAACTTTGCTAATATCCCTCCAAAAAAGTTTGCCCCCCTCACATTCCAAAATCGTCCACTGTGCCACACCTCTGTGATGCGTCTTCTCACACATTTTTGTCGATTATTTGTTATTGCTTTTGCTATTTGTTGTTGTTTGTTGAGTTTTTTGTGTATCTCTGTTTGTTTGTTTGTTTGTCTGCGTTGCTTTACCAACGAAATTGTGCGCTTAATCGCGCGTAAAAGCCTCGCTTGTTGTACGTACGTATGTATGTGTGTCTGTGTGTGTGTGCATTGCATTTGGTTTTGTTTCGCGCTTATCGACAACTGTACTCGCTTCATCGCCACCTACAAATTCTACAAAAGTTTTAATTTTTTTGTTTTTGTTTTTCGCTATGCCTTTTGGCTTTGTTAGCGAAAATTCCCATTCACAATGTTATTGCATACTTTTGCGCGCTTAAACGATTACCCTCAAAATGAATTGTTACATACAAACATTCATACGCACAACATGCCACACTTTGGGTTTTAAGTTTGTTTTTCGGTTTTTTGTTTTTGCTTTTGTTTTGTTGTTTGATTATTTGGTTGTTTGGCCTTTCGTTGCACTTTAAAGGTAATTTATTTACTCATACATTTTAACAAATGCGCACACAAAAATTTGCATACTTTCAGGCGGAAACGTAAATTTCTCTCTTTCACTATTTTTACGAAGTAAATATTTCATGTGGTTTTTAAAATTTATTTCAATTCAATACCAATAATTTTATTTTGAATTTTTTGGGTTAAATGCGAAATCGCCTTGGAACTGCATTGAGATCGTTTGAATTGATTATGGTGTAGTAACCGCCAAAAAGTAGGCAAAGTATTTTGGTAAATGATCCACAATTCCTATGGCTTAATCGGGGCAGCTTAAATGACCGGCTCAATCATGAACGCTGACTCAACGTCGAATAAAACCATCCTCGCCAGAGTAGAGGTGCAGTGAAATAACTCCCAAATGAAATAACTCCCAACAAAAAAATGAAATAACTCCCAAATATTTTCCATGCAAGTTGGGACTTATTTCATTATGAAATAGCTCCCAATTCATTGGGACTTATTTCATAATTTTAACTGGGAATTATTTCATAATGAAATAACTCCCAAATGAAATAATCCCCAATAAAATATCTTTGGGAGTTATTTCATAATTTTTGGAAATTGGGAGTTATTTCATTTTTTGGGACTTACTTCATTGCTTGTAATCCAGGCATTGGGAGTTATTTCATTTTTAATGGGAGTTATTTCATTTTTGTTGGGGCATATTTTTAGCGAACTAACGTCATTGACATTCATTCGCAGTAAGAAAGCGAACTAAAGTCAGTACATTTATTTTATATTCCAAATTTTCATTTTTCATTATCACCTTCGACTTATGATCATTATATCAAGAATCTGGGATTTAAAAAATGAATCTGAGATTGGCTTAGGTCAGATCCTCAATTCGGGGCGTGATCAATGGTATTTATGTGCAGAACTCCTTTCCGCATTGGCGGCCTTCGGCCGCGCTTCAAAAAATAACCCTGGGCTACGCCATTCCAACTCCGGGTGGTTGCCATAGCCGTGGCTACCGCCACGGTGATGTCCTTCCGCGTGCCACTCTTTTCTCACAGGGTAATGTGATTACAATAACCACATGAACATGACTTTAACTGCAAATATCTCGCAAACTACTAAAAATATTGGTTCAGCGGAGTTATATTCATGCTCCTGGGACCAAAGCGCGTCTCAACATTTTTGGTTGTGTATTAGCGCTCGGTACCCCACGTAAACGATTACCCATGTCTAGATTTAGAATCTGAAATGAGATTTTTTTCAACAGTTCAAAAGTTATTTCCAGTTAAAGTTCACAATTTTCTGTCATTTTCATGTGGTTGTTGTAATGGCACATTACGCTGAGCCAAAAAAGTGAAAAAGTGGGAAACGTGGCACGCGGAAGGACATCACCGTGGCGGTAGCCACGGCTATGGCACACACCCGGAGTTGGAATGGCGTAGCCCAGGGTTATTTTTTGAAGCGCGGCCGCAGGCCGCCAATGCGGAAAGGAGTTCTGCACATAAATACCATCGATCACGCCCCGAATTGAGGATCTGACCTAAGTCAAATTTTGCCTCAATGACATTAATTCGCATGTCGAAAGCGAACTAAAGTCAAAATATTAAACGAATTAAGGGCACTGACTTTAATTCGTTTTTGGTCATGCGTCTTAATGTCACTGACATTAATTCGCTTTTTGGGTGCGTAATTTGTTTGGAGGTTGAGCCCAATGTACTATTGATGCCGTGCAAACATTTAAAAATATGCAACGCTTGTGTTCTAATGCTTCATGCTAAGAGTATTTCTGAAGGACTAGAAAACTTTAACTGTCCGATTTGCCGTCAAAAGGTCGACAACACTATTCAGGTTTTCATGTAATTGTTACATTCACATATCTATGTACATATTAACTTCCTGTATTTTTCAAATTTCATTGTAACTGATTATGTTGTAAAAATATACCATTTCAAATTTTGATTTGGGATTTATTTCATTTTTTTTGGGACTTATTTCATTTGGGAGTTATTTCATTTTTTTGGGACTTATTTCATTTGGGAGTTATTTCATTTTTTTGGGGACTTGTGGTTTCATTGTGAAATAACTACCAAATATTGGGAGTTATTTCATTTCCTTCTTTGGGAGTTATTTCATTTATTAAAGTTGGGAATTATTTCATTTTTATTGGGACTTATTTCATTGGGAGTTATTTCATGGGAGTTATTTCATTTGGGAGTTATTTCACTGCACCCAGAGTAGACCCCGTGAACGTGGTAATGCCTGCAGGGCATGCATTAATTGTCTAGCAACAACAATCGACTAATTGCCACTCTATGGCTTCCTTTGTAAATATGAAAATCCATAGTAAGCCGCTAACAATTTTCAAAATGTAAGTGATTGTGTGAGAAGGGAATCGAAAACTGCCAAGAGATAGCAGATGCACTCTCCAGCTGTCAAAAATCAATGCGAGTAGATATTAACAAACACAGCGTTGAAGAGGCTTAAAATTTATTGTGCGCCTAAAAGTATGCGAGCAATTGCGAAACAAGCTGATGGAACGGTTAACCCTTTATGAACCATAACCCTCAATATTTATTCAAGCTCTCAAATTGTGTATTGGGTATTTAAATAAGAGAATGTATTTGAAAAAAAAATCCGATAAAAAAAATTATTGAAGGTTTTAACCCACTACTGGGCACATCATTTTTATTTAAAAAAAAATGTGGTACTGCATAGTTTGAATGTATTTTGTATTAATACAAACAAATTCCGATTAAAAAATTGTTTGAATACTTTAACCCTTTAGCGACCTTCCATAACTGTTTAAAAGGAACGCTCGAAAATCTGCTTACTATGTGATTTAAATGTAGATTGAATGAATAAAAGCTCGAAAGACTATATCTTGTACATTTTAACCCTTTAGTGACACATTGTTTCTTAAGAATCACAAAAAAAAAATGTTGTGCTGTATAGTTTATATCTGAAAGTAGTATTTATACAAGAAAAAGTATAACAAAAAGTTTCGCAAAAAAAAATGATCTGGGACATTTTAACCTCTTAGCAACATTCCATATTTGTACATACATACGTACATATGTACATATATAGTATCAAAACAGAAACAAAAATTATGGAACTGCATTGAGATCGTTTGAAAAAAGAAAATCCTAAAAAAATGTCAACATTTTAACCCTTTAGGAACCTTTAACATATATTTTATAAAAAGGCCCTCAAAATCCAAATAATTAAATTCAGGTAATGTGTACATACATATATAAAAAAAAAATTCTAAAAAAAATTATTGTACATTTTAACCCCTTACCAACCTTCTACATACATTAATTTATTAAAATTATAAAAAAAAATTACAGTGTGTGATTGATATGTAAAATGAAATCTGGGAAATATAAAAAAGTTTGCAAAAAATGCTTGTACATTTTAACCCCTTAGCAACCTTCCACATTAATTTATTAAAATTATCAAAAAAAATTTACAGTGTGTGATTGCTATGTAAAAGAAATCTAAGAAATGTTAAAAAAAAAAAATTTTATAATTTTTTTTTTTAACATTTTAACCCTTTAGTGCCTTCAACATCTATTTTATTTGAACTCAAAAAAACTAGTTGTTGTGTGTGCAATTTATATGTAGTATGCGTATATCAAAAGCATGTCTGTTGCGTTTACAATGTTTGTGGTATTCATATGAAGCCTACACAGCTTACTGTCCCGCCTACACAAACTCTATAAATACATACACACAACCGCATGCAAACAAATATGAGCATGCTAAGCTTTTGCACACACACACACACATATTACTTAAAATTTTCTATGAGAAAGCCTACCTACAGACACCACCGTCTCGATGCTGCTCAATGCTCAATGTTAATAATGCGCTTATGCGCTTTTGTGCTTTTCTATAGTTGAACAACAACGACAACTATAATGGACAAGATTAAACGCAACAGCACAAGCAATGAAGGCAGTAATTTAACTACAATCGACTGTTAGTATATATAAGCCCACAATCATACAAACGAACAAACAAACAATGTATGTACCTACTACGCTTCTCATTATGGCATTGACTGCATGAAACACCTGGTTATTGTGTTGGTGTATTAGTGTGTCGCCAACGGCAGCAGCAGCAGCAACGACATTTACACCAACAACAACTCCATAGGCAAGTTTAATGAATTGCCACTACGCTTTTGGCGAAATGAAAGCGTTTGAGCAGAAACATACAAACAGATGTGCACACATACATAGGTATATGACAAGTTGTCTGTTAGTGTGTGTGTGTGTGATTAAGTGACAATGCGTGCACATTTGCAGCGATGAAGCGTATACAGGCAAAACCTGCTAGCAATAAATACTTTGCGGTTAATGTTGAAGGCTTATATACATACATACATACATACCTCAGTGTATATCTATGTATGTTTATTTGTACTCATGCAAGCTTATGTGACATAATTACGCTTGCCGTCTGACATATGCGCATCATAAGCAACAATAAGTTGGAGGCGGTTTTTCAAGCTTTCGTGTGAAAAGGTAGTGAAAGCTTTAAAATGTCTAACATTTCCGTATGAAACAACTTTAAGGTTCAAGAAGAAAAGATGTATTGATTTTGTTGGTACTTTTAAGGAAGTTTCAAGGAGCAAGTCGGGAAAATTTCTCTGGGATATTCTTCTAAGAATGGCAGATGGATTTTTTGCACGCAACTCACCAAATCCAGTATTCGTCTTTTCTTTCTCCTCCAACACTTATTTTGATGGTGAGCGGTAGTTTTTAGGAGGAAACCTTTACCTAGTCTTCGTGGTCCAATTTGGCATTCTACTAGAGTTTAGAGCTGCCAACACCACTAGAGGATGTTCTTTTTTTAATTGTTTTGAGATAGGATGTTTTACAAAAATATTTTCAATTAGGACGATCTTTCACTCAGCCATCGTTATTGGATCCCAACTAAGTATAGTGACTCTCAATGCTTTGATGGTATGAAGTAAACCTCTACGCACCTGTTTTAACCTATAAAAAGTACCAAAATTTTGTAGCAAGGTCGTTCACAATAAAAATCCTAATCAAAGCCTATGAGCTATTTGAGATATCACTTATTAACCTTGATTGCAATTAGTCGATTTCTCTAATCAATTTTTTGATTGATAAGTCATAGACTAAATGAGAAAATACAACATGAACTAACTTAATTATTCGAAATGATTAATTGATCAAGTCATGGACTAAATGAGAAATTGTAAATACAACTAACTTAATTATTCGAAATGATTAAAAAAAAAGTTAAACTAACTTATTTATTTGAAATGATTAATTGATCAAGTCATGGACTAAATGAGATCATAAAAATTTAACTAACTAAATTATTCGAAATGATTAACTAAAAATTAAACAAACTTAAATTCGAAAGTAATAACTAAAAATTTAACTGACTTATTTATTCGAAATTATTAAATGATCAAGTCATGGACTGAATGAGAAACTATAAATAAAAGTAACTTAATCATTCGAAATGATTAAATAAAAGTTAAACTAACTTATTTACTTGAAATGATTAATTGATCAAGTCATGGACTAAATGAGATCGTAAAAATTTAACTAACAAAATTATTCGAAATGATAAAATAAAACTCAAACTAACTTAATTATTTGAAAGTATTAATTAAAAATTAAACTAACTTATTTATTCGAAATGATTAATTGATCAAGTCATGGACTAAATGAGAAACTATAAATATAACTAACTTAATTATTCGAAATGATTAACTAATAATTAAAATATTATTCAAAAGATTAACTAAACTTAAACTATATATAATTTGTTTAATATTGAAATTAATATGATAAGTCAACTAACGGGATATATTATTCGCTTTTACAAATCAACTATTCGGTAGTTTGAGCTATCGATTTATTAAACAACTGATTATTTAACACAATTAATCGAAAAAGTTACCATTTAATTTATACAGATTTCTATTAATGCAGTCATTATCGATTGAACAAAATTTTTATGCAACAGCAAGATTAATAGAATTAATTGATTAAATTCGATTTGACTAATTAACATTTCGGCAACTGCAAATATTGATTAATTGAGAAAATGATTATTTAACTAATGTCATTGCACTAACTGCAGTTATAGATTATTTTGAAAATTTTTAGTTAACTAACCACATTAATCGAATGAAGTTTTGTTTAAACTAATCAAGATTAAAATAAGTTAAGTTATGCTTTAGTTGAAAATTCGTATATTCCACTCAACTTACTAATCGATTAGCTAAGTAATTTTTTAGTATAGAAACTGATTACTCAACTCGATTAAGCCCAAAAATTCATAAATATTCTAACAGATCAAAAATTTATTGATTACTATAACAAATGATTATTTTTGCATGCGTGTTTCTGCACTACTTTTTCAAATAAAAAAAAAAAACAATAAAATATATTTTCGTACTCCATCAGATTCCTTCCTGACTAGAAACTAATACAACCAATTATTTAAAGCACGCAAAAAAGTAGATCTGCATTTATATTCGTATATGAAATAGAAATTTAATCTCATTTTGATTGTAAAATTTTGCATTCAACACTTTCGCTGTCTCACCAACAACAGCAACAACAACAACAACTGCACAGGTAAGTGCGCCAACACTGAACAATGCTATGCCAAAGCGCACGCCTTTTTCATGTTTTTGTTTATAGTGCTCTTTGTCGAAGTACAAGAGATCTACATAAAAAGTGGTAGTTAAGCGTAAATAGGATAGAGAGCTTTTAAATTCATTAAAACAAAACACAAAAAGCGAATTTTAATCAACGGAAATGGGCGACATTTCCAGTAAATACTTAAATGCGTTAATATGAAGTGGCGGGAAAAAACTAACAAATAAATTACACATAAACGAGCTATAATTTAAAGAGAACATGCAAACATAATAAATGAAAAAAAAAAATAAAAATGAAAATAAAAATAAAAACAGACTTACAAGTAGGAAATCTAAATACGGTTGCAACTTGACCGCTTAAAACTTTTTGAGGAAAATTTTTGTACCTAGAATTATAGTTGCTAAAGAAGAACGCATAAAGTGTACAAGCAAACAAATAACATTTTTTTTTAATTTTGTCTATATGTCTAGAAGTTTGAACGCGCATCACTCAAAAGCCGCTGCATAGAATTGAATGCCGTCTTCAAAGCTACATTGCTAGATAACCAACTTAAAGAATAGTACCCATTTTACCACCACGAAATAGTTTTTTTCTCCTTTATACAGTGGTGGCAATAAAAGTAGGCTTAAATATGTTATTACTTATAATAAAATTTCAACAGAATGATGCCTACACATTACAGACAGAAAAAATAATACACGTGGAGCAACGAAAATCAAATCAACGTTCCTTAGAATTTTTGTCTATATGTCTGGAAGTTTGAACGCGCATCACTCAAAAATCGTTGCTTTGAATTGAAAGCAATTTTCACAAATACATTGCTAGATGTGTAATGCAAAGTTTACGATCTATTTTATTACTAGAAAATATTTGATTCTTCTTTTATACAGTGGTGGTAATGAAAAAAGGCTAAACATATTTTTATACTTTTATTTTATACTGTCTGTACATAAATTTTAGTACCGCAGAGTACATATATAGAAATAGCATTAGTGCATTAGCATCTGAAGCAATGATTTTTTTAGTTTCGAGTTGTCTGTATGTATGTATATGTTTGGATGTTTGTTCGAGCATCACTAAGTAACTGCGACTTAAAATTGAATTATTTCGTCACTGCTGGACTGCCGAAGGTCCAGCTTATAATATCAGGCAGAAAAAACTCAGAAATAAAATTTTTCGCAAAAATTTTTTCAGAAGTCAGAATCAAAAATTTAGAAACACATTTACGGTGATGCATTAACCCACTCGTTATCATGTACATTTTTATAACGATATTTTGAATGATTTTTTGGTTATGTTAGAATGGGTTGTGCTACACTTAAATAATTGGTAAATATTTAAAATTATAATTATGAGCGGCCATACTTTAACCCATTGACGACCTCAATTTTCTTTTAACTCTGAAATCAAATTTTTCATTTCAAAATTGTTTGAAATAGGCTTAAGTATTTGATTTTAAACGTTTTAACAATTTAAAAGGCATGCCTTAACCCATTGGTGAAATAAATTTTTATTTTTATAATTTCTAAGTAATTTTTTATATGAAAAAATTAATTTCTCTACACTTCAATAGTAAATATTTGAAGTTTTAAATGCATGCATTAACCCAATGACTATCTTAACTATTTTATTAATAACGAAATAAAATGATTCACCTCAGAGTAGCATTTCATTATTTTTTAAATTCTAAAATGTTTTTTTATGTTATGTTTAGCGTTATAACACAAGAAATTATGCATTAACCCTTTGGTGACCAATTTTTTTTTTTTTTTTTTGCCCAAAATTTTATTTTTTTCTGCCGGCTCATTACTTCCTGAATTTTTACTTCTGAATTTTGACTTTCTGAAAAAAGATTTCTGAAAAAAAAAATTCTGAAAAAATGTGTTTCAGAATTTTTGTTTTCTGAAAATGGGGGGGGGGGGGGCAGCCCCGCTAGCTTCAGGGACGTGAGATGTTTATAGCAACAACACACAGATTATTTAAGTTCCAAATATTCGACTTGATAAGCTTTGAAGACTTTTTCGTGTTCCTTCTACTAGCGCAGTGTATTTTACACCCAAAGAGGGGCACCATGGCGTATGAGTAATATTTGGTAAAATTTCACTCCCACCACATATGGAACAATCGTGATTTGCGTGCGTCACAGAACAAAAAAAACAGAAAACATTCAATTGAAAGTGGCAGGCAAATGCATACACCGTTTTATCGTTTATAATAACAACAACAACAACAACGCTGTACATGTCTCACAAACGTTTGCGCGCTAGTCAAAGCAAGCAAATCACAAAATGTAGACACTCATATTGTTTTTGTTGTTGTTGCTATTCTTCAGCTTGTAGCAGCTGTTTGATATTCTAGTAGCAAATGCTTAAGTGGCGCTTCAATTCACACTTCAAAATATTATTGAAGAATGTGCTTGCAATCTAACAGACGCCTGTTCAATATCAACACACACACTTTCATACTTCAAAGCGGCGTTTGTTGTTGTTCTTACTGCTGCTGCTTCTTCTAGCTTTTGTTCTTCTTCTTCTTTGCACTTTTAGCTAGCGTTTCAACACTCAGTCAATGGCGCATATGCCATAAATGACAATCAGTAGCACCTGAGGCAGCAGGTGTGTGCAACAAAGGAGGCACAACAATAACAAGCGAGCAATGCAAAAGGAAGCCAAAAGTGGTGATGTTGGTTGGTGGTGTTGGTATTGGCGCCGTAGTAGAAGCAGATAAAAATGTAAAGAATCTAATATAACCAGTTATGTTCTTCAGTTGCTTGCACAGCTGCTTCGCTTACACATCTTTTGCCAATAAATTTCTCAAGTAAATACATAAAAGTCTTTTGAGTTTGCGTTGAAGAATTTTTGTGCAAAAATATTTTTTTTTTTTTCATATTTTTGTTTGCTTATTTTCTTATTTTTTACCCCCCACTTTTTCTTTCTTTCTTTCTTAGCTTATTTCTCTTTGTTACAGGTATTTTTATAAGCCCGTTTTGCTATTATTTTGTTGGAATGTATATATATGTATATGTAAATAGGTTTAGCTTCTGCATTTCTGCTACCTGTTTGCTTTATGGGCTGTCGTTTGCTTTATTGTTGCTGTTTACTATTTTCTATTACACTTATGTACAATGGCAGGCAAATTTTTGAGTTGATTCCATTTTTATAGTGCAACCATATATGTGTGTATTTATGTATGTGTTGGCTTATGTTACGAGTATATATTTACATTATATAAAAAAAAGTATAAACAACACATAGCGCAACACAGCTTTATTTACATAGATATTTCTACAAAATCGACCGGCTTAACTTTTTCGTTTGTACTAGCATTCTCTTGACTGACTTGGCATAATAAAATAGCTTTAAGAAATTTTCGTTTCGGAATTTAAGCAACCGAGTTAGATATAGACTTGTGTATTCACATTCAATGAGTGAAACTCAAAATGGTTGGTTGAGTTATTTTCATATATTTCGAAAACATCTGCAAACTAAAATTCATGTATTAATTTGATATAAAAATATAGATTATTCTATCGCAGAAGTTTCTACAAAAAGTGTTTTGAAGTCTAGCAGCAGAATTGCAAAAATTGTTGAAAACTTTAAAAAATGTGCTGGAAATTTTAAAATTTTTGGCAAGAATTTTAAATTAATTTTAATTTAATTTCCGAGTACGCAGTTTTTTAGCTTATTAAATTTTAGTCTCACAAAGTACAAGTCTAAAAATTCTTGAAATTCTGGTTGATTTTTATAAATTTTTTTTCTACATGGTGTCTTATCTCAGTCACTCAATCTGAAAAAAGCAAATAATGCGTGAGAAAAAAAATTCCCAAAAATCAACCAAAATTTTGAGCGCTTTGAGACTTACACTTTGTGAGACTAGAATTTTATAAGCTATAAAACTGCTTACTCGTAATTAATTTTAAAATACTGACCAAAAATTTAAAAATTTCCAGGACCTTTTTTTTTAATTTTCCAACATTTTCTAAAATTTAATAAAAAGATGGAAGCACTAGTTCAAGCGTTGTTGATATAAAATAAAAATCCATATTTTGATATGAAATCCTTCTACGAAACTAACAATTATAATAAACTAATAATTTTTTTTCCAAAAGCTTTTGATATCATTCACCATTAACTTAGACACAATATCCAATATCGCCAGCAACTCAACGCATATTTACACATTTACAACAATAACAGGAAAAACCTTTAAAATTTTGCCAATAAAATAACAATAAATAAGAAATCCCACACTCGCATAAAATGTTCATGATAGCCCGCTGAGCAGCCGTCCTGCTTTTACTCAATTTTAAACAATTTTCACTGTTAGTATAAACTCAAATTGTTAAAAATAAACAATCAATGAGTGCTATTGATACAAGATTTCAAAATTGAAAAAAGTTTAAAAACGTCTTTGATACGGCGCTGCATGAAGGCCAATCGACAGCCCCAAAAAAAAGGACAAAATAATGAAGAAAATCATTTCAAAAGTTGTTATTTAAGACTTCAATGGAACGTTGTTGATTTTATGTGGCCGAGTATTTGCTATTATAGATTGGTTTTATTTGGAAATTTGTGATGATGGAAAATTTTTTGTTTATTTTTGTTGTTGTTGTTTCTATTTGTGGAGTCTTAGTAATTTCCTTATAACTTTTGGTTGACATTGAAATTTGCAGTTGGCTGTTGGAATGGGGGGGGGGAGGATTTGGAAATATATAATTAAAATGAAGAATAACAAATGAAAAATGAGAACTAATAAACAACAAAAAGGTTCAAAGTAATAAGGGTATATTGTGTTTAAAAGCTGTTAGGGTGTTTCAGTTACACTGTGCATAAGCGGGGTTTAGGGTGGAGTGAGTCAAACTGACAATAAAGGGTTGGTAAACATTTAGAAACCAATGGAAGACATCCAATTGGAAAAAATCCTTTTGTACATTTGTATCAGTTATAAATGGTGTCCACTAAGCTGTTTCAGGAAAAAGAATAAATTGATTTTTGCTTATAGTTTCTATGATAGGATTTTTTTGGCTCCACCTACTATGGCATTTTACATAATAACCCAACTTAACTTACCTTTTTTCTGCAGCTGATCATCATCACCTATTCGCAGCACCAACATTCACTTAGGCACAGCAAATAATTACAATTCTTCATTGTGTATTATTAAACAAAAATTTTAGTTTTTTAAAAGCACTCAACTCATTTTTGTAACAAACACTAACCCACACTAGAATTCGTATTTTTTCGTATTTAACTACTTACAAACTAGTTATAAAAAGTCTTAGAATTTACTTATTAGATACAAAACGTGAAGGTTCGTGGATCATTTTTTTAATTGCAAAAATTATTTAAATTGAAATTAGAGGGAGCAATAACAGCTGGGTATAAATAAAACTTAAATTTTTTTCGAAAAAGATTTGTGAAAAATTTTGACCTAGCAGCTCTCACACCAAAAAGTACTTTGGCACAATTTTTATGGGCATTCGTAAGATATGGAATTTTGTAGGTCGCTCTAGGGTTAAAATATTCTAGCTTTATTTCTGTGGAAATACATATCACTGGCAGACAGCGGTCCCAATAATTGAGTGAAAATGCGGACGAGCTCAGAATATGAAGAAATTTCATTTTCCGCCTAAAAGTGGGCAACTAATTTTATACCGTATAAAATTCCCATTTTTTTCTGCACACGAAGAGAATAAAACAAATTTTTTAATATGTATTCTGCCAACCAATAATAGAAAAATATTGACATAAACAGTGGGTAGCGCGAAGCAAGGTTCAGAAACAGTGTGTCAAAAATGCATACTTTTAGGCACAGAGGTTTTCATAAATATGCGCTGGTGTTGATAATAAGGAGAAAAAAATTATGGTGTTGACATCAAAGTTAATAACCCTACCAACCATGGCTAACCATGGTGAAACTCTGATTCCAAAAATTCACAAATTGTTACTAACACCAACGCATATTTTTAAAATTTGTATGGAAAACGACAAGTGCCTAAAAGTATGCCTCACACCTACACGCAAAAATCTTTTCAACATGGGTAAAAAGTGAACCTCTCTGAACAAAATTACCCACTTTTTTATCCTCTTTTTTGGTAAGCGCGACTCGATGATTATCCAGATTTTTATCCGATCATGGTTGGCAGGGAAATTAAGGAAAGTGCCTATGCAATAATACACTTTAGTGGCAAAACCAAACATCAAAAGCAGTAAGATTAAACAATTTTTTGCATATTTTAAGGCGCATTTTTCTCTGTTAAATCGCTCTATGCTTTCAAATTCTTTTCTACAAAGTTTTCAAACGAAAACACCCTTAGTGAAATGTTTTAGTGAATATTCTTCAAAAAAACTTTAACTTTCTCTCCACCTGGAATATTTCATTTCTTATCTAGGACCACAGTATTTACCCGAAAACCGCTAAAGAAGTTGAATTTTCCACAAAATAATTCCGTGAAAAATTTTCCATTGAAAGAAATTCAAATAAAATTTTATTCATATAAAAACATGCGTATTTAAAAAAATATTAACAATGGTGTCAATTATAATGAACAATGAATACATGGAATAAAATTTTTAATTCAAACCTGAACGATTGTAAATAAAATAAGAAAATAAAAACAAATGAAATGTGCGGTGTTTCAGTGAAAAAAATTTTACGAAAAAAAATTGCTTTATCCAATCTGTTTTGCACACCTTCGGCGTTGTATATTATTGTATTGTAAAAGAGAATAAGTTTTTTGCACGAGAAATATTGCTGTCAACAGTGTTTATTTCCAAAAAAAATTTTAAAAAAACTTGAAAAGTGGAATTTAGCATTACGGACTAAGTGAGAGAAGTGTTAATACATATATCGATGCTAAATATACCAACTGTGTCTAAATATATAGCATCATTTCACTAATACTTTTTTTTAAGCTCTTTTAATAAATTATCTCTCCCTAGCAAAGGCCCCTTGAGTTAATTTTTTTGATGATACTACCCAAAAAGATTAATGGTGGTCGCTACAGGGTTTAACGGTTTTGGAAAATTCTTGACTATTATCTCAAAATTATTTGTTAAAAAATATTACTAATGATGATCTCAGCAAAAATCTTTTTACAAAATAAGTTAAAGAGCATAAATAGAAAAAAATTAGAAAAACGCCTAAAAGTATGCAAAATCTGAGCTTAGCTGCTAGTTGGATTTTATGCATACATCATCAAAAATATAGCTTATAGATAAAAGATTGCCGTATGAGGGTATTGCAAAAATAAGTTGCAAAACGGACTAACTTTGGATACCTATTCGCAGTTCATAAAAACATTAGCTGATAGAGTGCTAAAGCCTTTTAAATATGTTTGCATGCTTTTAGGCTCCTTAACGATAAATACGTTAACTCTTCTGAAGATAAAAAAGTTACTAAATTCCATAGAAAATCACTGCATACTACAAGTATTTATTTTATGTTTACATTTGAATTTTTAACATTTTGAATTTCCAGCCGAGTTGTAGTAAAAATGATCAGCCTGAAACTATGCAATATTTAATTAAAAAAATAATTTGATCTCTTCAGGAGTAACTCGTTAATTTTTACTCACAAAATTCAGAAAAAATATAGATTTCAAAATTGTTCAGTTAATTCTCCCATGTTTGTGATCGAATAATATCACATAATTTTAGGCGCATGTGTCATTTCTAATAAAAAATAATTAAGCTTTTTTTGTTCAACTAATGCGTATGCGTGTATTGTATTAATTAGTATTGAGTAATCCAATAAAGTCTATTTAACAGGGCAACAATATTAAAAGTTACTTTCACAAAGTTAATTTTGAGCTCCAAATGTTTCAGATTTTCCTGGAAGTATGCAATAGTAGGGATGGTATGGTGATTACTTTATATAGAAAGCAACTTTTAATAAAATACCATAAAACAACACACATGAGCGTCATAATGAAATTTAAACAAGTTTGAAAAACAAACAAGAAATTATTGCATACTTCAGGGCGTTTTTTTTTATAAACTTCTTTGTACTACAATTGAAGAGTTAAGTAACACTGGCTACAATGCTGTGGGAGGGGGTAGTATGGTATCTTTGAAAAAAGTTTTCAGATTCGATTCAAGGAAATTCGAGTTGAAACTCATTTTTAGATAAAAAAAGGCTAAACAACTTCTGTGTAGGCAACAACTTACGGCCGATATGTGATAAGTTTGCTTTAAAATTTTTGACAAAGCTCTTTGAAATTGCGGGAAAAAAATAAAATTGCATAATTCGAGGAGTTTAAGTTAATTAGTAAAAGAGAGTGATATATTTGCAGATTTCTGTATTTCCTTTAATTTAAAAACTCTCTTAATTCTTTACTAATGTAAAAACTGGAAAATCTATGAAATTTCGAAATTGTTTTGCATACTTTTAGGCTGCAGCTAAATTTATGTGGCATTTAATACAAAGCACGATGTAAATAATTTACCTACCATTGTAAAAGCAGAAAATCAATTGTGTTTTAGATTTTGAATTTCAAGAAACATTAAATATCTTTCGTTTGATATAGGAGTAGTAAGCTTTGAGCTCGAATGCTTGAAAAAATGATTTACATAATATTTATGAAACCAAATAAAGCATAGAATTGACTTTTGAAGGTAAAACAAGTTCAACGAATGCTTCATCACGTATCACAGTCAATCAAATTTATCATATAAAATTAAGCGTGCGTTGCATATTTATAGGCTGATTATTGGGAAACCATTTATTTAAGTATTCGCTGTGGTAAATTGCGCCTGAAAGTATGCAGTAATAAAATAGTCGAAAATTGATTTGAATCATGTCACTGAGACTTTAAGAGAATTTTTGGTCAAGAAGATTTATTTCGACTACATTTGTATTTAAAATAATAGAAGTAGGGAAGACAAAGAAGAAGAAGAAATTTGTTTGTTTTCAGTATACATATGTATGTATGTTTGCACCTATCTTTTCTTACGTTGTTGAAATGAATAAATTTTTCAGAAATCAGAATTTGTTATCTAACTTAGTAAGGACCTCCTTAAATTTCCTAGTCAGTTGTTATGACTTAAAAAATATTTATTTTAGGCCTATGTATTGCATATTTATGGGCTGATCAAATAAAAGCTTCAAGTTAAGCCAAGCCTTTTAATTTTCTCACCTCGTAAACAGTACTAAAGGGAGTTCGTACGTGAGGACACTCAAGATATGAACAACAAAGCCGGAAATTTATATTTTCATGACAACCTTGAGAAGAAGAGCTAAGTTGTCTAGTGAGAGTTTCCATTGCTAGTTGTAATCAATCTCAATTACTTGGCAATCCAATATTTGTCATGATAGTGTGTAATCATTTCTCCGAAATCCCATAGAAAAACCTGACATTAGCTTAGTTTGCTCCAGCAAGCGCCTAAAAAGTATGCAACATTTCAAATAGATGAATTTCTATTTCAATGCAATTTGAAAGGATTTTTTTTTTTAATTCAGGAATAATTTCTAATTTTGTCATATCCTAGATTTTTATCCCTAGAAGATTTCATAAATTTAAATAAGATAAAGTTGTATTTTGGCAGAAATTACGTTTAAATTTTTAGTTTTATTGATTTAAATATTTTATTTTTATTTATTTAAATTTTATTTAAATTTTATTTTTGTAAATTTCAATTTGACATAGTGCGACCAGAAGGGGCTCTCAAAAATTTCATATCACGTTATTATTCCCTACCAAGTAGTGGCTATAAGTATGCAATTTTTCAACTGAGGGTATTTCTATTTCACTGCAGTTTACGAAATAGTTTTTTTTAATAGTGCATTTGAAAACATACCATATATCAAAAATGCTTTCCATACACTTAGCGAAAAACTAGAGTTTATTCTTATGTATAAATTACAAATCAGTGCCTAAAAGTATGCAATATTTTTTTAAGCTGTAATTTTTATTTCATTCTATGTTGTGGCTCATCTCGGGCATATATTACTTTAGAGAACACCAATAAATTAGTCGTTAAATAGTTCCTTAAGATAAACTTTTCATTTACCCATATCCACAAATTTTAAAATCAGCATTAGTACTAAGTGCCTAAAAGTATGCAAATATTCATGATCGTCCTTTTTTACTTCACTGTAATCTTCAAACCTACTTATTTGCATTGTAATAACTTCAAGTAATTTCTAAAATAGTATCGAGCTTACTTTGTTTTACCAAGCATTGCCTAAAAGTATGCAGCAATTAAAGAGAGATATTTTTTTTTGTTGGTATCTTTTTCTAATTTTTTGTACTACAATTGTAAAGAAACTATAAAATCTTTTTTCCGTGATAATTTGTTTATGTATATAAAACAAATATTGCCCACTCTCGCATACTTTATCGCTACCAATAGATGCCTAAAAGTATGCAACCATAAAGTATGCAACTTAATTTTCGTAGACTTATGTATGTACTGCATTTGGGTTCTACAATAGAACTAAAGCTTGCCTTATACTCCTATCTTAAATTTCTCATATATTAAATCACAAGAAAATTTTGCATTACCACAGTGTAGACCAATGTAGCCTATACGGCATACATACAAAGCTCCACTTACGCCTTGCAACTTCGTTAATGCAGTATATAATACCTAAATTTTTTTTCTGTATTATTTTAATTTTTCAACAACAACACTTTTGGGTGTGCGTACAATTTTATGACTGACGCCACTTCTACCGCAAAACTACAATCGACAACAAACGAATTTTAAAACATGGAAATGCACTTCCTTAAACGCAAAACGCTTGCATTTTCTTCAAAAATTGTAATTTTACGCATATTAGGGACTCAACCGCATACGTTAGCCCTTGCAAAAAACACTAGGCACCATAGCCGTATAACAACAAATATCACCCAATAAGGGCAGAGATTGCACAAAATCTTCTACAAATCAAGACCGTGAAAATATCGTAAAGCGAACGTACGCGCTACGTTTCTCGGCACACCTGAACGCTCGAGTCGTTTATTCGCAACTGAAACAAAAATCAGAAATTGAAACTGCAACACAAAATCGTGCAATCGTGGTCTCATAGACGAAATGTACGTGCACTACGTACTACGACTAGAACAGTAGCTGCTGGTGTGGCAATAAGTGTATACATTGTTGGTGCTGGTGTTGGTGGTGCTGTGGTTCCCGTCGGTGCGAAAAATGCATTGTCAAATGCTTTACTCTCACAACCTTCGCCCACACCTGGCCTTATATTCGTACAGAGCGCCACTTCGTGTACCCGGTCGCGTTATGTGAGCTTTTTGCAAAACATTTTTTTCGCAAAAACGCATCTCGTCTCAAAGCACGAATACTCTGTGCGCTGTGCAATGCGTTTGGTGTTGGGTGTTGTGCGTTGCGAATGTTTCATTATCGCCGCGTTACAGCACTCGTTATCAATCTATTGAGCACAAAGAGTTGTAGTAGGTCCGGCACACGCTCTGGGGCCGTACACGAACAAAAAAAAAAACATAAAAGAAACCCAAAATAGGACACAAGTTTGCAGTGATAACATCACACAAACCCAAAGTCTCCCGACGATTTAGTGATGTGAAACGTTTAGTAAAAAAAACATCTGGGAATGTATTTCATATTAAGTGGAACACTGAAATTTGGAACGGAAATACGCAGCAGCATACAAATGCAGCATTTAGGGAATATATATTTAATATGCGCCTAAAACTAGGCAAAGCATTAAAAATTCATATTAAGTAGAGCGCAGTTTCGCACCCTCCCCATGTTGTCATTTTCAGCGCCTAGTCTGAGCTTTTGCTGCATTCACATTCCTTCATAGCTGCTCACTCGTACATCGTTAGCCTTCTTTGCAAATCAGCTGCTGCTATCAATCAAAAATACCAACATATCTCGACAATAGTGCGCTGCATCTGCTACTCCAATTTGTCTTTGCTCGGTTCTTGTGTGTGCTGGTATGCGTTCTGTTTCGAAGTGTTCCAGCTGTGAGGAATGAAACACTGGGCACTCACTGCGCTGAGGGAGCATTTTTGAATAGCCCAGCACGCTCTCTGAGATACGTTCGCAAAAGCTTTGGAAAGTAAGCTTTAGCTCAGTTATGGGCGAAGAGCTTTTCTCTTTATTATTAACTCTTACTTACAGTGGCTGCTGTAATCTAATTTAGTCTACTTCAACCAGATTCATATGCATATGGAGTTGGAGATGGCTACAAAATCATCCTAGTCGATGACCAGATCGTCTTCAAGACTATGCTGTTGGCCTCTTCGCTTAGATCTCTTCGGGGCGTTCGAAATAAAAAAAAATTTCAAACACTGACTTGCCTAATATTTGTATGAGGAGACTTGGAGACTGACAACATCTAATGAGGTGACTCTGGGATTAGTCGAGATAAAGGTTCTTCGCAAGTTTTGTGGTCCTCAAGAAGCCAAAAATTTTACAATGTTGTTGTTGTTGTTTTAAGGGACAAAAACATCCCATGTAGGCCTTGGGTTGTACTCTCAAAAGTGACAAAAGCTTCAACACTCGCTTGCCGTACCTGGCCACTGTCGCGACAGCAATTTCTTATGACGAGTGGAACCTTCTAGATCGGTTCAGCCTTTACATTCTTCGGTTTGGAAGACATGGCATGGATTCAGGTTGGTGCTTTGACTGCGCGAGCTGCACCTTTTTGATGCTTTCATAGTCCCAACTCCCTTCCAAATTTAACAGCTTCAAGTCCTTAAGTTGATTTCTAGGCTTTCTCAGATTTGCTACAGCCTGAGGTGAGGAGCTAAGAGCAGCTCAAGTGGAACAAGATATTGGAAATTAAAAAAAAAAAATAGATCAGACTTTAGCTTGACCAAATCGTATCATATAATTTTGGTGTACAAAAACAATAACTCCCCGCTTTAATATGCTTATCCCAAGCTTTAAATCTAAATAAACACTTTAAATTGGACTCCAAAGCATAAGATAAAAAAAGTCCCGTACTCTTTACCGTTAAATTTTAACCGTTAAGCAAGTTCTCTTAAAATGAATTTTCTCTTCTGTTTCATTTTCACCATTTCAACTCTTTCACACATATATTTCCCATGCGCATCCTCTCTCTCTCTCTCTCCATTTCTCTCTCAACGCATGTGTGCTATAATTTTGCTATAAATTACTATTGCTCATTTTCCTTTTTCACATTTACCAGCGCATATTTTCACACATTTCAGCCAGATTGGAGGTCGTCACGAACATTATTATGATTTCTGTTGTGCTCCACTTTTCAGCCGACCATAATACGAACATTGACGTTTCAAATGTCAATTGCATCATCTCCAGTGTACGAGTATGTATGTATGTGTGTAACTATGTGAGTGCTTTTATTTTGTTTTTGTTTATTGTATGAGTGTGGGAGATTACAGTGCGCATCTCTCATGCGGATACCAATGGCGCACAATAACAACAACAACAATTAGTTATACGTGGCAAATATTGTTTGATGATGGTGGCACAGCATGACGCTGTATGAACGTATGAACCTACCTTAACATGCCGGCCGGTGCCATGAATACTCGCACACAACACAAACAAAAGATGCGCTAAAAGTTGTCTTCACTTGCCACATAGCAAATAAGCGCTGGTGCTCTGCGTTCTACATTCCGACGCACATAGCAGTGGGGACGATTATATTTGGAATTTTTAGCGTATTTGTTGTGGTTGTTTTTGGTTCGTTTTCTCTTTTTTTGCTTTAGTAGATATTTGTGTTTTGTCTGCGGTGCGCCTTCAAAAAGGAAATAGAATATAGAAAAAGTTGTCGCCGAATTCTCAAGAAAATGCAGAATAGTTTAGCGCTTAGCAATGAACCGCCTTTGAATGGCTCACCTTGACTTTGGACTATTGGAATTTAGTTGCGTTGTCATAGTGCACGAAATGGCAGTAGCTTGAGTGTGGATGATATGCGGATCTGCTTGGGAAGATGAAACCAATAGACCCATGATGGATTTTTTGCAGGGACGGAAAATAAAAGTTATTTTTTTTTTCGATCTCATAAAAGTCCGGGGTTAGATAGAGTCTCTGAAGAAAATTATTAAATTTTCTGTTGTCCCAGGACTTCTAGAATCAATATCCTGGTCACAACTAATTTTTTTGGCTTTTTTGAAAAAAATTCGATAATAACTTATAACCCCGGACCAAGGCAAATTCAATCAATTTGCCTTGCCCCGGACTTTTATTTTTTCTCGCCAGCAAATCTAAATTTAATGAATTTCTTATCATATGAAAGAGGATTGACGGCTTAGTATATTTTGGTTCGGAATTTTATTCTGTCCTTAAAAAATAATAGGACAAAGATAACTTTTATTCTTGGCGAGAAAAAATGCTTTGTAACCACGGATCAAACTTGTTCTTTCGTCTTTAGATCTAGACCTTATCAATGTAAGAAGTCGTTTGAACTGAACCCTGCTCTCATGTAAAATGGCCTCTAGGAGGTGGTATGGTTCCTAAACTCCGTGGAGGTTCCCCTTCCGTTGCTGGCAAAGAAGAGTGTTGATAGTTGGGAAATGGAGTATGATAATAGACTTATAGAGAGCGGACTTTGTTCTTCAAGGAATCACGTGGATGGACCTAGTGCTCGAGACCGAATAGCAGTTATCCACAGGAATTTCCTTTTCTCACGGTCAACAAGCCAAGAAAATATTTAACCTATTTTAATACCAGAGGGTTCCTCTGATAGCTTCCATATTGAGACGATTACATCTAAACGCTTTAGAGGAACCTACACACAAAATCATTCGTTAAATATACTTTTATTGTAGCCATCTCTTGATAAAGAAATAAAAAATAAAAAGTTTGAGTAATAATAAAAGCATTATAAAATATATCGCGCCTATATAATTCTGGTTTATATAACATTTACTGAGTAAAAGTCAAAGCTACGCCAGTAAAGTATGTATATAAACAAAAATTATATAAACAAAAAAAAAATACGTGGCATAATCGCAGCTTTAGTAAGCGTGGTGAGTTTGTGGTGAAATGGTACGCAAGCGAATTAGCATTTCGGTTCACAATTGCAATTGTTGTGGCAATTCATGCGACGTCTCACGACTTTATTGCATTCGCAAGCAGGTTTCGGCTTTCTCACTGGACACGTCAACTTCTCGTGGCAAATCTCAACGCAAGCAGTCGATGTCTGTACCGAACAACAAGCATTAGCATTACGATTCATAGCTAAAGCTTCTTCATCGACATATGACACACGCTGCTTCAGACTACCATTTCTTGGTCGATCATATTCGCTTGGACTTCGACTCATCGTAGAATGTGTCGATCCAGCGCTACTTATGCGTCCACTCTCATCTGTCGTATAATTGGTGGTGGTGTCTGGTGTTGGTCTAGGTCTCCTTTTTATACAGCAACAGGTCACTAATTCAATTGAATTGGGTGCTGGTGGTTCAGCATTTAATTCTGGTATTGGTTGCCAACATTCTGCTTCCGCTAAAGCGCACAATTGTTGTCGTAAACGTTCGATTATTAAATCTTGCTTACGTCGTACATCGCCCATATTTATTGCATCACGTTGTATGTGTGGTAATTCGTCATTATCTTCGGCTGCATTGAATGCCATATGTTCGAGCTCAAAGAGTAGCGACTCACGTTCGCATGGACGTGCTTGAACTATTTGTCGTACACGAAATTGTAGGCGCGCAAATTGTGTGGTGAGTTCGAGAAAGGCGCGTTGTAAGCACGTGAATTCGCACTCGAGCCGACGCACATATTCGAGATGATTGACGCTCTCTTGATTCGGGTACCAGAGGTAGGGCAACTCGACAGGATTGAGTCCGAAATTGCAACCTTCGGTATCTGGTTTGTTGGTTTCAGCCGCTTCCCGCGCTTTGACATCTTTATTCTTCATTATCTATTCTAGAAAATTTTTTGAAAATTGTATTTTTGTTATTAATTTATTTTTGTTTGGTTTTTTGTAAGGATTTACCAGTTGCTTGTTCTGGCCGCCTCTTACAGGTGCGCCGTGAGTTTATGTCCTGTTTGTGGTTTGTTTTTGTGATTTTTTTCAACGAAATGGCCAAGTATAATCAACAAATGTTTTGTGCCAGGAATGAAATTTAAATAAAATTGAATTTTGAATTTTGATTGAAAAAAGCTTTTCCCATTTTTGAAATGTTTATCTAAAAAAATACTGGAAAATGTAGTTATGTAAAGGTTTGAAATATTTTTTATCATTCCAGTATTAGGCGTAGTTCGTAGCTTACGCACGAGAGAATACCCTTGTCAATGAATATTATGAATCTATGAAAAGGATTCCTTGTTGGAAACCTCTGAAAATGGATAAGGCTCTTGACACCACGCAAATAGTCGAAGAAAAGCTAAGAACTCGACTGAAGATTTATTCCGAGGTTAGTTCTCCAACACCACAGTATCAAAAAAAAGGCTTTTAGGAACTATCAAAGCTCAGGGTCTTCGCAAGTGGGAAGCTCCTCGGTTGAACATCTTTTAGAGCCTCAGCAAATAGTTGAAGAAGAGATTTTTAGTGGTTACAAAGATCTTTTAAAAAGTAGTGATTACATGAGATGAGAGCATAAGATATCGAATGAAGGTTAGTTTCGACCCTCCACTACCGACCTTCTTTTTAGTTGCGTCTTCGGGACGTGCAGAAGTGTCCTTAGGTCCACATCTTCAATTAACTCTACCTCATAAATGCTGTAGCCCCATTTTTCACGAATGGACGGAGTTCTGTAGAGTATAATCAAGAATGATTTTACACCGAAACCACAGGATCTGACCTAATAAAAAAAAGGACAAATCAAATCATGATCAGCAAACCCTCTCTCGGACACCATAAGTCCCTTCTTAGTAATGGTACAAACTCGTCCTTGAAATTTCCTGAAGTATAAACAATGGTAGCAATGGATTCGACGCACTTTGGCGCATTATAAACTAAACTAACCTGGCCAAAGTGCTAAGGACATCACGTTAAAAATTTATGAGTACAGTTCAAACTCAAAAATGAAAGTCGTTGAACCCCAAGCAAGCGAGTTTTGAATTGCTTCAAGGGACGAAAACGCGCAGAAGTTTAACAAATAAATAACCAAAGCCAAACAAAAGAAGAAGAAAAGAATTAAAGGCATTGTTGTATGTGCCTTAATTTTTATATACATATACACAAACATACGACTAATTGTTGGGAAGCTGGCTGGCAATAAAACTAGTTTGTTTTTCTTGGTTTACCACGTTTGTAGTAGCCCTTTGCCCCTCTGTGCCTTTATTGGCAAACATTCAACGGCACAACGACGACCAAGTCATCAAATATATATTTGCTACCCTGATTTCCTGTTGCCAGCATTAGGTAAAAACTAAATCAAAAGAAATCAAAGAACGCAGAAATTCAGTTAAAACACTAAACAAAGCCGAGCCGCACCGCACCACACTGAGCCCCTAACGCGTGTTTGTATGAGAATGTGCGCAAACTCAGTTGGAAAGTGTGATTTGATGCGAAGGCTCTGTTGGTTGTGATTAAGGGTAGTTTTAGCCTAAAGCAGTGAACGCCAGCAAGGATGCTGGTGGCTGAGGATTGTGTCTGGTAGTAGATGGTGGTGTGTGAATGCTGGGACGATTACTGGTAAATGTTTGGTGGTTGTTCAGCATATGTGCGCTTGCGACGTGGCTATTTTTACTACAACTTTCGAGCATTGCTGTTTAATTCCTTTGTTGTTTCATTCATTAACCTCATGCGACGTGCACTCAACCAACTCAAACGACTGCGTTGTATAAGCCAAGGGCAAAAGGGAGGGCCAAACGACTGAGCGTGTTCGCGTTAATGTTTTGACGTAGAATATGTTTGACGGACGCTTGTAGTGATGGATGGTAGATATGTATTACAAAAAATAAAATAAAATAAAGTAAAAAAAAAATAAAATAAAATGAAATGAAATGAAATAAAATAAAATAAAATAAAATTAAATTAAATTAAATTAAATTAAATTAAATTAAATTAAATTAAATTAAATTAAATTAAATTAAATAAAATAAAATTAAATTAAATTAAATAAAATAAAATAAAATAAAATAAAATAAAATAAAATAAAATAAAATAAAATAAAATAAAATAAAATACAATAAAATAAAATAAAGAAAAAAAATATAATGAAATGAAATAAAATAAAATAAAATAAAATAAAATAAAATAAAATAAAATAAAATAAAATAAAATAAAATAAACTAAAATAAAATAAAATAAAATAAAATAAAATAAAATAAAATAAAATAAAATAAAATAAAATAAAATAAAATAAAATAAAATAAAATAAAATAAAATAAAATAAAATAAAATAAAATAAAATAAAATAAAATAAGATAAAATAAAATAAAATAAAATAAAATAAAATAAAATAAAATAAAATAAAATAAAATAAAACAAAATAATATAAAAGAAAACAAAATAAAATAAAATAAAATAAAATAAAATAAAATAAAATAAAATAAAATAAAATAAAATAAAATAAAATAAAATAAAATAAAATAAAATAAAATAAAATAAAATAAAATAAAATAAAATGAAATAAAATAAAATAAAATAAAATGAAATAAAATGAAATGAAATGAAATAAAATCAGATAAAAGATAATAAAATCAGATAAAGTAAAATAAAATAAAATAAAATAAAATAAAATAAAATAAAATAAAATCAAATCAAATCAAATCAAATCAAATAAAATAAAATAAAATAAAATAAAATAAAATAAAATAAAATAAAGTAAAATAAAATAAAATAAAATAAAATAAAATAAAATAAAATAAAATAAAATAAAATAAAATAAAATAAAATAAAATAAAATAAAATAAAATAAAATAAAATAAACTTATGCTACGTTTTATTTTAACGGCCATGTCTCTGATACGACACGCAGTCTCAACAAAAACGCTGGAGTTACAACTTTTGTTGTTGTTCTCACAGTCATCATACATTATTTGTTGTTGTTTGTTTTCCTATCTGTAAATTTATTTTTACCACAGTTTGCTTGCTCGCATCGTTTTCTCATTGTCGGCGAAACGGCTAAACAAAGGTCGGCATAGCTCAAATATTCCCTCTACATGCCCTGCCATACAATTTCCTGCGCACATCCTTCTGCAGCGCGCGCACACAGCAATTCATTATGCTGCATTGTTTAGTTTTCACAGCGAAGGCGTATGTAGTGCTTCTTTCTTCTGTATGTCTTCTTTGGTCCCTAAAGACCTGGCTTCCTTTCTATTTTTGGCGCAGGCGTTAAGACTTTGCTTCATCTGTGCCTGCTGTGTTGCTGCTCTCGATCGCTCAGCCAGACAACTTTATCTTGTTTATGAGTGGTATGCTGTATATATGTATGTATGTGTGTGTGCCTGAGTGTTTCTTGTCTGCTATCTTCCTACCTGAATTAAATGCTGCGTGTGCCACATCTGGCGACCATTTGGATTCTTTTTGTCACGCTCTTCATTAGCACAAATGGGTCGGTCGTCCTATATCGTTGATACGCAATAAATCAATGACCAGCAATAATTTGTGGTTTCGTGTGTTTGTTATTGTTGATATTGTACAGGTGTGATTATTATATTTACCTCAAACGGTAGTTTTAGAGGCGTTGAATAGTCATTGGGGTTCGTTGACCGTTTGGCATGCGTGTTGTAGAAATGTGAGGAATCGATTTCTGAGTATTTCTTCCAATAGATTTAGATGAGGCGTGACAGTGAAAATTACATTTTGTCGTGACCTAGAGGATGTATATAACTGTAAAGTTAAGGGCAAATCACTCTTTTCTAATATAATCTAGCCCCAGTCCAGTCAGTCTTGAATACGTGAAGCACAGGCTGAAAATGTATCGAATATGTTTTTAAAGAGAGAGACATACCTATCAAGCTTTGAAAACTTCAAATCGTAGGACAGTCTAATAGAACTCAAAACGCTTCTTTCAATCACTTGCTTAACCAAGCCCTTAGAGAACCTGAGGCTTTGCTGAGTCATCTGCTACTTCATATTTCACACTCCTCCATTCAAATTACGGAATCTCAGATTTTGTCTACTTAGCTTCTGAGCTCTTAATATGTTCCTTGGGGAACGAGAGGTTTCTTCCCACTCCCTCTGCCACACGAGAAATTTTTGGTATCAGCCCCATACAACCCTTCAGCCAGGCTCTGGCCAACAAAATTTATGGTGTGCCACATTTCGACCCTGGGGGCCCACAAACCAAATGTCTCAACAAGCAATCCAGACTGTTGGTAGATCGGCAACAACCTTCGGCGATAAGGTTCTGTGGGACTAGAATAAATATGCTAGAGTATCAGAGAAGAGTTCAGAAACGAACGATCGTATCCCCGTAAGAGTGGACAACGACTGTCACAGGGTGGTGTCCTTTTTCCGCTATTGCTAATTACTACATCTCTGGGCTCCCTCTTCAAACAGAGAATAATAACAGGAAACCACACACGTTTCATTAAAATAGTTAAATAAACAGTCTTCTTCAATATTACTAACATTTTTATTACTGGGATTAAAATATAAAAAAAAACCGTATATTTTATACATGGAAAATAAAGAGAGCTTAACAGTTCAATATGTCATTTCATTCATTAACAATTCACTTTTTTTTTTTAATTATACGAAATAGTATGCAATACCATTCAAAATTGAGAAAAAAAAGAATTCTAACCTAAAAACTTGTTATATTCACTTTTGAAAACTTAACCTAAAATGTTTGTTAGATAAACATAACCTTAAAATTGTATGGCAAACAACTTGGCATAAAGTATAGGTAGATATTCAGTTTGTTCCATGTTGGCGCTGTTTATGATATGTTTTCTTATATCTTATATGAATAGATAATATAAACGACTTAATGCTAATTAATTGCAAGCTTAAGAGGTAATTATGTAAAACGCCGTGGCACATTGTGTTTCGCAGAGTCTTTTACGTTTAAACCTGTCGTCGAGAAGGGTACTCTTTTGGCAAGAAAAATTAAATAAATTACCAACAGCCACTCAAACTTACTGTCAGCTACGAAAGCAAGTTAAGAATGTCTCTGCATGGTAGTAAATGTGACACGTTTGCGTTTTACATAATTTGGCCCTAAAACCTACATAAATGTGTGCTTGTGATTTAAAAGTAAAAATACATATTATACTAAAAATATATTTTTCAATCGATTAAAGCGAAAAAATTCAAGACTTTTCTCCATATCTTACATTTGTTTATAATAAATTTATATATAAAGTAATATTTTTTGTTGTTTTTTTAATTTTAATTTTGGTATGACACATATTTGGTATTATGGGCACTAAAAACCTCAAGTTTTGTATTTTTCAGCAATGCAACAACAAAAAAAAGTTGCAATATACATTTGCTTTGAAGTCTCTCTTTGGCGGCGTGCGCTGTTTGTTTTTTTCTTTTTTGTACAAAAAAAAAATAATTTTTTTTTTAAATATTGGTTTTATTAAAATTTGAGTTTTATATTAGAAAAATATTTTGAGCAATCAATTTTTTTTTTATAAATATGGCAAGCATTTGTATTACAACCACAATTTATTAACAAATGGCTTTGTTGACTTATTTAATTAATTTAAAACTATATATTTACAAGTCGTTGAACTCGTTCGATTGGCAAGTCCATTTGTAAAAAATTTCAGTTTAAAAATAATCATTTTCAATCAAAAAAAAAAATACATAGTAAGCAATCATATAAATTGCAATTAATGATTAAAATTATTTTATTTGTAATTTTTATTTTTTTTCTATGAATGTTAACTCTTTATTTTATTTTGGTTTTTATAATTTTATATCTTGTTTACAGAAATTATTTATTTTGATTCGATTTTTTTTGTTTGTTTATTAATTTTTGAAGCCAGTATGATTCTATTTCGTTATTTTTCTTTACTGTTTTTATTTATTTTAATTGTTTTGTTCAGTTGCAGTTAATATTGAAATTTTTAAACGCTTTTAAATTTAACTCTTTTAAATTCTTTGTTGTTGATAATTTTCTTTATTTCATTTAATTTTTTTCTAAAGTTGCATAATTTGCTTTTTTTTAATTTCAACATTTATTTATGGTCTTTTAGTTTTATTGACACGTATTTTCTTGTTTTTAATTTCTTTTTTTTTAGTTTATTTGTATATACCTCATTTTTCCAAATTTTTGTTTAACTTAATGTTACCTTTGTATTATTTTATTTTATTGATGACTTGTAAGTTTATTTTATTTTAAATAAATAATTCACAAGTTCATAAAAATCATTCATTAATAAATTTTACTTCTATTTTAATTTTTCATAAAATTATTTAAAAAGTTTTTTATTGTTCATTTTATATTTCCATATTTTGTTCTATATTTTCTTTCGTTTTATTGTTACTTGTTATTTATTTTCATTTTGCTTTTCTCAGTTTTTTTAGTTCGGCATGTTCTCCTTTACATAAATTATATATTTTTCTTAATAATATTTTTTTTGTTTTATTATAGAATTTTTGTTTTAATTTTTTTTTTTATAATTTTCTTTATTTGACATAATTTTTTATTATTTAATTTGTGTAATAAGTTCTTCATTTTAATTTTTGTTATTATATTAATTTTCATTTTACTTTTCTTATTGCTTTTTTAACTTCGATTGTTAGATTTTTTTTCACAAGCTCTTGAGCAGTCAATAGTAATTTTTATTAATCATATTTACTTAATCAACTTTAGTTTACTTTTTTTATAAAATTAATTAGATTAATTTTTTGTTTTTCATGTTTCCCTTTTTTATTTTAATTTTAATTTTTGGATTTTTTTTATTTTGGTCCTTCATACTTTTTCTATTTTATGTTATGTTATGTTATGTTATGCTATGTTATGTTATGTTATGTTATGTTATGTTATGCTATGTTATGTTATGTTGTTATGTTATTATGTTATGTTGTGTTATGTTATGTTATGTTATGTTATGGTATGTTATGTTATGTTATGTTATGTTAGTTATGTTATGTCAAATGATTTTATTTAAATTATGTTAAGTTATGTTAGTTTATGTGAAGTTATATTATGGTGTGTTATGTTATGTTAAATCATGTTATGCTGTTACTTTCAATCACGTTATGTTATGCGTTCTTATTGCGTTTCGTCGTCGAATATAATCAAACTTCTGGTAATGTTATGTTATGTTATGCTGTGCTATGTTGTATTGAATGTCAAATTAATAAACATATTTGCACTTGAAATATATTTAAGTTAATGAAAATACCAAGAATTGAGGAACTTACAAACTAATACTAATTAAGTTGAATATCTTTTCAATATAATAATTAAAAACACCACAGGAAATTATACCAAAAAGTTGAATTACTTGTGTATATATATGTATGTATATGTATTTGCTCTAGATATGTATTAAAACCTATGCTGTGTACATCAGAATTTTCAAATTTGTGTAAATAAAAAAAACACAGAAATCTCCTCGTTATTTCAAAATCTCTCTGAACTAAAATTGAATGCAAAACTATTTACAAACTCCCATAAACCCAAACTGCAGCGCATTCAACTGCCCGCAATATTTACATTTAATCAGCCTAAATCCCAGTCATCGCGCCAATTCGTTATTTACTCTCACACGCCGGTGTCTGTATCTGTGTCTGAGTTTGTGTTTGTGACTGCACCAGCAACATGAGTATTTTATTCATCAAATTATCTGCTTCTGTGTCTTCCATGCTATTCAATTTCGCCGAAATGAAACCACAAAATTTAGAGTTCAACACCTCACGCACCGTTTGTGGTGGTGGCATGTCCAGCATGCATCCACCCATACCACCTAAGCTACCACCACCGCCGCCACCACCACCACTACCACTACCACCACCACCGCCACCACCTATGCCATTAATACTACCACCATTCTGTTGACGCAAATGACGATGTTGTTGCATCATTTGACCTTCGTACTCATCCTCATCATCGCCAGCAGTACCATCCATTGCATCGCCATTGAGGTCACGACGTTTGCGTTTCAAACCGCCACCACCACCGCCTGCTGCGCTCATTGAACGTGGTGAATTCGCATCGAGTATGAGTGGATAGGGAAAGTCAGCATCTATAGCTTCCAATTCTTCAACTTCATCGGAACCCTGATTGCTCATATCGGCATTACGTACAGAAGCTTCATCACCGCTGCGCACCGAAGATGCATCGAGATCATCGAATGTGGTGCTATTTTGTGTGTTGCTGTCGTTGCGCGTCGATGAGACGCGACTATCGTGCGCAGATGTATTGTGTGGGTGTTGTTGTTGTTGTTGTTGCTGCTGCTGTTGGTGATGTGACTGTTGTGACTGATGTGCTGGTAATGGATGTGGCGGCATGACAGGGTGGCCACCAATACCATTGCTAGCAGCATGCGCCGCCGCCGCCGCTGCTGCTGCTGCTGCCATATCCAATTCGGGCTTCACATAATAATAGTAATCTTCGTGGCTCATATTTAAGCCCGGTGAGCATTTCGATAAATTTAGTGCGCTTTCGTTGAATGATGAATGCATTGCGCTGAGTTTTAAAGCAGTTTTGCTATTGTTGTTGTTGTTCAAATGTTGTGAGAATGCGCTCAAATTAAGGCCAATGGCCGCTTGTTCGGCTGCATGTGAACCACCTCTGTAAAAATGCATGGGAAAGGAGGAAGGCGAGGAGGAGGAGAGAAAGAGATGAAAATTAGAAAAATTTTAATTAGCGATGTTAATTAAAATAATTAAGAAAAATACATAAATAACTATAAATAACAATAACCGATTTTTTTTTCACATAGCGACTTCTGCATAAAATCGTTGTTTTTTTCGCAAGCTCTAAGCGACTAAGTGAATAAAATAACAAAATTAATTTTTTTTTTAATTTTGAAGTTTTCGTTAAAAATCAAATGTTAATATATCGCTTGCAACCAACATTTCTATGGCTAGGATCTACAAAAAAATATTTGCTGCTACATTGAAAAATTGTTTTATTCTCTACTCAACAGCACTCGCTTAAACGACTACCATGAAAAATTCGTTTTGTAATTTGATCCTTTGCCATTGTCAGCAGCAGCATGTTTTGTAGTACTATTTCATTTAAGATTTTTAAGTGTTTCACCAAAAATTTAATGCTCGCATTTCAGAAAACATGGCTAGATTTTACCAACTAAAATACTGACATTGGTATGGCTATCAAGCGAGTGAGGGTTGAAATTACTATTTTTAGCCTCATGGCAATGAGCGTTGTAGTTGAGTTAGGCAGCTGTTAGCAAAACTCGAATTAACCCAACAAGCAAAGTAATTATTATTATTTTATATCTTGTGCGATATTTTTAAAAAAAATTTAAGAATTTTAATGACTCAAATACGAATCATGAGTATTTTCTGAGCTTTATTCCTCAACACTTGTGTTCTATTAAAGCAAGCTTAATGCAAATAATTTTCAAAAACTTTTACAAAAATGTTTGCTGGGATGCCATAAGCTTGTATTTGTAGGCCTGAATTTTTGTGCCATATTGTTGCGAATGTTTTGTTCGCCAATTTTTGAGTCAGATGCATAGAAAATAATCAGAATACCCATCCCGTGAGAAACTCTTCAACTTGTTAATATCTGGAAATTGTACAGGTTTTGCGGCTATACCAGTTCCGATAAAGAAAGCTGATAATTTCATGGAACGATGAATTTGGTTTTGAATAAAAAATGATTAAAACCGCATGAGGTTTGAAAATTTTTAAAGCACCTCAAGGTGTATTTTACAGATGAATTTGATGAATTTTCCAATTTAGATATCAAAAGAAATTTATTTAATTTCCTTTTTTTCAAAAAAAAATCTATGTGGAGTTGCCACCTAATTTTTTTTCTGGAATATCCGTTATTATCTCGCTAATAATTTGACAAATTTCCAGGAACTATAGCGCGTAGATGATTTGTGGCAATCTTATCACAATAATAACAATAAAATTGTATGTAGGGTTGCCATCAATCATATTATATTTGTTTTGCAAGGTTGACAAACATTTTTTTTAATAAAGTAAACTATAGCAACATGACGATGTGACTTTTACTGTTAAATGTGCAAATATGGATATCAATCAGAACCTCGTTTTTAGAAAAAAAAATTTTATCTAGGGCTGCCATATAATCCTATTTGTTTTGCAAGGTTGCCACTAATTTTTTTTTTAATAAAGTAAAATATGTTAATAAGGAAATTTTTAATAAATGATATATGCTAATATTTATATCAAATACAATTGATTTTATTTAATTTTTCAGAGGAAAAAATTGTATGTAGGGTTGCCATCTAATAAAAAAAAGTTTGTATATCCGCTGTTACGCAAAAAAATTTACGCTTTTCTAGAAAATTTGTTTCTTAAGTTATGTTTTTATCACAATTTAATTCCACAAACTTCACTGTAGCCGGTAAGCGGGTTTTCCAAGGTTGCCACCCATTTTTTTAATAAACTAAAATATGCTAATAAGGAAATTTTAATAAATGAGATATGCTAATATTTATATCAAATACAATATATTTTACTTAATTTTTCAGAGGAAAAAAAATGATGTAGGGTTGCCATTTAAAAAAAAAAAAATTTTGTATATACGCTGTTATCGCAAAAAAAAATTTAAGCTTTTCTAGAAAATTTCTTTCTTAAGTTATGTATTTGTCACAATATAATTTCACTTACTCTACTGTAGCCGCTAAGCTGGTTTTCCAAGGTTGCCACCCATTTTTTTTCCAATTAAGTAAAATGTGGTAATATGAGTATACAAATATCTGATTTTTTTTTTGCTTTTTTATAAATGAAATATGCAAATATTATTACTAAAAGCAATTTATTTCTACGTAGGGTTGCCACCTTATCCTAGTTTACTTGTTTTTTTGTTGTATTGGCACTTTTAAATATAAGTTCTACTTTTTCAGCGATGCAACAAACTTCACTTCCCACCACAACAAAAACCAAAAAAATCATTTTACTCCAACCATTTTGGTGGTTGAATAAATTTCCTTGTATACCCTAAAACGCTCAATGAAATTATTTGTGCAACAACGTTTCTAACATTGTTGTGCTCCGCCACTATTCACCCTGATCTTTGCTTTGATTTTTTTTTTTTGTTTTTTTTTTGCCCTTTTGCTGTATTTCATTATTTCGCCCTGACACATGGAAATTGTATGCATTTTGCGGGTAACAATACAAAAGCGCATTTTATTTTGTGAAAGTGGAGATGAGAGAATAAATTTTATATTCGTTTTATAATACACATTCAATTGTTGTTGCTGTCGAGATTGTCAATTTTTAATCTCGGCCAAGTAGAATTCTACTCGTTCTGACTCACACTCACGCCCTCTCGTCTTTGCTAATATTCATCATTCAGCATTCAAGAGATGCAATGTTCAAGTACTCAGGAATTTATACACAAAATTTTCATAAAATTATACATACACATACTAATACATAAAAACATATTGCTATGGCAACTAAAGAAATGAGCAACAATTGCATTTGCAAGAATCTATTTTAGCTTGGTTTAATTCGACTGATCTTTACCGTGCTGGAAATGAGAGCTCTCGTTGTCATATACTTGTACATACATACATATTTATTTAAGAAGACGTTAAGAATGCACATACTTGTTGCTCGCTTTTAAATACATCTATCTATAAACATTAAGGTGAGTCTATGAGAATCGATTTTTTTAAATATTTTCCAAAAATGCCTCATCTCATAATTTCTTTAAAGAATACGCTGTTTTAGAATAGATTTCAAAATCACAACTGGAATGGGGTATTTTTGAATGGATGTAACGTTTTTGAGGAAAATCCTGAGATACATAGGACGTTCTTCAAAATCGGTGCTGAAACACTGATATTAGTCCTCTAGATTTACCAAATGGTTTTGCAAATTTGGTAGAGAGAAATCGAAGAAAAACATTTCTTTTTAATTTTTTTGTAGCAATTAAAATTTTTTTTTGGCAATTATACAATCTCAAAATTTCTATTTTTTCTTGTTTTCCAAAGTTAATTCTTCCAAGGTCTCTTAAGCTACCGGATCTAAAAAAATAAAAATTCTACATTTTGAAAAAGATATTTAGAGGTATATAAAAACGAAATTTAAAAAAAAAATTAACAATTTCTTATTTAAAAAATTTGCGATTTTTAAAAATTTCAAAAATCCCAGTTCGTCATTATTTTGTTTATTTTTTGTCTATACCTCTTTTCTAAAAAAAAATTTAAAAATCCCAGTTTGTCATTATTTTGTTTATTTTTTGTCTATACCTGTTTTCTACTTATCCATACCTAAACATTTCAACATTGTTTTGTATTGCTTTTTTTTTAGTAAATCAATTTTGTAATTTTTCAAAAAAATGTTTCTAATAAAATATTTAAATTTTTTTTCTTCAGCAGATTATTGTTTTATGACACAGAAAAACTCTCCACTAAATTTTATTTATGTAAATCGGAAGGGGTCGATTTCAACTTAATGACGATTTGACATGGATGGACTGAACTATTACGATACAAAATTTCATGCTACACACCCTAATATTCTTTTAATTAAATTAATATATGCAACCAAAAAAAAAATGTACATATGTATATGTACATCAATCTTAATTCATTAACTGAAGAAAAAATCAACGCTCTTCCACCACTATTGCTTCCAACGCTGTTTACTGTGGACACTTTCTGGCATTAATTTACTCGCATATTTTGTTGAGATTGCCGTTGTTGGCTCTTTTGTTATTAAAGGCTATGATTCTCTTAGTAATGTTGTTTTTTTTTTTTGTTTTGCTGTTGTTATTTGCCTTGTTATCAACGCCATATGCATGCGCTCATTTCCGGTGGCCACGTTTTGCTTTCATACAATTATCCGATTTTGTTAGACGAGTATTTCTCTATTATTTAGCATTTTATGAATTGTAGTAAATCTGATGAAATTTTTCCATTGCACGTTTAGAACAAATAAATATGTGTACATTATGTAGCTGTTCTAGTTAATAAGGCTAAACGTTGACTCAACTACGTCTTATTGGTGTGACCAAAACAACTACGCAATTGAGATGACTTGATTTAATTTATGTAGGTTTGGAATTTATGAGGGGAGATGCTTGATTGAAGCTATACGAAAGGCCAGTTCAATAATAAACTGGATATGAAATGTTTTAAATGGTAATGTGATCATCTCATAAATTCAGTTTTGATAGCCAAGATACAAAACAAGGACTTCCGGAAGCAATTAAGTGTATTCACGGTGTTTATTTTATTCTATTCTATTTTATTTTATTTTATTTTATTTTATTTTATTTTATTTATTTTTATTTTATTTTATTTTATTTTATTTTATTTTTGTAAGTTATGAGCAAGCTCGAGACCAGTTAACAATAATTCTAAACGAATTAATATTGTCAGTTTTTGGGAAAAATTGATAATTGGAGAAAAATTACAAAGAAAAAATCTACAGCGATGGATAGGATTACATGTTTCAGAGTTTCCAGGCTCATCATCAGATCCCTTTTCGGACACGGATTCGAACTCGTGTCTGCACCAAAGCCGCTGTTAGAAAATTCCAACACTAAGCAATGATGCCCTGTGACGTCACAATGCACTTATCTCCACTTCAATTAATTCCCTTTTGTTTGTTTGTTCTTGCCAACAGTATACACAAAATTTCTTAAGACATGCAGTCTTTATGTTATGATGTGTGTTGGTCTTGTTGTTTGTACATATTTACATATGTACGTAAACCCGTGCTTTGGTTTCAATGTATTTTGTTGTTGGATTTTGCGGTCTATTTTATTTTATTTTATTTTATTTTATTTTATTTATTTTTATTTTATTTTATTTTATTTTATTTTATTTTATTTTATTTTATTTTATTTTATTTTATTTTATTTTATTTTATTTTATAATTTTTCAACAAAAATTATCAAATTATATAAACCAAGGCTATTATTTTATTTTATTTTATTTTATCTTATTTTATTTTATTTTGTTTTATTTTATTTTGTTTTATTTTATTTTATTTTATTTTATTTTATTTTATTTTATTTTATTTTATTTTATTTTATTTTATTTTATTTTATTTTATTTTATTTTATTTTATTTTATTTTATTTTATTTTATTTTATTTTATTTTATTTTACTTTATTCTATTTTATTTTATTTTATTTTATTTTATTTTATTTTATTTTATTTTATTTTATTTTATTTTATTTCATTTTATTTTATTTTATTTTATTTTATTTTATTTTATTTTATTTTATTTTATTTTATTTTATTTTATTTTATTTTATTTTATTTTATTTTATTTTATTTTATTTTATTTTATTTTATTTTATTTTATTTTATTTTATTTTACTTTATTCTATTTTATTTTATTTTATTTTATTTTATTTTATTTTATTTTATTTTATTTTATTTTATTTTATTTTATTTTATTTTATTTTATTTTATTTTATTTCATTTTATTTTATTTTATTTTATTTTATTTTATTTCATTTTATTATATTTTTTTTAATTTAATTTTATTTTTTTCCACCCCCACTATGTTCACCCCTAGTACTAAGTACATACATATGTTCAACACATTTGAGCTTAAATGAAATGAGTCTTAATTCGTTTTAAATGAGAAAAATACAGGAAGACGAGATTAAAAAAACGCAACAACAATAAGCAACAAAACATTCCAGCCATCAAACAGCTAACTTAATTGACTGTACCACAAAAAGCGGTATTGTTGAACAAAGCTACACCCCTACAATTGCAAGTACGTGTACTTGATGAAGATGGTACAACGGCGGACGGGCACACAAGCGCTTACAGATACATACAAAAATCATTTAAACAAACTGGCGCACATGAACTCATATTATGGTATGTCGGCAAAGCGTCCGTACCCAAGTACAACGCTAGCTGGTAGCCGCTAGCCATCAGCTAGCAAAATTGAAAACGCCCCACAACAAATGCCGTGCTATATGACGAATTTACGACCATTTATGCATTTAAGCTGATAAGACGAGATGCCTCAAAACTGCCAGCAGACGCGCAAATGGCAAATGGTTGAGCGCGTTGGTTGGCTTGGTCTCATTGCGATCGGGCTATGAGTCGAGATTATTTAATATATATCAAGTATGTACATATAAGTAAATGTTTGTATGTGTATGTGTGCATGGCTGGATCGGTCGAGGCTTTGGTTTGTATGTAGCACTGAATCAGCTGAACGGCTCTTGACACAACTTAAAGCAATTGTCGCAACAACAACAACGACTATAGCAATCATTAAAATTTATATTGTATATTAAACGAATTGTTTTGTTGTTGTTCATTTTTTTTTTTGTGTTTGCTGCATTTGATATGAGTGTTTCCGTCTAAGTGAACCCGCATGTCTGGTACTGAATGATGGCTCTTTGGCCCGGCACTACATATTTGGATGAGTTGGTTGTGATTGTCGGGGCCTTATTGTCGTTAAGTTTTGATGCCAATAATAAAACCACCAATCAACGATGCAAAATGTGGAGGGCGAGTACACGCACACACACACACACGCACACACACACAGACACGCGCAATTGTTAATAAAACGATCGCAACCAAGCCAATATCGGCGTCTTGCATAGCAACTGAGCAGAGTGTGAAAGGGGAAAGAAATATTTGACACCCCTCAGAACATGGGTTTTGCTGAGAAGATATTGATTCTGAGTTGATTTGATTTTCTGTTTTTCCGAAAACAAACACTGAAGATGGCGGATCGCCGAAACCGGTTTCTAACACAACAAATATTGAGAAGGGATGACGAAAGATCGTTTCAATATACACCTAGGATATTGATTCCTCGTTTTATGGTATTTGCGGCTATTCCGTTTAGGTGTATCAAGTCTTCCTGCGTATCGTCTTGTCCGATACAATATACCACGAATGTGACAAGCTTCGAACACTAAGTCCTGTGTTATTTTATAATGGTTTTACTACTTCACTTCATACCTTTGTTGTTGTTGTAGCATCATTTTATATTGGTGACTATAAAAATCCCTTCACAAATAATAATAGAAATGATCTAAAGGATGGTCAGCAGTGTCGAAAGGATCATATCAATCAAACAGCAAGGCAGGCCAAGTCATCCCCCAGCTGTTTTTTTCTATCTCAATCATAGACTTCTTTTCCTCTGCTTTCGATAGGAAACTCCTCTGAGTGAGCAGTACAATTCATAGTTGAAACGATAGCAGCCGGCTGGAAGGATTATAGGGATGTTACGGCAGGAACCGAATATCGAAACAAAAAGCATCGATTCGGCACTCTTTCCAAGTACTCTTTCGGGTACCATATATTATCGAAACAGAATGATTCTTTGCTCAGAATATCGATAAAAATTCGCAGAAAAAAATGTGTCTTAACCCACAGTTGTCATTCATTTTGTGTCATATCACAAAAGCTGGCGAGAGTTTTAGACAGACGAGCCGGAAAATATTAGAAGGAAACAACCAGTCACAACTACAACAATTTCTTATTGAAAATCGATTCCAAGTGTAGCAAATCGATAGTTAAAATTATCGCTATGAAGTAATCGATTGTAAGATCAAAAGAGTTATCGATATCGTTACATCACTATCTGAGCCCCACTTACTACCAACAACATCTGGTACCATCCAACAGCCGATAAGTTCAGCAATTGTAATCGACTTGGCGATAAAAATCGACCAAGCAAATATCAACGAAGAGAATATATAAATATTTTCGTAATGAAATGTTAAATAAAAAAAAGCCAGGGTTAAAATTGGCTCAACAGTTCGTGCTGTTGAATTAAGTAAAAGCACCGAGCCAAGTGGGCATTCCATTGACACAATCGTAAGAGGGTAACAAGAATAAGAAATGAAATGAAAAATATCAGCGAATCGAAAGTTATAAATAAACTCAACTTATGGACAAATCAACCATTGAATATATGTATATATGTACATATGTATATGTATGTAGTCAAGTACGAGTATGTCGGAAACGTATGCGCAATAACACTTTTAATCGTACTTCCATGAGCAGTGACAGTGGCCAACAAATTTAGCATAAGGGGTGGCTCAAGACAGGAAAGTTCTGGATGCAATTGGGTTTTCAGGTTTCCCATTAAACGTTCCTGCACATACTATATACTAAGACGACTTTATTATGGGCAAGAATCCTGGCGACGCTTCGCTACGTCTCAGAACTTTATTAGAGCGTGTTGAAGTACATCATTTTATCTCCAAAACCAGTTGAGATATGGAACTCAAACACATTACTTATAGCAGCACTCATTACAATCTTTCGTTTGATACCCATTTTGTACCAACAAATTTTGGGTCACCATGTTCACAAAATTCATCGATAACTCCAAAACCGCTCGAGTTATCGAAATAAGGTATATCGTTTTTTTAGTTAAATCGTCTAGTAATGTCACAGTGTAAGTTTCATTTAATTATATTTAGCAGTTTTTGAGTGATATGCGCACAAACAGACAGACAGACAAACAAAAATTCTAAAAATAATTGCTTTGAATTCTATGGGCTCAGTAATGATCACATCTATCCTTTTGGGTTGAGTATCTGCCTCCTGTTACTATTTTATTATACGTGTAAAAGGTATCAGCCATCCTTAATAATGAGACCTAATAGGATAAATATACCAGACTGTCGGAATCGACGAACCTAGTCCTGCCCATTAATGAACTGGTCTGAAAAGGGAGAGTTTTTATCATCCTCCTCAATTTCATTTTGCAACTTTATTTTCCTCTCCTCTTATCTTTTTCATGCCTTCTTCCTGTGTACATTAATGAGACCATTTCTGAATCCATTCCTGTAAGCTTCCTATAAATTTTTTCGTTTGCCTCCTCTTTTTCATACTCTCTCTGTTTTCATAACTCCCACGCCTGCATTAATGTGATCTCCAGATACAGCGAATTTAACTTTTCACAGAGGGGGGTAAACATCACTTTAGTACAAAGTTAATAGTGGCTACTGTAAAAGGCCTGTTGAGAAAGAGACCTAATACCCGTAGAGTTAACTAGAACAATGCCTCTTTTGTATTCTTTTTTTTTCATCTTCCCATAACACTCATCCACTAAACAAATCGAATGAATAGTTGATTAATTAAAATTTGAAATCTCCCGCTGTCTGAGCCTCTGCTTACACACACACACACACACTTAAATCTAGTATAAGATATGTACATATAAAGGCTATATAGCTTCATTTACGTTTTATTAAGCAAATGAGCTAAAAATTGTGCCAACAAAACCAAGCGGCATGAAGACGAGCTATAAGCAAAATATGTATGTAAGAACAAGCGTTGACAATATGCGATCAAGAACGATAGCTCATACATAAGCCAAAGCGTAAATAGACCAAAAAGGGGGTTGTTATGTGCCCTGTGGTGCTTGTTGCCTATACAAAGCGCGATGTGAAGCCAGTTTTTAACAATTGGTTGGTTGGCTGACTGGCTGGCTTGAGTGGTTCTGATGATCGCATTCAGCCTTCTGGTGTTATTGGCACATATTTACTTACACACATACATATGCACATATGTGAAAAGTAGCACAATATTGGGGAGCGTCACAAGACTGAACGATCCAACTCACAAGCAAATGGCAAGATTGTGTGAGGCAATCGATTTTTGGGCTTGGACTTTAGCTAAGCAAATGGGAAGTTGCTTGGTTATTGAAATATTTAATGTTGAATGTAATTTGTTCTTGTGTTCCCCCCAAAGGCTTTTTTGCTGTTAGAGTATATTAAAAAGAAGGCAGAAACCAATTGAGAAGGAAAAAAGAAATTAATTAGGCAACGTCCGTCCTCCCGAGCTAGAAGAAAATTTACTAAATCGCTTAAGGACCACGCCTACTTTTCTATAAAAGATTTCTAAATTCGATGTTACTTCAAAATTCTTCATGTAAGAAAAAAATCTAAAAAAAAACCTAATTTGGAATGTCTCTTTTTGTTTGAAGTTACCCAACAAACCAAAAGGCAAAGAATTTGGCCCCATCAATATAACGTTTCCACTGTAAGTTCGTTTGCCTAGAGTAATGTATTCCCTTTACTGGCAGCCGCTGTGGCTTTTAAGGATACCAAAGAACATAGCTGCAGTTGGGGTTCTAACTTGAAATTTATAATGACCATATGATTTTCAGATTGACCGACAGCGCACTTAGCCTAATCAAAGCTTATTCAATAAGTAGGTCATGCTATTCAACATTCAATACTGAAACTATTAGAATTGTGTTATAATGGGCGTACAAGCTCAATTCGTGGCCTAACCCTGCAAAAAGTGAGTCTGGTCTAAGACTGTATAAAATACAGTCTTTCGTTGACATACTACCGGACCAAGTCTAGACCAATCTCATGTAAAACCATAGGACCAATTTACACGGAGCATGTCCTAGGCTTGGTCTACCATTCTACCATTTATGCCGTGTACAGTCCAGACCAAAGATAGACCGTTTGGTCTATACATAATTTTTGTGCTCATTAACATAACAAGTGAATATATTTCTTCAATTCGGCAAAGCAAAACTACATGCGCACAACTAGTCATATTGGTCTAGATAAAAACTAGATTTTTCTAGCTATCTATATACCACTAATTTTGTGTTATAGGACCAATGCTTTTTGCAGGGAAATATCAATTTCAAAATTCTATCAACACAAGCATATATGAATAAGAGGACATTAGGGTGCTTCATCTTCAAATTAAATTTAAAAAATTAGATAATGTGAATAGAAATTGTTGGAAAAGGCGGCTACAAAGAAAGGATTACAGTTGAAAAAATCCGAACCAATAATAAAACAAAATGAAAAAAAAAATTTATTAATTAATTTAAATTAATTAAATTAAATTAAATTAAATTAGATTAAATTAAATTAAATTAAATTAAATTAAATTAAATTAAATTAAATTAAATTAAATTAAATTAAATTAAATTAAATTAAATTAAATTAAATTAAATTAAATTAAATTAAATTAAATTAAATTAAATTAAATTAAATTAAATTAAATTAAATTAAATTAAATTAAATTAAATTAAATTAAATTAAATTAAATTAAATTAAATTAAATTAAATTAAATTAAGTTAAATTAAATTAACTTAAATTAAATTAAATTAAATTAAATTAAATTAAATTAAATTAAATTAAATTAAATTAAATTAAATTAAATTAAATTAAATTTAATTAAATTAAATTAAATTAAATTAAATTAAATTAAATTAAATTAAATTAAATTAAATTAAATTAAATTAAATTAATTAAAATAAAATAAATTAAATTAGATTAAATTAAATTAAATTAAATTCAAATATCTGAAATTAACCTAAAACAAAGTAAAATTAAAAAAAAACTAAAAAACATAAAATAAAATAAAATAAAGTTAAATTAAATTAAATTAAATTAAATTAAATTAAATTAAATTAAATTAAATTAAATTAAATTAAATTAAATTAAATTAAATTAAATTAAATTAAATTAAATTAAATTAAATTAAATTAAATTAAATTAAAATAAATTAAATTAAATTAAATTAAATTAAATTAATTCAAATATCTGAAATTAACCTAAAACAAAGTAAAATTAAAAAAAACTAAAAAACATAAAATAAAATAAAATAAAGTAAAAATGAAATTAAACTAATTTAAATTAAATTAAAATAAAATAGATTAATTGCTTTTTTCAAAACTATTAAAAAAATAAAACAACAAATAATAGTCGCTACAGAAAATTATTGTGGCTTTAAATTAAATTTAAACAAAACAAAATAAAATTTAAAAAAATAAAATAAAATAAAATAAAATAAAAAAAAAATAAAATAAAACAAAATAAAATAAAATAAAATAAAATAAAATAAAATAAAATAAAATAAAATAAAATAAAATAAAATAAAATAAAATAAAATAAAATAAAATAAAATAAAATAAAGTAGATTAAAATAATATCAAACTTAATACCAAACTTTTTTTATAACTCTCTAAACAAATATATTTAATAAATATTTGTTTCAGGTGTGCCTAGAAAAATATTTCCAGCAAACGAAACACCCTAATGTGCATAGCTTTCACAAAAGGAAGCCTCCACTGGTATAGATACTTTATACCTGTCTGATAAAAAAGTAGCATTCAATGTCATCCAAATATCCATTCATAGTACAAAGTACTCATCCACACACACACCCATACATATACACAAATGTATCTGATACGCTCGCAACCTTGCGGTAAAAATGAGTCAAACAAAGAATGAATAATTGCAGTGTGAAATAATCATAATTTCTATTTCATATCTACTTTTCACTCTTCCACACAGATAGGCACGTCAATGCTGAGTTAATGCAAATTCCTTTGTAACCATTATCAAAACACTAATAACACTCATGTTTTATGAATGGAATAGAGCAGCCTTGGCGTATTTTCTAAAAAAGGATGTGCATCAAGGACACTTTGAATTTTGAAAACAAAAGCGGTGGTGTTGGGTTGTTATTTACTATTTGTTATTCATTATAGGAGCCTGTATGATTTAGTAAAGTAAGGGTTAAAGTGGATTTGGTTTGATTTTTTTTCTTCGTTATAAAATTGGTGAGCATAACATGGTCTAGTCTTTGGCAGCTTCTACCCCAGCAAATATTTTGGTTTTTCAATTGGGCCAGTGTTTCATTTTGTTTGTGGTAAAAATAGTGAGCTTTTTGGCCAGTGAGGGTTAAGCAATAACAATGTTTTTCTTCATCCTCCTACGCGTTTCGATGCATTTTGCATCTTCTTCCCTGAAGTATTTTTTAATTAAGAGCATTTTCAGGTTAAAATACACCTCAAAGGATATCATACAAAAATCAACAGCAACGCCAAGGCTCATCTTGAATGAAGTTCGCTTATCTTAAGAGCCTAACGCTTTAAATCGACACTTAAATACACAACAACAACTACTAAACAATAAATAACAAAATCATACTCACTTTCTCTCTCTGATGACATCGCGTAAAAAGTCCATTGCATCATATAAGCTCCACTTTGGCTTGAAACCATTGCCCATCAATTTGACATGCGCCAACTCGCGTCGATATGATTCTCGGAGTGATTTGAAAGCGCGCGCTACACGTCGCCCAGGCGCATTAAATTCCTTACCAATCATTTCCCAAGCACGATTCTTTTCCTCTTCGGCACCTTTGAAATTTGGCAAACGTGAATCCCATAGAATTGGATTATCATGGACCATTTGTATGAGACGCAATTTATCGGAAGCATTACGGCGTACCACTGCAAGTAAATTGAGTGTAAGTAAAAAATTTTCTTTGGTCGTTGTATATAATTGTTGTTGTTGTTGTTGTAGATTTTCAGCATCAGCCAATTGGCGTTCATGTTCAAGTCTACAAAATTTCTTAGCTAAATATAAGGAATATTTTTTTTTGTTTGATTTATTGTGTTTTTGTTGTTGTGGTTGTAGTTGCTGTTTTTGTTGTTGTTGATTTTTAGTTCGTTTGTGTATTGTTTGTTGTTGCTGACCCTGCTTTTTGTGACGTTGCTGCAACGCTTGAGCTCTCAATTGGCGCAGCCTCAGCGGGTGCTCCACGTCCACTTCATGTTGTTGTGACTGCTGATAGCGTTGTTGTTGCAGCCTTGGACTACCGCGTCTGCGAAAACCACGTAGTGATGATTTTGCACCAGTCACTGTTGTTGTTGTTGTTATGGTTGGACTAAGTATGCGCTGCTCGCAGCTAATACGACCACTACAACTAGCGTTCATATTGTTAACGTTGTCGTTGTTGTTGTTTTTGTATATGGAAGCATAATCTACACAGGTATCTACAACTACAATTTTATTACTAAAAATAAATTTTTTTTTTTTGTATTTTTCTTAATTCAACGCACATTTTTTAATTTTCTGCGACTGCAATGTTGAGGTGCCGCCATTCATGAGCTCCACGGCAGCGGCGGCGGCTGTCACTGCAGCTGTCACAGCTGAGTTTGATGTTTTCGTCTTCATATCCAATGCTGCACTCAATTGACTTGCAATGCTCACAGCACTCATCTCCACACCAGCAACAAGACGTTCTCTATCAGCTTCCGCAGCAGCAGCGGCAGTCGTAGACGTATCCGATTCAGGGGTTGCTACACGTAAACGCGTATGCGGCGAAGACGAGCTGGCGCGCGATGAGTTTGACGAGTGTTGCGTGGGTGACTGAGGCGCAATGTTGGTTGTCGTGGTTGTTGGCACTCTTGTTGTTTCTTCTCTTGAGATGCGTCTCTTGGAAGCGGGTGATAACTGCGCAGAGATGGTTGATATGCAAGTGTTTGTTGTTTTTACTTCAGAGCTGCTGGAGCTCAAATCGTTGCTGGGTATGGTGGAAGCGGTGTTAGCATGAAATGCATCCATTCACAGCACTTTTCTTTTTTTCAAATTTCACTAGCTTAAGGAGTCTGCGCACTGACGATTTTCTTTTGTTGTTTTTTAAAGATTACTACGTCTCTTTTATTTACATTCACAGTTCATTATTTATTAGCCGAGTCTAATCAACAAAACTTTAGCAAAAAAAACCGCCCTTCATAAAAACAAGTCTTACGATGGCCAACGAGCGCTCTCACAAACTTTACAGCTTCCGACGCAACGAGCTCACTTTGAAAAATCCTCCCCTCACAAATCTCCAAGACTTGCTCTTGCTTGGCCAATACACACACACACGCACGCACTAACTTTTATTTGAGCTCAAAAGTCTTTTGAATTTTCCTACTACTCGTTTGTATTTTTTTGCTTTCTCGCAGTTTGACGTCCGACTTGAATGACTTCGTCTTAGCTTAGTATCATCCGATTTTCACTTTTCACTACCCTCTCACAACCAAGTTTAAAAACCAACTAATAAAATCCAGGCAAAACACCAATCAACCAACCAACTGAAATCCACCCGAGCCCAAGCCGCCGCCGCCGCCGTTGAATTTTGTCTACACACACAAACAAAAACACAGCAAGCCAACGCCAAAGCCAAAATCAACGCGCCATTGAGTTGAAATAGCAACAACAAAGCAATGCTTCATATAACCAAATATATGTGATATACTTATGAAAACAACAAACACAACAACAATGCATACATTTAACATTGCTAACTAGAGAGCTGGCTGAGCCCTACAAAACGTCACAAACGTCACCATTTGTACTGTAATAACAACAAATCACGCTTCAAGCCGACGCAAGCGAATCAAGCAGAGTCGATCACAAGCACAAGGCAGTGGCGTAGTTCAGTCAGCGGCAGAGAGTGGGGATTGAAAGTGAGTGCAAATGACTTTTTTTTAAATAAATGTAACTTATCTGAAGCTAAGCTAAGATATTGTGGTACTTTGAGGTTCCTCGTTTAGGAAAGCGTGAAGACACTGTTCAATCACCTCCTTCAAAGAGCAAAGGTTATCCTCGATCCTCGAAAATTACAATACTAAATTGTTATATAATTTTGGGGAGGCTAAGTATTTGTCACGAGCAGATTTTCATGGCTCGAAGTGCAGTCTGTGTTCTGTACCTGATCGGGGACTTGGACCAGCAAGCACTGAAATTATCGGAAAACATACCACCGCTATACCAGCCCACTATGTCATATGTATATAATTATGAGAGATCCCTATCTTAAGTACATCACATCATCTCATAAGGCGGTTTTGAAAGTATATGAGAGGAAGAATACCCAATAAGATTTAATAAACATCAACGAATCAAAAGAAAATTTTGCGGCTCCGAAAGCATTTTTATCAGAAGAGGGAGACCGCCACTGTTAAGACATAATGGAGGCCCATGTGCAATCCGGTGGTGTTTCCAATTGGCGGCAGTTGCCACAAGGAAGAAATCATTGGCGAGCTACATATGTTGGACTGCCAAAATCGTTTAAACGTCATTTATAAGCAGAAAAAAGTGCTGCCCAGGTTTCGAACGGCAGCATAACACTTTATTTTTGAAATAGGCATTCCATGAAGACTGACATCTTTTTTAGCACATTTACCCAAGTTGTTAGGGATTTTCCAGAACAATAAGGATGCAATCGGTCGATTTGTTAGGATATCGAAACTGTCAGAGCGTCGAGTTCAATAGATTAGCACAGTAGTAGACACTTTTCCAGAGAGCGCTAGTACATATATCATGGCTGAAATACTATTAAGTGAGAAGGCCCAGTGATTAGTCATGACTCTTCTGGTGGTTGGCAAAGTGTGGTTAGGAAGAATTCTGGAGAATATTTTTCGGGTTACCTAAACATATAAAAATCCGAATCTCATTCTTACCTAGTTTGATATATGTACAAAAAATTCTGAGACTTCCAAAACAGGTTTAGATCTAGAATCTTAGTAAAGACTTCAAGCTTTATTTACTAAAAAGCTTCTTTGAAAAAACTTTCCAACTATAACTGTACTCTGTATAAAGAATCGATAATGAATTAGGTTTGAAGTTTCAGTAATGAGAGAAAGTCTTATACTTTCTAGTGGAATGCCTCTTCTAATCGATCCCATGTACTCGTATAATTGTAATCCCTTACTACGTACCGCACTTGAGCAATGCGCAATGTAAAGCAAACATTTTTTGGCGAAGAGAGGCAGAAACCCTCCTTAGGCCCCTTCAAACTATACCCATGCCTACAGCTAAGCCAAATGTTCATAATGGCAACGACCGAAAAATTTAAGGAGCAAAGAGAGAGTACATACATGCATACATACATACATATGCATAAGTAAGGCATTCAGCTAGCTTGACGAGCCGAGCCAAACCGAGCCAAAACAACCCATCAATTCACTCAGCCAGCTAGTCAGCCATAAACGATCTCACTCATAATCAGTTCAAATGTTCGTTTGTATTCGACAATATTCGTTTTCACAATTTTTTTTTGTTTTCGCTGACAGAATGAACCCCTTAGAATATTTTGAATTGCAATTTAGCCATTGAAAATGCTTAGGCATTTTGTTGTTGTTATTGTAACTGTTGCTCACTGGCAATTTTTTTTATTTTAACTTGTACGTATGTATGTATTTTGTTCTGTTATGATGTGCAGTTACAGGCTAAATGCGTTGACGCTTGGCGGGCATAAAAACGCAGTTGGCGTCGACGTCGACGTTGCTCTCATGTGTTTGCAAAGGAAAAAGAATTTCTTTGCGAACATTTGGTTGGCGAACATATTCACTCGAAGCGGTGTATGGGTAGGTGGTTGCTGCAGGGAAGTGAAATGGATAACAGACCGATATTTTTTTTTGATTATCTCGGTAATGTTATTTCCCAGGGCATCGACGGTAAAGAGATTGAGGATGACTTGACTGGTTCCTTTACAGGTTAAGGAAATAATATCTAGTGTGGTTACTCCCAAATAGAAGCTGCATTACTTTCGGAAGCCAAAACCTTTTGTTCTTGGTGGGTTTTCAATTTAAAGCATCCCCCCTGATGATCTCCAAGTAGTTCATACCCGAGTAAACATTCTAAAAAAAGAGTCCAAAAACTGTTAACCGTCGCAGCTGAACTGCAAATGCGCTCAAATAAGCCAATAACGCACGGACGCCAGCGGCACACACAGAAATAATTATTCACAAAAACAACAACATCTCAAAAAATATTTCAATTCACATAAGAAGTTTGTAAATACAAAAGAATTCGGCTCAAAAATTGCTTTTGAATTGGCTCTGTTTACGTTTTCTTTGAGTTTGCTCATGTTGTTGTTGTCGTCGTTTTCTTACAGCAGCGGCTCGCCTATTTCGTTCTGCCATTTCGCTCCCAAGTTCTTACACTATTTATTGTTGTTGGTTTGCCGTTTTTCGCACTCGTCCCACAACAGCCACAGCCTCGATGAATCGGCTAGTTGACTGATTACTTGGCTTAGTTCTTGGTTTGGCGAGCTCAACGATCGGTACAAGAAAATAAGCCAGAGTAGGTACGAGTATTTACGAATGGGAGAGTGGGCATATTGCAACCCTCATTTTTTTGGCGTAACCCAGCGAGCATTAATTTTTGAGTATTTCTAGCATAGTTTCAAGAGTTGATTGATCTGTAAATATCAATTCATATTGTTTTTTTTTTTGTAATATTTATTTTTAGAATGTTTTTTTGAGTGTTTATTATAAATATAAAATGTGAGCACAACTAGAAACAAACTCCACAGCTTTGCGGATTCTTTTATTTAGGAAGCTCACTTCTGAATGAATTTCTTGTAATGCTTGTCAATGACTTTGATGGCCAAGTTTTCAATTTTCATTTGTTTGTGAAATGAAGTCATTAGCCCATGCCCTTTCTTTTGGCTTATTGGGTTATCAAGCTGAGTTGCACACATTTGATGTACCTACTCTCATTTAATTAACCGCGACTGAAAGCGCAAAAATTGTAGAGCATAATCAGAGCACCAGCGAATACACATACATACTTGTATGAATATTTGTATAGTTCCACACATCCCGAGTAGTCCCGCATGCATCCGGGACTCAACGCAAGTGATCACTCGACTCATATCACTTTTTTCCTTAAATGAAGTTAAACGTTCTCCTTCTTTGTTAGAATAGACCGTGGAAAGAAATCATTGGTCCTTTCTCATATCAGAAGTGCCATGAAGCGATCTTGCCTGCAGATTAACGCCGTAAGCCTGAAGAAAAATGCTGGAAAGCAAACTAATACTCTCCCAACCGCTTGTAGGTAAGGTATTAAAAAAATTGCTTTGCCGTATTTCGATACCGATAAAATGAGAACCTCTTCCATCTCTAGGCGTGCAAATACCAACAATAGGCATAATCATGAGCATAATAAATTAAGAAAAATCAATGCCGTTGACACCAGAAGCAGGCAGGGGGCTGACTGAGGACATATTCCCACTTACATTTGAATGGATGTTAATACATAGCTGATACGCGTTACAAAACTAAATGGCTCAAAGAACCCTAAGACTATAAAGTAAATCGAACCGGCAAGCCGTGAAACCAGCTAATGTTTTAATGAAGTCGATCTATGGTTAATCGACGTGGAGTTGCTTAAGAAATTGCGCTCAGAAACCAGATCTGAACTGACCTGGGTTGGTTCAAAATTGTTTACGATCAGACGAAAGCTAACTAAGATGTAGGATTTTGGTCAAGGGTTCATATACATTGTCTGGGGTTTTCAGACATTCAATGTTGGCCTATCTAATATAGAGGAATTATTTCTATCCAAAACTCTCTTGAAGATAACTGAGCATCGATATTAGGGAGATCCATAGAATTATAACTTTGATCATACGAAACTCTTTCAATCCGCCCAAGACTTACTTTTTTGACTCTTCAATTTTCTTTCCCAGTATGGCAATATGACGCTGCGATCGGTTCTTCCCAACTATGCAAGCGGAGATGTGAGTGTTGCTCAAAGTCATTTGAGACGTATGAGTTTTGCAGGGAAACCAATTCCGACATGGATTAGGTGATCCAATCACCGGATATAGCCATATAAATTGGACCACATTTTTTATATGAATGAGGATAAGTGTTGGAGTACTCCCACATTTTTTACAGGGTATGAACGAGCCTATGGTTAAAATTAGTGATGCCAGTTTCGGGATCCCATTATCTAAGTTGCCGAAAAACCTAGAATTTCTTTTTCACACTTCCGGGATTTTTGGGAATTGCAATAGTTTTGACCCAATACTGAAGCGAGAGAGCCCTTAGGTGATTGTTCCCTCTCTCGGTTTGATTTGAGTGCTAAATGGAGTAATCTTTTGTGAGTATTGCGAAAGTACTCTCCATGACCTATCATTCGCTGTTCGATTTGGATACAGGCAAGACACAAGCTGACAACTTGAGGGAAGACAGTCCGCTGAATCGCTACTTATGTCTTTTGATTTTACTTAAATTTCATTTTCAATTTTAAGCCCAGCAAGCAATTACACACCTAGCCCAGCAGGCATATGTTGGATGCTCCCAGATACCTAAATTATTTAATAGACGACGTAAACTCTACATAAAGCAACACTTCGAAGCTAAAAACTACCTTGACCCGACATGGCTTGTTGCTACGGTAAGGCCCCCTTCCACTGAGGGTCTTCACCCAAGTAATGCTCAAAACTTTCAAAAATGCTAAAATATATGAGAAAAAGATGGATTATTAAATAAATTTTAAGGGTTGTACTCCTCCAAAATAGTGAGACAAGTTGAAAACACGGCTAAAACGACTCATCCCGCCTCCTTGGTAACTCAATAGACCTACCTCGCTCACCTTCTTTCATTTATTTGATTAGCAAAACCCAAGTCGTTATATTCACACTTCAAACTCGTGAACCAAAGTTCAGACAAACTAGAATTTAGTTCTAGCAATTACCATTAATGAAATGCCAACCCTCCAACGTTTAATCAAGTCAATTGACGATCGCTCTCAATGTGGCAGTAAACGTCACCAACACTGCCATCACGCCATTTTTGTCACAACCACCAGTCAGCTCCACCATCCCAATAATCATGAAAAAATTTCGTGTTCATAAGCCACATTCAGTATGAAATGCGGCCGAAGTGTTACGGACCGAGGTTGACGATGATGATGAGTCGTGTGGAATGCTTTATTTTACGTTGCCATTGCTATTGGTTTTTGCCGCTATTGTTGAAGTCTATGTGGAGGCGACACATGGACGTGTGTATGTGCATTAGGGTGTACCATTTTTTTGTTTGAAAAAAAAAAAAAAGATGTGTTAACAAAAAAAGAAATCACTAGAATTTTATGGGAATCATAAGTTCGTGGTGAATAATAAATTTTATTTCCATTTTCAAATAAAAAAATTTTGGATTATAAAATAAAAAATCGCTAAATTTACGTTACAAAATTGATGTTTCAATTTCTTTTTTTAATAAAATTTATGAATTCTCTTAAAAGATATTCTGAAAAAGTTTCTTGAGATATGCTGCCTTCGGGAAAAATCAAACGGCGAAAGTAGACATTTAGCAAAATATAGAATTTTTTGGAAAAAAGAAGTGGTTCCACCTATTTTTAGGTAAATTTCACTTAAATCCACCTCAATTTAATGATGCTTTGCTTCTTTTTTTTTTGTAAAAAATTTATTTATTTTTTTAAAAAAAGAGAAATCACTAGAATTTTTTGGAAATCAAAAGTTTGTGGTGAAAAATTAGTTTTATTTTCATTTTCAAATAAAAAAATTTTGGATTATAAAATAAAAGTTTGGAATAAAAGATCGCCAAGTTCACCTCACAAAATTGATGGTTACAATTTCTTTTTCATAAATTTTATGAATTCTCATATAAGAAATTATGCAAAACTTTCTTAAGATATGCTGCCTACGGGAAAAAAAAATCCAACGAAAATAGACATTAAGTTACATATGGAAATTTTTTGAAAATGGGAGTGGTTTCACCCATTTTTAAGCAAATTTCACTCACCCAATTTTAAGCAAATTTCACTTTCACCTCAATATAATGATGTTTTTTGTTTGTTTTTTTTGTAAAAAATTTATTTTGTACTTTTTGTTTTCACAAGTGAGTTCCTTATATCAATTTTTTTTTTAAATTTGTTAAGGACCTTTCGTCGCACATCTTTCCGTTCTCAGATTTAACTGAATATTTTTCGTTTTCAGAAAAAAGCGAGAAATTAAGGTACACCCTAATATACATACATATGCATACAATATTAGTAAATTGCTAACGGAAGTGACTTCTTAAGTGCCAGAATGTATAACAATTGTTATTTTGTGATTGTTGTTGTTGTTGTTGTTGCAGTTGCTGCTAATGCTTAGCGGCAGTGTTCTTAATTTTTAGCGTAGTTGGCATTATCATTATGACTTTTATTTGTAGGTATGATGTTAGAGCTATAAACATAGAAGCATATGAAATAGGGTGGGTTTAATTCTAAATTTTTTTTCTCCCCGGATCACGCAGTTTTCCATGTCGAAGCTCTTGGAGTTTCTTAACATTCTTTCCGATAGTTGTACAAGCTAGAATTTTAAGAAAAAATCTTATTCGTAAGAGTAACAAAGCTCTTTTAGAACTTTTGTCTGTATGTTTGTTCACGCATCATTCAAAATCTGCTGCATGGAATTGAATGCAATTTTCATTAATTTGTTGCTAGTTGTCCTACTCGAGGTTTAGAAATCACTTTACAGCAAACAACTATTTTACTTCCATATAAAACAGATCGTCCATAATCCCACCCTTTTCTTATATTCGACAAAGCTCCTATAGAATCTGTATATTTAATATTAATAGTCCATGTAAAATTACTGGAGCTATAGCTAATTTCACATTTTCTAGTATTAGGCGTGGCACCGCCCACTTTTCCAATATTTTATACAGACGAAAATATAGCGCACACATACCAAATATTATATTGTGCTGAATATAATCCGTGTTATGACGAATAGAAAATGTTTATTGCTAAGGGGTGTGGTACCGCCCACTTTTCCGACACTACAAATAGTTTTCAGTAAATTCCAAACAAACTATTCCACCAACTGGTTTTTTATTCTACAGGCAATTGATATATTTTTTAGCAAGAAGTCTTCTTCTTCTTGGTGTTATTTATTAGAATTGGGCAAAACTATACTAGTCTCAAACTAGTTCATAGCAGCTCAAACAAATATTAGTTTAATCATGAGTTTATGTCGACTACAATATTGCTAATAACTCTAGTTTTTGCAACTGGTACAAACTGTGGCTTTTTGGAACTAGTTCCATTTCATGCAAGTTTAGAACTAGTACTTTTCGGCGTAGTTTGTTTTTTCCATGAAAAAAAAATAATAATAGTCACATTTAGGGGGATGATCATTGATCACACTGCATATGTTTCTTCGTGCCAACAATAACAACAACTCGACACAGTCACGCTCTCTAAAATGTGGCAAGCAGCAATTGAATTAGCTTGAGCTATAATTTTACTAAATACTAACTCATATGTATAAAAGTAGCAACAACAACAACAACAACAAGTACTAGATCAAGTATTTAAATTGGCGATAATAACAACGATAATCAACAACAATAAAGCTGGTTTTATGGAATTTCGTTTGTCGTCGCATTGTTGCCACATCTTCCTGTCCATTTTTTTATTTGCCGTGTAGGTATGTATGTATGAACATATGTATGTGTGTATGTATGAATGTTCGTTTGTACATTTTCGTTTATTAAAATTGACACAAATAGCACGTCACGTAATTTAAGTGGCCAAAGCTATGTAAATCGTCACGAAAGTAGAAAAATTGGTTCAAAGAGTCTCTCACTGAATTAAAATTTTATGGCAAAGAGCTCACAATTGGCAAGCATCGGTATTTAGGGGCGGTATTTACGTACATAGCTAAGTATTTGGCATGCTTGGAGGGATTGATCATAGCACACATGAGCCCGAATCAGAAGTTTTGTAAACGCCTGACCACATTTTCTAGAAGATTTGAAGCTCAAATTTTACTACTTTAAGCTCTCTGTCTCAATGTTTCAATAGGACAACGGCAAGATGTAGCCTTTTTCACTTCGGCGCAAGGAAATGTTGAATCCTCAAAATCCAGATGAGCCACCGAAGTAGATAGCCTTTTGTCCATCGAGCTATTTTAATGCCCCGACACCTGGCACAACAGATTCCCAATTAACGCTCGTCTTCAGGCTTAGCTGAAGTGCTGAGAGGTAAACAGTCTCTATTCCGATATAGATCTAACGTTTGAGCCTAGCGACAATATAGCAAAAGTTGGTCCATAACTTCTTCCGTATCTTTGCTCCGCCCATCGCACTTCCTGCAGGGCGTTAATGTCCTCTTTCAGCTTTTAGCCAAATACCTTCGCGAGTAGGTATATATATGTATATCGAGATCCCGGGCTATGGTAGCACCCGCTGGTGGAACCAGTTGGTGAGGGACACCGCCAGTCCGATTGGATACCGGTTTATAGTAAAAGGTTAAACGGCACTTATAGACTCAATGCACATATTTTCGTCTCCCCGATCTGTCCACGTGGCATTCAGGGGAGCCTCGTAACTATCTTAAAAACCACTTAAAATCTCCCTGTAATCCGTCCTGGGGAATAATAATTTGGAAGATACATATGTGGACATCGTGTTTCCACCATAATAACCGTCTTTGGGCTGATGGAAAGTCAAATTGCGGCTCAACACACATTGAACAATCTGAGTGACTTCGGACAATATCGCCAAGTAGTCCATCTTGCCTTTATAAAACTGTCGGTCTCCATCTGATATTGGTTATAATAGTGCATCGAGCAGGCTGATGGAAGACTAACTTGTAGACATGTGTCTTGTGTGAACTTTTCTACTCGAAGGGTGCGTTGCTGTATGAACTCCACGACTCCTATCTCAGGTGTTTTGGTAAAGTCAAGAATGCTTGAAACGTCTAAGAAGCAAGGTATGGAGCTCAAGCTTGCATTATTTACGATGGAAGATAGGCCGAACAAATTTTTTTTTTCAGGTACATAGGTACCATACCAAGCTTTTGTGACCAACCAATCTTCGCCGCACTCCTATTAGAGCCTTTCTATATAATAATAACTACCAATTCCCCTTCGTGGTCGCTCCCCTTTTCGCTTATTTCTATCAGCCAAACTATTCTACAGTAGCTGCATTTTTCTTAAGGGTAATTCTTTACGACCGCACGTAACTGATAATACACCTCCAAAAAGAGAGGTATCAAAAGACGCGTTTTGACCTCTGTAACAAGAATCCAAATCCGGAAAACCAATATTTTCAGTAGTTTGCGAGATATTTGCAATCAAAGTTCAGAATTTTCTGTCATTTTCATGTGGTTGTTGTAATCACACTACCCTGTGAGAAAAAAGTGGCACGCGGAAGGGCATCACCGTGGCGGTAGCCACGGTTTTGGCAACCACCTGGAGTTGGAATGGCGTAGCCCAGGGTAATTTTTTGATGCGCGGCCGAAGGCCGCCAATGCGGAAAGGTGTTCTGCACATAAAAAACATGGATCGGACCCCTATATCAGGATTTGACCTGGGTCATTTTTTGGTTTTTTGCTAATAACTTTTCACTGAACTAAAATATTTCTTTTCCGGATTCGGATTCTTGTTACAGAGGTCAAAACGCGTCTTTTGATACCTCTCCCGATATTTTTGGACGTGTATTAGCAGTTACGTGCGGTCGTTAAGAATTACCTTCTTAAGTGTTGTTGTTAGTGTTGTTTTGAAAAAATTAAAGTCAAAGTTCATTTATTATCGTCATTGGCGTTGCATCGCCATGAATATGAAACGGTCCTTAGTTGTAGCTGTTTGTGTTGTTGTTTGAGTTCTCATTTTCGATTTCATTTGCTGCATAGTTCAATGAGTAGCGTCGCTTCGTATTTCCATGCATGGCTCTTATGTGCACTCATATATGTTGGTGTTGTTGTAATAATATTATTCACTCATACTTCGTGTGATACGGTTGTTCTTGACTGCATTCAATACGTTTTCGTTTATGGTCGTTGGACTCTTTTGCCACTGTCGTTGACGTTTGCTGCTTGCTGCTTGCTGTTTACTCGTACATTGCCATTGTTATTGCCGCCGTTCGCCGACGCTGCCATACAACAAAAACAGTCATAAATGTAATCGCTTTCTCTGTTATTTGCTGCCGTCCAAGTTGTTGTATTGTGTATTTATTTACTGTCACCACCGTATTGCCGTTGGCATTATCTATAACACATTTAACTGCATTTTGTTGTTATATATTGAGTTGTTGTTCTTTTATTTTTGTTTTTTTGCTTTTCTTTGATATGCTCACATTTACATACTCGTAAATATGCATTAAAAACCAAATGAGCAAAATCAACTAAAGGCAAGCGATGTCAAAAGGCGTTGGCGATAGTGATTGGTACTGTTAACAGAAATACCCAGTAGGGTAATTGTCAAATTATGCGATTGTACTGATAACATTTTCGTTAGTTCTTGTTTTAAAAACTAAATTTTTCTCTTAAAGCTAACTTAGGTATTTTTTTTTGGTAATTCTTTACGACCGCACGTAACTGCTAATACACGTCCAAAAATATCGGGAGAGGTATCAAAAGACGCGTTTTGACCTCTGTAACAAGAATCTGAATCCGGAAAAGAAATATTTTAGTTCAGTGAAAATTTATTAACAAAAAACCAAAAAATTACCCAGGTCAAATCCTGATATAGGGGTCCGATCCATGTTTTTTATGTGCAGAACACCTTTCCGCATTGGCGGCCTTCGGCCGCGCTTCAAAAAATTACCCTGGGCTACGCCATTCCAACTCCAGGTGGTTGCCAAAACCGTGGCTACCGCCACGGTGATGCCCTTCCGCGTGCCACTTTTTTCTCACAGGGTAGTGTGATTACAACAACCACATGAAAATGACAGAAAATTCTGAACTTTGATTGCAAATATCTCGCAAACTACTGAAAATATTGGTTTTCCGGATTTGGATTCTTGTTACAGAGGTCAAAACGCGTCTTTTGATACCTCTCTCGATATTTTTGGAGGTGTATTATCAGTTACGTGCGGTCGTAAAGAATTACCTTTTTTTAAGTACTAATTACTGCTTTGAACTTAACCTCTTTCTCGGAGATAAAATGATTACCAGTTTTACATCCGGATAGCTTGCGTTTCTGACCATATGAGGGTGACCACGCTGATAACCTAGTCATAGAATTGCCAGCAAAAAAGCAATGCTGAAACATTTCTAGTCAGAGATTCACACGCCATAAAAGAACTCCGAAAAGGAAAGAGATAGATGAACCTCCTCTCCTTTGCGAAGTTATTGAAATAAAATCGTTTTCTTCTGAATTCACCTACCTACGACTTCGGCTTTTTTTACATATTTCTGCCATGAAAAAGCTAATACATATGTAAATTTTTTTTTCCATACAAAAATACAATTCTTGGTAAATGTCTTTTTTGCCCATTTTCACTCAAATAGGATCTTAGCTGGCTTAAAAGTAGCGTTCTGATAGCCTAATGTTTAACAGGGTGTGTCAAAATTTCTGTGATAAAAAGTACAGCAGCTTTCGAAATAGATAAGGCGGAAAAGTTTTGGCGGCTTTCTATACATTTGCCTTCGCTTTTGTAACAAAAAATGCGAAAATTTAATTTAAAAATAATTATTAAAAATTAAAAAAAAAACAGTAATAATGTACAAAAAAAAAAAAAACCGACCGCCAAAGGACGGTGTTGTTCATGAAAATGATAAATTGAATTGAATAAGGAGTTGAGACGACAGAGAACCAGCGTTCTGTTAGCTTAATGGTTAGCAGAGCGGGTCAAAATTTCTCTGTTGAGTGAAGTTTAGCAGCTTTCGAAATTTATCCCTAAGAAAAGCTATGACGGTTGGCTCTAAAATTTTGATTTTCAATGCATTTAAAATTTTATAATAATTAAATAAATTATTAAAAAAATAAAGCAGTCATAATTTTCATTTCAAAAATTGTATTAACCTTGAAAAAAAATACAATATTTTTGGACTCGAGCTCATTTTTGTCCAGACATTATAAAAAGGTGGAAAATAATTCTAAATTTTACTTTTTTAATGTACATACATAATATTGGCAAATTGACAAAATTTAAAAATTCTCTAATTTTCAAAATGAAATTGAACACACAGGGTAACACATAAAAAAAAAGATTAGTTATTTTTAAACTTTACTTTTTAGTTATTAAAAATTTACATATGTAAATCTGTTTAACAAATATTCGCTATGTCACAGCTGAACCGAAATTTGACAGACGAATATCACATAAAAACGTAAAAATCTTGTTATCCGTTTATTAAATTTTTGTGAGCTACTTCCTCTCTTTTTCATTAGGAAAAATATTATCCTTACCTCTAACAAATAATTCTACACAGCTCTTCGATGATTTCAAATAATTCCTACAGGGTATAGGACAGTGACAAAACTATCCACATGCATAAACACACAATTACGCGCTTGGTGGCTTCAGCACTTCAGCCAAGTAGACATTGGCAATGAATGGAAGACGCTGATAGAGGGGAACCTAAATGTATGTAGTACGAGTATGTGACCATGTGTATGGGTGCCTTAGGGACTGAGGTTACACATTTGGAACGCATATGGTCGCTTATACCGAGTTCAACTGCAAGCTGAGTATTTTTTAAGGCTGAGAAGACGGGAAATCAGCGAACAATTTTCATGTTACTCAAAGTAATTACGGGTCTTGTGATACGATTGTGGGCAAACATGCATACATAGATTTAAATAGAAAGAACAAAAAAAAAAGAATACATTTTTATGTGAACTCTCTATGAGTGTGTGTGTGAATGCATTTTATTTTGCATTTTTCTTTATGTAGATAAGATTTCCGTTTAAGGCCACATTTCCTCAGTCAATAAATGTTTCGTTTTTTTTTTTTTTTTTTTTTTTTTTTCTTTCGTATTCACTTGAATTCAATTACAGACACACATACATTTACATACATATGTACATACTACCGATTATAATATGTCAATATGTACATATGTATGTTTGTATGTTTGTATGTAGCTACATAGCATTTATGGCTACCAATGTTGACCGCCTCATTCACACATCGGTCGGCCGGTCGGTCTTATCGCAAATGCCAATTGACTTTGTCTTGTATGAGTCAACATTTCACCACGAAAAATCACACAAAAATGTGTATGTAAGCGATTGTGTGTGTGTGTGTGTGTGTGCGGCTTTAAAATTGCAGCTGCAATTCAAAATTCGTAGTGATGAATTTATTTTTAAGCTTAGCTTAGGGGTCATTGAATAATTTTAAGCATAGACCTTTGGAACTAGACACGCATACGTTTTTATCGTCGAATTGACAAAAAATGCAAAAACAAAAAGGCTATTAGAGAAATGTGCTAAGCGTTTTATGGAATAATACTTGGGCGTCAATGATCGATGATACGCATTAGGGTGTACCTTATTTTGTAAATACCTAATAAGAAAAATTACTCGAAGAAGGCAATCAGGTGGTTGCTGTAGTTACATATCTTCGACAATACAAATATCCAGCTGTTCTATTCGAGACTTTTTCAAAAGGCGTGTTTAAGCGACATAAGCTACGGTTATTTCTTTCGTTTATTTCATTCGCATTGCATGCTATTGTAATTCGCAATCAGTTAATGAAATTTTTGTTGTGCAAAGCCAAATGGTGGTTCCCGCAACTCCCGTTCTCTAAAGAACAAAAATAATTTAACATGAGCCAAATGATTTGATAATTCAATTTGAGCATAACGGTCAAATAGCACCTGAGCCAAATAATAAAATAAAATAAATATTAAAAATAACCTTAAAAACTACTCGCCCTCTCTAAAGCTTTGATAAGGCGCATTTTTGGAGTGTTTTGAAATTTTCAAAATGAAAATGAAACACAGGGTAACACATAAAAATGGAAATATTTTAAAAATGAATTTTTATCTTAATAAAATTCTGAAAAACCTTAATTTTTTCTCGCCAAATCCGAAGCGAACTCTGGTGCCCGAACATGACCACGTTAAAAGGGTGTCTGCTTCGACCCATTATTTTTGAAATTACAATTCCACAAAGTAATTTTAATCAATTCCTTGTAATCGAGCCTCAAAAAAAGAAAATTACTTTTAGTAATTTTTTTGAGAAATTGAAATGTAATCAATTCCTATTCTGCGGAGCAAAGTAATTAATTCCTTTTCTCAATTACATGTAATGGGGAATTGAGGGTAATTTCCTTCCTAAAGTAATCATTACTACCTAGCTCTGCTTGCATATCACGAGAATCAGGTAGACTTACTGATAAGAGCTTTTAAAGCTCAATCAGCTCGATGACGCGCATAAATATAGTATACAAGTATAAGACTGAAGAGTTCCCCAAAAGCAAGATAACCGCAAAAATGTTCAGCAAGCATTTTATTTTTGTATTGTTGTTGTAGTTGAATTGATCTCTAAAGCGTGATCTTTAGCTGTGTAAATTGAATAAAATTCTAAGATGGCAGGTTCGTGAAGTGACTTCTGTTATAAAAAAAAAAACGAAATTATTTAGGGATGTGGACCTCTCACTCTCTCTTATGAGTCATAAAATTTAGATAGAAATATTAGCTATCGAAAATTAATTCAACTTCATTATATATACTGATGAGTATGTGGTATTAGTCACATTTATTGCCAAACATTTCCAGCTGAATAAATCTTACAAATCCTAAATGTAAATATGCGATTATGTGTACATTAGGGTGTCTTAAGTTGTGTGAGAGAAATTTTTTGTTTGAAGGGTGTATGAAAATCTGAATATAAAAGTAGAGTAATTGAACTTTCTATTATAAATTAATATATGTAATTTCTTTGAGGAGCTATAATTTTTTGATCAAAAAAAAATTTTTTCCCCCGAACATTTTCAGGGTCGTGAATGATTTTAGAGCTTTTGTCTAATTCATTTTTTTAAAAACGTAATATATAATTCAAAACTACTTGCGATAATAGCGAAATAAAATATATCCACCCTAATGTGCATAAAGATACATGTACATATGTAGCTATCAATATGTTGATAAGAAATCAAGCGAAAATCCAAACATTGAACATGAACATATTTAGTCATACCAAGTCGTGGCTCAAGCGTCCATGAAAAATGTGGAAATTGGACATTTAAGTGTTGTAAGATCATTTATGCTGATAAACAGGTAAGGGCAAAATCACCAGCAATGTACGATACACCAAATATCTAAAAATGGTAATAATAAACATTGGGAACTAGAAAATGAGTGATGATCTTGAACTGATAAAAGGTTATGCGATGAAAGGCAATGAACTCAAAGGGAAAATTCTGAAATATCATTCCAGAATGTCGGAATGAATATTGAAAAACCTTTAGTCTTTAATAATTATTGGCGGTTTTTTATTAGCAACCCAGCAAAATTTTTTTTTGCTAACCTAAAAAAATATTTTATTTGAAAACAACAACAATATATACAATCAGAAACAATTATAAGTTATCGCACAAGCAACTATTTCACTCCGAATTTCCAAAGAAAATTTAAAATTTCAAAAAAATAAAGTTTTGTTTTTTATACATAAGTCGCTTACAAAAAAAAATCAATCTATCACAGCTAGTTTAAATTTTTTTTGACAGATCTATTATTTTCTTTTAAATTGCGGAACTATTGCAAAACAAAATTTAGCTGCACACAGTAGTTTTGTAATTTTAATTTCATTTTGCCATAAATAGCTATGTTTTAAAAAAAAAACTGAAAGGGTCTAATATAACCCCAGCAATTTTAAGCAAATGAAAGCACAATCAAATGCGCTAAATGTTGACCAATGTAGCACCAAAATATATCGTTCAATAAATGATAGGAAGTGGCAGCAAAAACAAAAAAGCCAAGAAATAAGCTAATTAAACCCCAAAATTCAAATTCTGACCCAACCCAAAATATTTTAGGTCAAAATCATCATAACACCAAATGTGTCAACCGTGTGTTATGGTGGCAAAAAAAACTCATAGGGGACATTAAGACATGTTTTGGACGCTTCCAATGCACATTGCCCATTTTTATTTATTTATTTGTTGTAGTTGTCTATATTTTGTTGACATATGGCTTGAATATTTGTAAAAAAAAAAAAACACAAAGATAATGTATCAGAATAAGAAAATAAACATTTGTATCGATTGAAACTAGCGTTAAAGGTAATTATCAAATATTATTAGGTCTCTTAAGCATACATTAGACTGGCCCAAATTTTTTTTTTTTTTATAGTTCAAAAAATCATTTTTCTATAAAATAACTCGATGTGTTTTTGGTCGGTGAATCAAAAGCGCCATCACAATTTGCTTAAAGGTGTGCCGTTAACCTCAAAAAACGAAAATGCCGCCGGATGAACTGTAAAATTTAGAAATTTTTTTTTTTACTTTTGATAGTTTTTCAGTTATAAGTCTAAAATGATATCAATTATAAAAAAAATGTAAACTAGCAGTGATAGCCCTTTTAATATTAAAGTAATAAATAGAATGTGATAGTGAACATTTTTTTTTTTTTGTCCCAGTCTAATAATCTTCTACAGCTCGAAAAAGGTAGCGCTTGTGGCATAAAGAGTCAATATCAGTTCGACACATGTTGACCAGATAATCAATATTTTTATAAATATTTAGCTGTTTACAAGTATTTGTTTGGGATAGATCACCGTAATCAGTTAGACTGTGACAGCGTTTTGGCCTTATATCAATAATAAGACACGCTATCAAGTGCTCATTCGACTAGCTTGTTTGAAGGCAGGGCAATGTTGCCACAAACCTGGTTGAAGAGCAATTCGATTTCTGACCCGCTGATAAGGGGCCCCTTACTTCCCATGATTAATCTGCTATTTTTGAAAAAAAGAAGATAAATAAAAAGGCTTAACCTCAATATGGGGTGAGTGGCATGAAGAAAAAGTTGTTGCATTAACTAAATACCGAATCAGATTCTGGGAAAAAAATTTTAATTTAGGACTGTTATATATCTTAAGATATTCTGAAATTTTCAGAAAAGTGATTTTTTTTTGTTAAAAAACACAATTTTAAAAATTTTTTCTAAATTTTAAATTTTTTATTTTTCCGCTTTCTAGTCGATTGCAATTAGTTAAACACAAATTTACTCACATGTAAAATGAAAAAAAATATGCTTACAATTTTTTCTAACACTTTTGCTGTGTTTAAAAATTCAAGAAAAAAATTTTTATGAAAACACTTTTCTTTAATTGAAATTTCGGTTTTAACTTATAAAAAGTTTTTGAAAGATCAACAAAAAAAATTGTCAGGATATCTGATATACTTACATATCTAATAATATAAAAAAAATTTAGTTCAAAATTCAATGGCAAATTTGATTTTTTCTGCTTTGAAAAATCGAAAATTTTCAAAAAGATAATTTCAAATCTAAGATTTTTTTTAAAATATATTTTCCAAAATATTTTTTTTTTAATATTTTTTATTTTTTTTTTTAAGTATTCTCTGTGAAACTGCCTTGTTTCAATTGAAGTGTTTTTTTAACTAGTAGTATCCGAAAATTAAAAAAAAACTTAAAAAATAGGGAAAAAGTGTAATTTTGAATAATTTTTGGAAAAAAAATGTTTTCTTAATTAGACCCGAAAATTACAGGATTATTAAAATCAAAAAACTTTGCATCTCTTGTAGTTATGTGTACATACATATGTATGTAATAAATAGTTATCTGCACATGAGCTCTGAGGTACATAAAAGAGTTTAGTTTTTAGCCTCGTTATCTCAAAATTTTATTGTGGTTAACAACTGCTGATAGCACTCTACACATGTATGTATGTAGGTATTATCAAGTCTTTTCAGTTATCACACTACTCGGTTAATTGTTGTGGCATGCAACAAAACCTTATCTACTAAATACAAACATTAATGTTACTTTTCTTTTTATTCGGTTTCTACTCAGCGGGTCGTTAAACAATTGTCAGAAGTTAAGCGTTTACATTTTGAAAAAAAAATTTTAGAGTGAGAAAGGAATAGTGAGCTAGCGTGGCGTAAATTTGAGAGCACACATTACAACAAATAACATGTATAGATACTTGTGCCTGTAATGGGTGTTGGAATAGGATTTAGTCAAGTCATGCACCAATTGCTTTTTCAAAATGATGTGAAGGGTAAGATTTGAAACATCCGGGTAAGTTCTCAAGACAGCTGTGATGAGAGACTTAGAGAGCGTGATTTTTATTCGTCGCGAGAGGACTTTACTTCTCATTTGTCTACTCAGTCCAGAGTATCAGTTGATGGGTAGAGTGATTCTTCGTTCAATTTCTCGAATAATCATATTCACAGTCTTAATACTGGCTCTCATATGAAGAACTCGCTCACGCTATGAAGCGAAACACCCAAAGCACCCTGTACCTCAGCAAGTATAACACCCATGAGCGTACACAATTTTGACAACGCTTCAGCCTCAGGGTATTGCAGCAACTTGTAATTGTCCATCACATACTATGTACTTACATATCTAAGTAATCATCTAGGCACCCACATATTTTAGAGGGTGCCACAAATTGTGGACGTTTTTAAATGAAATTTAGAAAAGAAACAGGAAATAAAATTTAATTATTTCATTTCCCAAAACATGCACATACGACGCCAACGCAGCCAAGTACCCCGCAGACAAAGCAACTAGTTGGAAACTAGTTACGGAACTATATTTTTTTAATTTTAGCTGCAATTGTGGGCGTGTCAAATTTTGGCGCCTGTACCTTGTGTTTATTCTTTTGAAAATATAAACAAAAAATTTTTTATTTTGTTAAAAGTAAAATTTAAATTTGTGAAAACACTTTAAAGGCGAATAGATTTAAAAAAATATTTTTTTTGGAAACGCTAGAGTTTTATTTCTTTTTATCATAAGAAAAGTGAAACCTGTCTAATAAATTTTGGCACAATCAACATAGAGGTACAAAAAAGTATTTGGAAAAAACGTTTTAATTTCTCAATGTAGAAATTTTTAAATTTTTAAAATCGAAAAAATTAAATTTGTCACTAAATTTTGGAATTTTTTTTGTATAATGTTTAGCATAATGTGAAGAAGAAGGGTGTTTCTTCTGTTTTCAAAAGTATGAGTTTTTTAATCTTAACCAAATTTTTTATTTATTATTTTTTTTTTTTTTCAGAAGTTATACAACTTTTTTCTCTCCCTTTTCTTGATTTATAAAGCTTATTTAAATAAATTTTGACACATTCACGTTAGAGCACAAAAAAAATTTAATTTTTTATTTTAGAAAATATTCAATTTAAAGATGTTTCAAATTTTTAGAAGGGTGGTTCCTTTTTTCCAAAATTTAATTTTTTTTTTTCAAAAGTTATGCAAATTTAAAATTTAAATTTTTCCTTTTTTTCTTATTTTTTTAATTCTTTTTTTTAATATTTGCAAAACTTCTGTAGTTAAATAAATAAACTTTCACACCCTTGAAGATACAACTTAGAGGCACAAAAAAGGAATTCAAAAAAAAAATTCAAATTTTAATTTTAAAAAGTTTTAAATTCTTCGAAATCGAAAAAAGTTCGCTATAAATTTTTGACTCAAATTTTTTTTGCATAATATTTCTGGAAATTTAAAGATCGGGGTTTTTATCCACAAAAATAGAGACACAAAAAAATGCTAGTTTCTTAATTTAGAAAACTTTCAATTTAAAGATATTTCAAATTTTTAGAAGAGTGGTTCTTATTTTTCAAAAATAGGAGAATTTGAATTAATTTTTTTTTTTAAAGTTATGCAAATTTTAAATTTTTCCTTTTTTTCTTGTTTTTTATTTATTTTTTTTCAATATTTCCGAAGCTTCTCTAGTTAAAGAAATAAACTTTCACACACTTAAAGTTAAAACTTGGAAACACAGAAAAGTATTTAAAAAAAAATTTCGAATTTTAATTTAAAAAAGTTTTAAATTCTTCGAAAATAGAAAAAATAAAAGTTCGCCATACATTTTTGACTCAAATTTTTTTTGGTATAATATTTCTGGAAATTTTTGACTCAAATTTTTTTTTTTTATTATTTGGTATGAGTATCTACAGATACATATAATGAAATGTTCGGAAGGGTGATTTTTTCTTTTTACAAAAGGCAAGTATTTTTCTTTTGAAATTTTTTATTTGTTTTTGAAATTTTTTTTTTGTTTGAATTTTTTTTTGAAACTACAGAAACAAAATTTTTTATGTGTTTTTGAAATTTTTTATTTGTTTTTGAAATTTTTTTTGAAACTACAGAAACAAAATTGCTCACTGTGGATTTTGTTGCTTTTTTTTAAGAAACAATTTTTAATATTTTTTGGTGCAGATTTCTTCTTTTTCGGACTAGTTCAATCTCCCTCAGATAATACTAGTTGTGCACCAGTTTTTAATCAGACTAGTTTGGTATAACGCTGCTGTGTAACAATAAAAATGTACAATACAAGTAAGTGGCATTTGTGAGAGCTTCCCCTGTAAAGTTGAAATTGTTTCGTTTTTTTTTTTTGTTGTTTTTTTTTTTGTTGTTCCTTTTTTTTTTTGGTTTAAAATAATATAAATTAGAATTTAGAGTAAACATGCTACATGCAACATGGGAATGCTGTACGCCAAAAATGCTGATGCTGCAGGCGATTTTTGACTTGTAACCGACAAACACGCACACATGCAACACAACACAAAGACATTAAGTTGTAACTGCGAATACAATGTAATTGCCAATTAAATGTGTTGGACATAAGAAAGTTGGGAAAAAGGGGTGTTATGCCAAAGGGCAAGTGATGGCTGACGACTGACGACTGACCACAGCCAACACAATAAAATGATGAAAAACAGCTAAACAGCTAAACTCATGTGAAAATTACTAAATGATGAAGTGAGTGTTGGCATTGTGTGTTAACCATCCCTCTGGAGTTTGATCTATTGTAGCTTGCAAAGACCCGCTCTATTAACTGATCTCCAGTTGTAAAGCCAAGAGGGATACTTCATCAGCAACCTTTTGTTGTGTTGGCTTACTTATAATACGAACTTTGGATTATGTGTTTTTCTCAAGATTACAATTAAAAAAACAACAACAAAATAACATTTAGATAAAGGCAAAATGAGTCATTAACAAGTTGGAAAAGGAAATCTTACAAGAGTACAGCGAGGCAATCAAAACACCAGTAGGAAGAAACAAAAAGCTCACAAAAAACATGCAACTCATTAGGAGGAAAACAGTGGTGCATTATTTTGTGCTTTTGTTTCTCCCAAAGCTCCCTCGACCACAACCAAAATGCGCATAAATGCTGGTTGTACAGTTAAGCGAGTTGCAGCTTTGTACTTACATAGCTCCCTTACACCATACGACGGGAGAAAGTCATTAGGATAGGTTTTTCTTTAAACTTGATGCTCCTACTTACATATGTACCTAGAGTAAAAGTAAAAGTAAAAGTAAAAGTAAAAGTAAAAGTAAAAGTAAAAGTAAAAGTAAAAGTAAAAGTAAAAGTAAAAGTAAAAGTAAAAGTAAAAGTAAAAGTAAAAGTAAAAGTAAAAGTAAAAGTAAAAGTAAAAGTAAAAGTAAAAGTAAAAGTAAAAGTAAAAGTAAAAGTAAAAGTAAAAGTAAAAGTAAAAGTAAAAGTAAAAGTAAAAGTAAAAGTAAAAGTAAAAGTAAAAGTAAAAGTAAAAGTAAAAGTAAAAGTAAAAGTAAAAGTAAAAGTAAAAGTAAAAGTAAAAGTAAAAGTAAAAGTAAAAGTAAAAGTAAAAGTAAAAGTAAAAGTAAAAGTAAAAGTAAAAGTAAAAGTAAAAGTAAAAGTAAAAGTAAAAGTAAAAGTAAAAGTAAAAGTAAAAGTAAAAGTAAAAGTAAAAGTAAAAGTAAAAGTAAAATTAAAAGTAAAAGTAAAAGTAAAAGTAAAAGTAAAAGTAAAAGTAAAAGTTAAAGTAAAAGTAAAAGTAAAAGTAAAAGTAAAAGTAAAAGTAAAAGTAAAAGTAAAAGTAAAAGTAAAAGTAAAAGTAAAAGTAAAAGTAAAAGTAAAAGTAAAAGTAAAAGTAAAAGTAAAAGTAAAAGTAAAAGTAAAAGTAAAAGTAAAAGTAAAAGTAAAAGTAAAAGTAAAAGTAAAAGTAAAAGTAAAAGTAAAAGTAAAAGTAAAAGTAAAAGTAAAAGTAAAAGTAAAAGTAAAAGTAAAAGTAAAAGTAAAAGTAAAATTAAGAGAACATGAAAGAGTACACGTAGAGAGAGCAAATATTTCCCTTCTGTTGCATAGTGTTAAAAATATGTAAATGTGTTCTTATTGTTTCTTGGAAATGTTGCTAATTTTTCTTAGGGTTTTTTTACAGAGAAAAAACGAAATAAATTTCGGCTTTGAGTGAGTTATTCGCGTTGTACAGATAAAAGAGTAAAGCGCTAAAAATGCACCTAATTAAGTTTCGTTTTTCATTTTAGCCCGCAGGTTAGTAATATAAAAACTAAGTCTGTTAATGAAAAATACAAAAAAAAATGTACGCACAACAACAAATATTATACGCTCATTTCTATGCGATTTTGTTGTATTTTTTCTTTGCATCATTTTTGTTTTGCATACATCCTTTTCATTAGCCTCGATATGTATGAATGGCATATTTTAATTGGATAAATGTACCACAATGTTTCATAGTTTTGTTGTGGGAATTCAACGTTTGTTGAGAGCTTGTGAGGCGATGTTTTCCTTTCGTGTTTCTTCTATTCGGCATCAGAGCTGTACAACGCTATTGAGACTTTTTTAAGGTCTTTTTTTGTTGGCCACTATTCGCCATAAATTGTTAAGGAAATTGTTTAGTCAGTAATTAACTAAAAAGAATTGGCTGTGTTCGGAGGGTAATTAAAACTCACAGAGTAAGCAACTTATTCTAGATTACGCCTTTGGCTCAAAAAGGGGCAAACAAGAGCCAAAATATTATTCAAATACACATTTTGTGCTCACCTTGTAGCTTTCATGTTTTGAGGAGGACTTCGCAGAGAAACGTAAGTTTATGTAGACCACGTGGAAGCAACCTACAGACCCATTTATTTTCGTAAACTCTTTCCTTTCCTATTCCAAGCCTTATCAACACATTTCAAGCAATAAATCGCCACTTTACTCAAGGGAAACTACCAAACTAGACAAGAGCCATAAAATAATCGATTCAATATCCCAGCAATTACATGGAAATAAGGTCCAAAGTGTGCAAAGTTGTAATAAGCAACGCTTCAAAAGGATGACAAAAATAGCCAACAGCAATGAAAGAGAATTAAAAGATAACAGATGAAGTACAAAGAGTAAACTCCATTGCTTCCCATGAAAATGCAAAACCAAAACAAAAAGATGAAATTAATTAAGGAAGTCTAAGTGCAGGTGAAAGCGGCAATTATATACCTAGAACTTGGTAAATAAAATAAAATAAATCAAGTAACATAAAATAATATAATAAAATAAAATAAAATAAAATAAAATAAAACAAAAAAATAAAATAACATAAAAATAAAATAAAATAAAATAAAATAAAATAAAATAAAATAAAATAAAAAATAAAATAAAATAAAATAAAATAAAATAAAATAAAATAAAATAAGATAAAATAAAATAAAATAAAATAAAATAAAATAAAATAAAATAAAATAAAATAAAATAAAATAAAATAAAATAAAAAAATAAAATAAAATAAACTGAAATGAATAAAATAAAATAAAATAAAATAAAATAAAATAAAATAAAATAAAATAAAATAAAATAAAATAAAATAAAATAAAATAAAATAAAATAAAATAAAATAAAAAAATAAAATAAAATAAAATAAACTGAAATGAAATAAAATAAAATAAAATAAGATAAAATAAAATAAAATAAAATAAACTGAAATGAAATAAAATAAAATAAAATAAAATAAAATAAAATAAAGTGAAATGAAATGAAATAAAATAAAATAGAATGCAATTAAATACAAATAAATAAACCATAATAAACGTAAAATTATTAATTAAAATGAATGTTTAAACAATATTTAGTAAACAAAATTACAACGCTTTGCCTTTTAAGCACAACTAGGTATAAAAAAGGAAACAAAAATTGCTTAAAAGCGGTCGACTGGTAATAAATATCATTTTCACCATCATTTTCAGTAAATTTACAATAAATTTCCCTTTGGAATTTCGCTCACTTAAATCAATGCAATTTTCTGATACAAAATCTTCCTTTTAAATTATGATTACAATTTTTATGAGCCGTTCGCTAAAGCGTTTTACATAAGCAACATTGATGTTGAAAAGCAATTTAAAAAGGGATCGGTATTTTGTTATCGAAAATTAGCATCCGCAACACTTTGACCCCAAGCGCTGATGTTGATGTTTGAGCATTGGGGAAATTACACAAAATCAAAATCCAAACCGCCAATTAAGAGTTGAGCTACAATTTCTTCTTTAACCCGCATGCAACTCAATTAACACTTTGACAGCCATTTATTTAGAATTTGTATGTGGTTCCTTTCAGAGCAAAGCAAAGTGGTGGCTGTGCGTTTGTATGTACATATTCCTGCGAAGTTTCAGCTAATTTCAATCAGCCGTCAAACAGTTTGAGATTACCAAATGAATCAATACTAAACAACCAGCAAGAAACTGTGTGCCCAAATTAGCACACTGAGGAGTAAGGTAGGTCAAAAGGGTAATGCGAAACTGCCACATTTTTGATATGAAGAAACTTTAGAAAGGATAATGGAGCTACCGATATTAGAGTCGATTACAGTGGAGTTTTCCAATAAATCGTAAAATGACCTTTACCTCAGAAGAAGTTGAATAAGGATTAGAGCAAGAGCATAACTCAAACTACAATATAAACGTTTTAGAAACAAAAAAAAAGTTTGTCCAAAAAGAATCTTTGTACTGAGGTCAGTTGAGCCCACTTGGAAAAGCAATCATTTTGAACGCTCATAACTTGATATCCAATGGGGACTATCATCCTTTTAAAAGAGCAACGAAAATATTTACCACGTGTTTTCGGCTTGTGAATTGAGTTGTTTGTTGTACATTAATACCCAACAAACATTTTTGTAAATAAGTCTTTCAATGTCAAATAGTCCCGTAGTTGAAAAACTCGTTTCTTCCGACTAAAATTCTTCATATCAAAATCCAACGAGTTGAAGTTTTGCTATTTAATTTGGCAGTTAAATTTTTTTGTATTGTATCTGAAGTTTTCAGAAGTGCTTTTTTTTGTTTCCTTTTTCAATATTAAGAGTTTCTGAATTTATTCTTTTTTTTTAATATTCTATTGAAATTTAATTATTTATTATTTATTTGGACCAAATAAAAAACACCATTCTTGAGTATAAGACAGGTTTAATACAAAAAAAATGCAAAACAAAATTCAACAGCAAACTTCGATTTATTCAGTTTTGAAAAATCGAAATTTTTTAAAAATTAAAAATATTTTTCCAAATTTTTGTACACCTTTTTTTTAACTCAAAAAGTTTTCCAAATATTGAAAAAAAATTGCAAATCAAGAAAAAGGTAAAATTTTGAAATTGTTTAATATAAAAAAATACATTTTTTTCATTAGCAGAACTTTGTTTCTTGATTAGACAAAAACAAAAAAAAAATTAAGAGTGAAATTTAAAAAATACATATTTTTTGGAAAAAAATTAAAAATTTTGTGCGTAAGTAAAGCTTTCTTTTATGAAAAAAAAATAAAAAAAATTGTTAATTTACTTTTCTTTAACAGAACTTCACAACGAAAAATTATCTTTGAAAAAAAAAAATTACAAAACGAAAAAAAAATATTTTTGAAATTGCATAGTTTAAAAAAAAATATATTTTTTTTGTTCATTAGCAGAACGCTTTATTTTAAAAAAAATAATTTAAATTTTTTGCTTTAGCAAAACTTACCTTTATGATATGTTTCTATCGCTTTACACGACTTTCACTATGCTTACTGGGTACTCATATTGTAACATTAACGTTGTCAAGCGCCACATTTGCGATAACTCCCACATGTGTTGCATGGCATGAGTCCAACACACAGATTTGTTAGCAAACATAGGCGAAGAAGACCAGCGAACGCGCTTTCCGAGAAACTGAAAAAAGTTTTTGCTTCAACCCTTTTTCTTTATAAACCAGCGCTAAGTTGCTGATATTTGATAAGTTTCATGGCAATTCGCATGAGGTTAAAGCAAAACTTTTTCCACAAAACCAAAGCTGTGATGTAAAAATAAAAATAAAAAAACAGAAAAACATAAAAAAAAATAATCAAGAATTAAGTGTGATTTAGAAGACAAAAATATGCTGCCCTCGTATGTCACCAACTTCGTACGCCTTTCGTTTGATATCTCATAGATAAATTACGTATTTATGAAGTTCAAATTTCATAGCGGTTTCATTTCATCGTCCTCTGGTTACACTTGCACCTCACATTTTGCCAGCGCTGAGTAAAAAGTTTTTACTTTCTAACTTTAAAAGGCTTGAGGGAATATAAATATTAGAGCACATGTGGAAGAGTTATTGTGTATAGGTGAAAATTTAAAAGGTGGGACTTAGAAGGCTGTTAGTTAAATTCTTTATTTATTTTATTTTATTTTAATTTATTTTATTTTATTTTATTTGATTTTAATTTATTTTATTTTATTTTATTTTATTTTATTTTATTTTGTTTTAAGTTAAATTCTTTGTTTATTTTATTTCATTTCATCCTATTTTTATTTTATTTTATTTTATTTTTTTTATTTTATTTTATTTTATTTTGTTTTATTTTATTTTATTTTATTTTATTTTATTTTATTTTATTTTATTTTATTTTATTTTATTTTATTTTATTTTATTTTATTTTATTTTATTTTATTTTATTTTATTTTATTTTATTTTATTTTATTTTATTTTATTTCATTTTATTTTATTTTATTTTATTTTATTTTATTTTATTTTATTTTATTTTATTTTATTTTTATTTATTTTATTTTATTTTATTTTATTTTATTTTATTTTATTTTATTTTATTTTATTTTATTTTATTTTATTTTATTTTATTTTATTTCATTTTATTTTATTTTATTTTATTTTATTTTATTTGATTTTATTTTATTTTAATTGCTCAGTTTGTCAATAGTCCGAGCTGAAAGTCCAGTATAAGGGCCAAGAAGCAGAGAACGAAGTATTGAAAGAGCCTCTCATCATAAAAATCCTGCTATATTTCATTTATTTTTTTTTATTAAATTTTAACTTATGGTATTTCTTAAAAAAAATTATTCAATGGCTTACCCTTTTCTCATTTACTATGTGCGAAGTTTTTGCCTGATTTGTATTGCTTTCTGGTTAACGTATTGTTGAAAATCTGTCTACACATTTAAAAACTTTTTAAATGAAAAGCTCAAAGAAGGCGTGGGGCAATGTTATATATGTATAGTTTATATGTATCAAACTTTCTGCACAGTTAAATTTCGATTAAGAATTCTACTAAAACTTGGAACAATTTGAAAAAACAAAAAAAAAACTTTGTTTGGTCGCCTAAATGAACTTTAAACTAGGAAAAGCTTTAAGAGTGCGATATTGATAATGCGACTATGTGGAGAGGTGTTTAACTTGAAGCGAGGATATCTGGACTTACTGCTCTTCTTAAAAAGACACCAAGTTGAAAAATTGTTCGACAATATTGGAACCAGATAAGGTACCGATGTTCCAGTAAACAGTATACCCATGGAGTCTTCAACGAAAGTCCTCTAAAGTTGGTGGCACGCGTTCTACACAAGTTCCACAAACAAAAAAGTTCCAAGAGAAAAAATTCGGGGAAACCCCATTAATTGCTTATTCATGTTTTCTTTTCCACACTCAAACCATGAACCAATGTCCTTTCTACCATCAACAATGTTGCTTTTATTTTAATTCACCCTTTCTCTCATCCACATTTACTTATCATTCCAAATTAAAATATTAATTCTTACATTAAAGTGTTATAAACGACTGTAATTACCGTTTGCAGATGTTCTTTGTTGCATATACATATGTGCTTAAATATATATAAAACAAGGAAATATGTGTAGACATATCATTGGTGAAGGTGCAAAAGTGCTTATGTTTAATTTCATATAGAAACCTTTAAAAAAGGAACATTTGGCAGTCGACACTCTCAGATTTTGATGAAATTTTTCTTAGACCTACATTTTACTTACACATACAAAGCCACATTTTTAGAAATCTCATTTTTGAGAAATTGTGGGCGTGGCAAGTCCTTTTAGCTGTCATTTATACGGAGGAGCTCACCCAATTTTCAATATTTTTGTACCATTAGAAATTATTTAAATCAGATTTCGAAATTACACAGATAAAATTTGTTTATAAAATATTCTAAAAATAAAATATTAAACTAAAAAACAAATGTTTAAAAAAAAAATTTTATGTTACACTGAAACATGTGAAGCACTGAAAAAACAAAATTAAAAAAAAATAAATTAGTAAACACTTCAAAGGCTAAGCGTTTAAAAAAAATTTAGTAAAATATTTTTAATATATAAAACATATCTTAAGGCTAGTTTTTTTTCTTTTCAGAAATATACGCTGAACAAATTTTTTGATAAAATAAAAAACATTAAATTTAAACTAAAAAACACTTCAAAGGCCAAATGACTAAAAAAATTTATTTAGAAAGGTCTACTCAATTAGTACAAATTTTATATTACACTGAACAATTTTTATAGATAAGAAATAAAATATAAAATAAAAAACATTTGAAAAAATTTTTAATTGTGTAAACAGTTCGAAGCCAAGCGTTTAAAAAAGATTTAGTAAAGTATTTTTAATACATGAAACATATCTAACAGACCACTGTTTTTTTCTTTCCAAAAATATACACTGTAAAAGTTTTATATTCTTACACTGGAATTTTTTTTGCTAAAATAAGAGCAATAAAAGTTTAAACTAAAAAATCACTTAAAGGGCCAAATGCTAAAAAAAATTATTTTTAATTACTACAAATTTTATATTACACTGAAAATTGTTTTTTGATAAAATAGGAAAAATAAATTTTTAAACCAAAAAAATACCTCAATTTTTTTTCGAAAAGTCTACTTAATTAAAAAATAAATTTAAATAAATTTAAAAAATTCTATCGCTTTAATATACTCGGCATATCTTGGAAGCTGTTTCCGCGAGCAGGTATCGCAGTCAATATGGATATAAGGGGGTCTATATACATGTCACAAAAAAAGAACTACCCCTCAATGATGCACTGCAACCTCATTTTTGTTCTCCTTTGGCCATTCTTGCATGCAGCACTGACCTTATTAAACTTACACTAAGAGGTACCTCATACCAAGTTCAATCCTGTAACCTTCAACAAAGGTTAACCTTCATTGCAGAGCGCCTCTATGTCCAAAAAAGCAGCTACGATCAAAACGGTGAGAAAATATGACTAGTCAGCGATGACAGTAGCCTCACATAATAAAATCTCACTTTTCAAACAAAAGTCGTTTACACGGTTTTGCACCTGCAACATTAACATTTACAAATAAGTGTTATAAGTTTAAAATTTCAAGTGAACAAACCAGAGAGACAAAGAAAAACGCTCAGGTAATAAGTGTCAGTGGCAGCAAAAGACACTATCATTAAAAATATGGTGAAAGCATTTAACAACACATATAATAACAACAACAATAACAATAACAACAACAGCGAATTATATATGGAAAATATGCACTTTTAGGGAAATTTTAAATTATTTTGCACCACAAAAAATTGTGTGACTTATCTTCAAAGAGAGTGATCGACTATTAACACTTTTTATTTATAGTGAGCTAAATTGATCGCAACTTGTCACTTTTGAGCATATTTGGGTGGAAGTAATTTTGATTTGTGTAGCATATCTACTTATAGGGGTAGAAAGTGGGTATGTTCGACTCTACTGGTACAGGCACGAACTGGACCTGATTCATCCCAAACTCATCCTAGACTAATCGCGATTTTTTTGCAGCCATTTTCATAATATTTCGTTAGTCAACCAAATGCTACCAATAATATTGACATAATTTACAGTTAATGCACAATGCTGCGGATGCACACACATACACTCACACATAAGCACTCGCATACGCACACATAGGGAGCAAAAGAAATGGCTTTATGCACCTGCTGCATTCGTTTTGTTATTGTAATTATTTTGCATTCACAAACAATTTTAAGTGGCGGTCTTTTGTAATTTTCGCTTTGCTAACAGTGTTGCTGTTGTTGTTGTTGGAGGAAATCTTTAATTACATTTCGTTGCATTTTTGAAGTATTGCAGCATATTTTTGCTCCCATAGTTAGTCTTTTCATTTTTGTAGTCATTACTTTTTTAATTTTTTTTTTTTTTTTTTTCAATTTATTTTATTGGAATTTCATTTCACAACTTTCTGGTCGATTGGTTGTACAAAGCGAGTTTTATGTTAACTTTATTTGGTTGAAATTTGGGATGTGCCCTTATTCGATTAATCGATTAATCAAAAAGGCGATTAATCAATTAATTAATCGAGTAAACACCCTTTTTGATTAATCAAAAATTATAATTAATGGATTAATTGAGTAATCGAAACTATCATTTTATGTTTAATCAAAATTTTGATTAATCAATTAATCGCTTCATAAATTATTTCACTTCTGAAACTCATCGATTACATAGCCTGTTTTATCGTTAGATAATAAGTGAAAACCTTTCATGGTCGGCATTCCAAGGTGATGAAGTCGGTTGGTCGATAACTTAAAAAAAGGTAGATCATTAGTTGACTCAGTTTTTTTTACTAATTCCGCTGAGTTTTAAAAATTTATTTAAATATAAGTAACCTGGAGGATCGATCATACAAACAAGGTGAGAAGACCTAGCATGACGTTGAAGGAGCAGCAAAAAACTGAGAAAATCAATATAACACACTGGCGAAGAACTGCTACTACAACAACAACCTAGAATATGCCAAGACGAGTATTTTTGTAACAGCAACAATTTCTGTAACACAGCTTTCATACTATTTCGAAGGGTTGCCGGAGCGAATTTGTTTTAAAAAGCTTTTCTAAAGGACTTTGATGGTTTTTTAGACTCCTCCATAGGACTGAGACCTAGGCTAGCAGGCGCAGACGTCAATTACAAACTCTAACCAGCTTTTCTCTATTTCACTGAAGAGCTCACATAAAAATAATCAAATTCAGTAGCAAACTAGACAAACTCATTAAGAAACTGCTTGTGGATAGGAGATAAGCTTGCTTCCAATGTGCTTAGCTAACAGACACATGGTCAATTAGATTTCACACACTTTCCCAACAACATCTTATTTTGCATGAAAATTCCAAATTTCCTTTTTTTCTAGCTTTGTTTGTCTTGCAATCTTTCAAGGACGAACCAATTAGCCTCTAGACATGCGGTTGACAAGGTGATCTCACATACAAGAAACTAAGCATACACAAACAAATTTACATATATATAAATATATACACATATCCATATACATACGTTTTATGTAAAAAGAACCTTTACCAATGCCAACAAACACCTATGTCAACTACGTTCAGTAAAGAAAAAAAAATGAAAGAAAAAAATGGCTGCAAGGACACAGAGCCAAATAAGCCGAGTTGTTACTGAACTTGACTTTCGACGTTGTGTAGCCAAGCGAGCTAATATCAAGCAAATGTCATGGTGCCTTAAGCCAACCACATACCAAGTTAGGAGTTATGCTTTAAGGCAAAAAATCTATGTAAATGAGTATGTTTATGCGACAAACATTAAATTAGCATATGTTATGCAAACATAGTATGTTATGGCAGACGTATGTACATTAGTGCGGATCGGTCCCTATAAAAAAAAAAAGTTTTTCCAGTCCACCCCTAGGATTAAAAATATTTTGAAGGCGATCGCAAAAAAAAATTTTTTTTTTGCCACGCCCCCCTAATGGGCGTGTTTTGACACTACGTCGCCATTTTAAGTCCGATTTTAATGAGGCGTACACCGTTATCCATGGCTTGCAAGCCGCCACAATTCTTACCTTAGTTACTGTTAAAGAAAAAGTTTCACAGAATTTAAAGGCCTTTTCGTCAGACTAAAAAAAATGGAATTTAGGTATGATGTGTTCGAGTCACTACTAGAATTTGAACTCGGAGTAAAAAATGATTAAGGTATGAATTGTGGCCCTGAACAACGGTGTACGGCTCATTAAAATCGGACTTAAAATCCCGACGTAGTGCCAAAAAAAGTAAATAGCCCATCTCAGGGGTGGACTGGAAACACTTTTTTTGTCGATGCACCCTAATGTACATACTCGTACTCTAAGGGAAAATAGTTTAAAAAAAAAACTACCTTTATAGAAACTAACCAAAAAGCAGAGAGAGCACGAAACCTTCATTGAAAAGTGAAATGTAGCCTTGGTTAGGAAGTGTGGCATGCGTGCGGGCTGAAACAAAGCAAAATTTCACGACTGTACTCCTCGGCTACCCACCATACCAAGTTCGAGCTCCCATTTTTCTTAATTTATTTTTGGTTCGCACGCCTGTCACTGTATGTTTGGCATTTTTGGGCTGTTTGCCAAATTTCACTTGTCAGCTACATAGCTCCAGTTGCTTGCTTTGTGTGACTTTTCTTTGGACTAAAATGGGAGTACTCAAATTGCATCAAGATTAAGGTTGAACTACGGAAAAGAAAGGCAACGTTGACCACGATGAGGGGTGGGTACTGAATAGGAGTACCAAGTTCGAGTAAAATTGCACCTTTTTTCGGATTTCCCTATCTAAATTCGTCGTAAACTAGAAAAATAGTCAATCATGCGGCTGAGTTGCTAATGCAGATAGATGAACAGATCCAAATCTTCATGGGATATCAAAGATCAATCAAAGCTCTTAACACTATTAAAGCAACAGCCATACAAATTCAAGGTATCAGGAATCTTGTACCCCCTCCTCCTCCTTGCAGAATTTAGTATAAGATTCTCAGCAACTTTCCTCAAAAAAGGATTGCCAAGTCGCAAGCATCCGTCCTAATACTTCGACTTCGAGCCAGAGAGGAGAAGGAGTTGCAACCAATTGTGGCGTACTGCATATCTCCATTTTGTGTACACCATTTACAGTCCAATGGGTATGGAAAAAAGGCAGTAGAGGAAGGCGATCTTGCGTAAGGCGGTACGTTGGAGAAATTAACGTCCATGGAAAGCAGAAGGGATTGTTTGTCGATAATTGTTCAACTACCATCTCGTTGTTTTAGCATCAACTAACCAAAAACCAGTGGTTTACGTACGAGGACAACTCACATTAAAATAGTTTAAAAACTGGTTTCGACCCTCCGCTGTAGGCGGTATCTCTCCGAGTGTATTCACAGAAAAAGAAATTATCTGTCTTGGTATACGCCGTTTAAAGACACCTTGCAACCTATAGGGAACTGAGGAGCTCACCGAAAATTGGAAGAGGAAATATTTTTGGAAGTCACCTTCACCGAACCCTGGAACCACCCCACTTCTTTCCAGGAGGGGATGGGACCAGGAAATTCGGCCAAGACGCTGACCGAGTGGGTAGCCATCTCAGCCCGCACCCAGTCCCAGTGAGACCGGAAACGCCTCTCCCCATTGGGGTTCGAGTCAAAGACCCCCAGAAGAATGCTACCTCTAGCAACCTCTGCAAACGTGGGGCCTAAGACTCTAGCCCTTTTTGGGTTAGAGGCGCTTGACCCAGCCTCCATGGACCTGTTGCGTTTCTCGGTCCCCTTTTCTACTGCCGGACGACTGCCGTCGAAGTCCGGACACACCAATTTGGCCCACTCTAGTTCGGCCTTTACCTCTGCCACGTCACCAGGCAGCGCCTTGGTAAGTAGGTCTGGCATATACCAGGACCTCCTTAGGATCCTAAGCGCAGTGCGCTTATGTCTGGACCGCACGTTTTCCAGCTTTGGCCTATCGCAGGCCCTACTGAAAGCCGTGGGCGTAGGGAGAGGGTTCCTCGAGGCGAGCGCGCCGACCTCGGCTTTAACCCCAGTATCGAGCCGCTTACTGGGTACGCCTTCGCCGGCGGTCTCAGCTCTCTTGGTCGCCCCTCCCTCACCCACAACTACCAGTTTCCCCCTAGCACCAGACTCCGGCATCGCCTGGAGGCTGCGTGCTCTCTCCCTGTATGCCGCAGCGCGGCTAGTAGAGGCGCCCTGCATCGCACGAGCGCCGTATCCTGTGGGGGTTCTCCCCTCCGACTTTGTTGGAGTGTCGGCCTCCTTATTTTTTTTGTTTTTATTATTGTTTTTTTCCATGATGTGGTCCCACGAGTAGCGGAGAAAGGGTCGTCCGCCCCGAGCAGAGATCCGCATACCCGGGGTAAGGCCAAAGATTACAACTGGGACTGGCCATGATCCCAGAGGGCACCGTTATAGACTGGGCTATTTAAAGGGGCCCCCAGCCAGGCTGATCCTCGGCACGGTTCATGACGCATGACACCTTGATCCAGCCCCTACCTCACGACCATAGTCAGAAATCACTTCAATACGCCAGAGCTATTGAGGGAGCCAAGACGTAAGGACGTGATATCTGACCTTAGCTGGATACCTTCTGTACGGGAGAGTACTGAAGTACCAACCTGTACAGAACACTGTAGTACCCATTACCAGTCGGCACCCTCTTGGAGGGTTCAGTCTGATAGTAAATTATTCGCGATTTAAAATGAATGAAAGAGCAATTCTAAATAATTAATAATAAATAAAAAAAACGCCTACCACTGTCTTAAATATAGTTACATATACGAATGTATCCAAACCTATCTTGTGAAGCTCAGTTGCTTCTCAGTGAGGAAATCTTACGCATCATTGCTCAGTCCATTCCGATTCAGGATCAAAAAAAGCACAGCGAAAAAATTAAAATTGTTTTTCCAAACTTTCCTCAAACTTGCAAATAATAGCCAAACCTAATCAACGAACCCCTTATCTCCATCAATCATTTCAAACAAATCTCATTCCATTGTTTAATAAACTAAGTAATAAATCCATTAAAACAAAATTTCCATACCGAAATGAGATTTACACACTTAACAGCAACATCATCATTGCCAACAAAAAAAAAAAAAAAAAATATTCAATTTAATTTTCATCTGCATTTAAATGAAGTTTGCTGCAATTGAGTGGCTACGACAAGTCATTGCTTAAAATTGAGTCCGAAAATCAAATTTTCAATCATAGCAAAATTTTAAAATTTTTGCAAAGTGATTTTGTGTTTGAAAGACCATTCTCTAAGATTTAAGTTCACAACGCAGCTGACAACAGCTGTCACTAAACGTCCACAACATAGACCAAACACTACTGTCAAAACTGACGTTGTCAGAAAATTTGCAATTCAAAATTACTTCCCGAACACACAACTCACACACACACACACACAGTTACCAACTACATGCGCACAATCAGACATATGTACATACATAGATAGTGTAACTGCTGAACAAAAATGGGTAAAAATGTGGTTAGAAAGTGAAATGAGTGAAACGAAAATATTGATTCGAAAGTGGGTAGTTTTATGTGGCGAATATCATGTTTAAATGTGGTGAAATTGTAACTCCCCACAGTTGTTTAACGCTGCATACTTTTAGGCGCTATTGTTTTTTTCATACATATTTCAAAAGTATAAATTTTTATAGACCTCCATGCGCAAGATTTTAAGATGGTCTTGGCACTCGAAACTGGTTAGCCATAGCTCATAGGGCCATAGTAAATTCAAGTTGAATAGTTGAACAGTTGAGCAGCTGATGCGCTGAAACGCCTAAAACTCTGCAGCGCATTCGAATTAAAAAGTGGTGATAAGCGACAGATTTCAAAAGTATAGTAAGATAGAGGGCGGAACTGGCGAAACTGTGGAGATGACATGCAAAAATAAAAGTGACAAGGAAGGCGCTTGCAAGTAAGCGTATCTGTTTGAACATGGGCACAGCTGATAAAGTGAGTTGAGTGAGGCATTCGATTAGCGCAAGTGTGAGAATATTTTTGTGAATAAAATGACTACAGCAACAAAAGTGCGTAGTAAGAGTTGAAGGAAACGAAAAAAAAGAAGCTGAGAAACGCAAAAAACGTGTCGCACTTGAGTGCATAACAAATCAAGCCAGACACAAAGATAGCTGTGCGAGACGAGCTGGTGTCTTAATATTGTCTTAAACTTTAATGCCAGTAAAATGAAGCGTCTTTATTATGGCAAGGGTATTGATAAGAATCAGATTTTGTTCAAGTCCAACCGGGACGGAGTGATTACCTTTTCTCTGTCTTCGGCATTAATTGGCCAATTGGTTTCTACTAACCTCATAACTATCCCAAAACTTGCAAAAGGCCCAGGTAGCATGAAAGTACAGAGCTTGGCGCCTGAAACCTCGGACAGAATCAAGAACAAAAATCTCACTTTGAAAAGTTATTCCTTCCTTCAGCATAGCGGATTCGTAAACTCTTCTGCTGATGACTTCATTAAAATGACTTATTCGACGACCATCCTAAATACGACATGGACGACAGAGATATATTTTTTGGCAACTTTATATCCACCTCGATTATTCTAGCACTCCTTTGCATCTTTCGTTTGATTCCCATATTGTACTAATCCATTTTCGATCAACCTGATCGTTAGATTAATCGATAACTTCAAAAGCGGTAAGTTATCGAAATAAGGCGTACCTTAAACTTTAAGCTAGAGATCAAGTAATACAACGGGGAAAGATGCATTCGATTCCGTAGAATTGTTTTTGAGTGATGTGCGAGCAAACTTTTTGACATACAGACAAAAACTTAAAAAAGAAAACCTTTTGTTTTGGGCTCTTTTGAACCTCCTATTACAGCTTTATTATATGCTGAGATAAACAATTTTCTGTGTATATGTTTATGACTGGACTTCTTCTTAACGGGCAGACCGACATAGCATATAGCTGCCATATAATCGATAGTTTCGATAAATGGGTTTTGGGCTATAAATTTTGCAGTGGAAAAGCTAGGAACGTAAAATTTTGCCGGTGTGATACCTGTTATGTATGTAATCTGTGTAGTGAAAATTAGCTAGATCGGACCATTCTAACATATAGCTCCCATATAATCGATAGTTTCGATAAATGGGTTTTGGCTTTTAAATTTTGCAGTTGAAAAGCTCGGAACATAAAATTTTGCAGGTTTGGTACTTATTACATATGTAATCTGTGTAGTGAAAATCAGTCAGATCGGAGCATTATAACATATAACTCCAATATAATCGATAGTTTCGATAAATGGGTTTTGGGCTATAAATTTTGCAAATATAAAGCTAGGATAAATGGGTTTTGGCTTTTAAATTTTGCAGTTGAAAAGCTCGGAACATAAAATTTTGCAGGTTTGGTACTTATTACATATGTAATCTGTGTAGTGAAAATCAGTCAGATCGGACCATTATAACATATAGCTGTCATACAATCGATTGTTTCGATAAATGGGTTTTGGCTTTTAAATTTTGCAGTTGAAAAGCTAGGAACATCAAATTTTGCAGGTTTGGTACTTATTACATATGTAATCTGTGTAGTGAAAATCAGCCAGATCGGAGCATTATAACATATAGCTCCACTATAATCGATAGTTTCGATAAATGGGTTTTGGGCTATAAATTTTGCAAATATAAAGCTAGGAATATAAAATTTTGCAGGCTTGGTACTTATTACATATGCAATGTGTGCAGTAAAAATCAGCGAGATCGTAAATGCATAACATATACATAGCTGTGAAGAGTTTGTACCGAAGACAGCCATTTTCTTACTTGTTATATTGACTTTCTTCGCTAAAACTCACAGCTGAGTATATAATATTCGGTTACACCAAAACTCGCACTTCCTTACTCATTTATTTATTCAAAATATGTTTAGCCTCAATAGCTTGCTATTTACATAAATCCAGAGAAGCTATAAAATCGAATGTTTCATTATTATTTACATGCATTTTCCTTTCGCGTTTCACCTTTTGCTTACAAACTTATTTAACACATACATACATACATATATATTATATTGAACGATACCTGCGTGCTACTCGATATAGTAACTTTACAATATCTGAACCCATCATATTCGCAAAAAAAAGTATACCATTTCACTTTATTCTACTGCTTCTTCTACTTCATCGTTGTAATAACCGAATCACTTTTTATAGCCAAGATTGCTATTGCGTATACGCAAACCTGCCAATTTAAAACTTTTCACTGCCATTTAAAGTTGAATTTCCCATATCCCACTACACTGAGTACCCAGTAGGGAAGTTAGTAAATATTGATCCACTTAATTTTGTGTTACGGAACTAGAGTTAATAGAGCCAATTAGAAACTAGTTTGATCGTCGCATTGACTTAGAATATTATTAGACTAAGCCAATGGAAGAACAAGTAGAATCTCCGCTAGAAACGTACCAGTTCAGAACTAGTCACTTCCTATTGCACACATATTCACCTTTGTATCTGTTACTACACCCCCCGCACTCAAACTCTATGCGTCCTTTCCTTCATATTAAGCACCAAACCACAGTCTTGAGGGCCATTTAAGTGTGTATGTGTGTGTGAGTGCTTTTTCTTTTACGATCGCATCACTTCCATAAACTTGGCCGCAAATGACATTTTCCAAGTGCATCAGGTGTGCCACAAAAATGCACAATTGGTGCAAATCTCGATAGCTTCAAACGTACAAACAAACTTTCAGCTGCTAAGACTTTAAAGCGAGTCTAAAATAATATCAATGTATTGGTGATGCTAGAAAGTTTTGTTTGTATTGCTGTGTGTATGTTGGCATACTTTTTTCTTAGCTGGTTTTGTTGTTATACTCAAAGTGTCATCTCTTCAGCATCTCTGTTGCATATAAGCTTAAGATGAAGAGTGTAGCGTAGAGCGGGCCATTTTAAAGTTTTTAACCTAAAGTTTGCCATCTATTAGTCTACACTGTTGCGCCCGCACTGCTTTGACGGTCGTGCAGGTGTATAGAGATATGTATACATACAGGGTCTCTCTAAAGGTTGGGGACGGCAACTTAAAATATACAATTAAATAAAAAAAAATAAAATAAAATAAAATAAAATAAAAAAAATAAAATAAAATAAAATAAAATAAAATAAAATAAAATAAAATAAAATAAAATAAAATAAAGTTAAATAAAATAAAATAAAATAAAATAAAATAAAGTAAAATAAAATAAAATAAAGTAAAATAAAATAAAATAAAATAAAATAAAATAAAATAAAATAAAATAAAATAAAATAAAATAAAATAAAATAAAATAAAATAAAATAAAATAAAATAAAATAAAATAAAATAAAATAAAATAAAATAAAATTAAGTAAAACAAATAAAAATAAAATAAAATAAAGTAAAATAAATAAAAATAAAATAAAATAAAATAAAATAAAATAAAATAAAATAAAATAAAATAAAATAAAATAAAATAAAATAAAATAAAATAAAATAAAATTAAGTAAAATAAATAAAAATAAAATAAAATAAAATAAAATAAAATAAAATAAAATTAAGTAAAATAAATAAAAATAAAATAAAATAAAATAAAATAAAATAAAATAAAATAAAATAAAATAAAATAAAATAAAATTAAGTAAAATAAAATAAAATAAAATAAAATAAAATAAAATAAAATAAAATAAAATAAAATAAAATAAAATAAAATAAAATAAAATAAAATAAAATAAAATAAAATAAAATAAAATAAAATAAAATAAAATAAAATAAAATAAAATAAAATAAAATAAAATAAAATAAAATAAAATAAAATAAAATTAAGTAAAATAAAATTAAGTAAAATAAATAAAAATAAAATAAAATAAAATAAAATAAAATAAAATAAAATAAAATTAAGTAAAATAAATAAAAATAAAATAAAATAAAATAAAATAAAATAAAATAAAATAAAATAAAATAAAATAAAATTAAGTAAAATAAATAAAAATAAAATAAAATAAAATAAAGTAAAATAAATAAAAATAAAATAAAATAAAATAAAGTAAAATAAATAAAAATAAAATAAAATAAAATAATATATAATATAATAAAATAAAATAAGCCAATAAAAGATTAAGCAAATTATCCAAATTGACTCAGCACCTATGCCGTTCCCTGTACTTACTAGTATATATGTAGGTGCTCTTGCAGCATAGTCGCTTTCTTTGCCTTGTCATTTTACTTTCTTCTTCTTCGTCTACTTGCCAATTCGGCTAGAGTTTTTCTTCATTTCCGGCTGCTATGCGCCAAGAATTGTGGCACGTGTGGCACGTTGCATGCCTCAAATGCCAGCAATTCAACGAACGAGCGTTTGGGCGCATATACTAGAGTAGCACGAGCGGAAGCAAAGAACGACGAATGAACGGACAAATGCGCTGGGACACCTGCTGCTGCAAAAGCTAGCTCTACAACGCGTCTCCACTACGCTGCTGTGTCATGACGCTGGTGTCATTGATGAGTTCAAATTGTGCTATTATTTTCACAGTATTTTTATTTTCAAGTTGGTGGTGTGCCGGCGGGCTGTGCTGCAGCAATGAGTAGCGCTACTCCAATTTAAGAAAAACTTGCTTCTTACCCTTTTGCCGCGCTTGTCGCCGTTGCTCATGCTTGAGAGATTTGAGTTCTTAAGTTTTTTGCTTTGCCTCAAGTTTTTTGAGAGGTCATTGTTAGCTCCACTACTACTTTTTTTCCTTTTTCTCTTTGTAGTTAGTTTTGTACAATTTTTCATTATCACTTAGCTTTTATTTACACAAGCAACTACAACAACTATGCACCTTTATTAGGTTCTTTTTTCAATACTCCCTTTTTTTCTTTGTGGCTACTTACTACTATTTTCAATTTGTACGCCCATTTTTTTCTCGGTTTTTTGCTTTTATTGCTGTCCTTGGGCGTGTTTGCAATGTTTTTTCCGGTTACCTCACCGCTGCCGGATATTGTTGGTGGAAAAAATGGCATATTTGCAATTTCCTGTTTGTGTCGGTGTGCGTGTGTGTGTGTGTGTGTGCATGTATATGAACTACAGCATCAATGACATCAACATTGGCTAAAATGATATTCATGAATATTAAAGTTTGTTCATTCGTTAGTATTGGTGTGTCAGCGTGTGCGTGTAGTTTTTACTGTTTTGCTGGTGACACATTTTTCAGCAATTTATCGTTTGTCTTAGATAAATATTTGTTTGAAAATTTTTGTGAAAAAAAAATTCCATCAATATTTACAAGAACAACATTTAAAGTTTATAAGTTATGCTAAACGTGCAGGTAAAAGCGCTTGAAAAAGTTATAAAATAAGCTGGATCATACTATTTTCAGAAGCAATTTAAAAGTTGAATATTAAAGGTTTTATATTTTTAGCTACTATGTTTGCTTATGGCGTATAGAAATATTAAATTACAAGCAGATTTGGTAGACGCTATGCTGGTGGAAAATTGACATATAAAAATACAGTGAGTGTCACTCTCAGTGGCCCGATTAGTTCTTTTAATATATTTTGACATATAAATCTTTTGGATCAGTGTTTCTAAGCCTTCACGAAATTTCTAAAATGTTTCAAATTTAAAATAAAAAAAATTTGTATTCGATTTTTTTAGAGTTAAGAAATCTACTTTAAATTAATAATCGAATTTTTTTTTATTGATTTTTGACACTTTTCGATTTTTTTTTATTTTGTATGCCAACTATTCAATCGAAAACAAGTAATTTTCATGTGAAAAAAAAAAAAATATTATGAAAAATTACTTAATCTTTTAAAGTAAAAACATTTCAATAAGTATACAAAAATTAAGAAATTCTGGATTTTTAGATTTGATTAATTGTTGTTGTAGTAAAACTCCCATGAGCTCAAATATATTTACGCATGCTAACATTCAAATGATTCAACTTAAAATTGACCCACATCGCATAAACACTCTAATATTTCATATTTAGTCATGAAACTTTGCTTTTAAACTATTAAAATTTTGTCTCTAAATAGCATAACAAAATCGCTGAATATTTCTTTTCAAAATCTAGTTCAGTTGAGTCATTGCACATAAATCGTTAGATTGCAAGTCTAAATTTTCATATATGTACATACATATACATATTTATACGAGCGAATATCGTGTCAATGCACTGTGCATGACATTCATGGCACCCAAATGCTCATACATGCGTGAAAAATGTGCAACTAAAACAAAATTAGGAAAATATTTTATATAAAACTTTCACATAAAATGTTGCCGACATTAAGGCGCAAGCAAGCAGATAGTGCAAATGGGCTGCTACTCAAATTCGTTTAGCACACATGGGATATCTTAAGTTGCATATGGGCGTGTGTATGTATGTGTTATGTGTCAAAGCTACGAAAATAGCAAGGCAATTGAAATAGTTACATACGTAGTAGATGAGAACATTGGAGTGCTTTAGTGAACTGATTTGAAGAAATTTCTGAGTGGACTCATAAGGGTGCTGCGTTGTACCAAAAACGGAATAATAATAAAAAAAATATTTTTTTCAATTAAAATGTTTGGGGATGTTATTTTATGCTACGTTATGTTATGTTATGTTATGTTATGTTATGTTATGTTATGTTATGTTATGTTATGTTATGTTATGTTATGTTATGTTATGTTATGTTATGTTATGTTATGTTATGGTATGTTATGTTATGTTGTGTTATGTTATGTTATGTTACGTTATGTTATGTTATGTTATGTTATGTTATGTTATGTTATGTTATGTTATGTTATGTTATGTTATGTTATGTTATGTTATTTTATGTTATGTTATGTTATGTTATGTTATGTTATGTTAAGTTATGTTATGTTATGTTATGTTATGTTATGTTATGTTATGTTATGTTATGTTATGTTATGTTATGTTATGTTATATTATGTTGTGTTTTGTTATGTTATGTTATGCTATGTAATGTTATGCTATGTTATGTTATGCTATGCTATGGTATGTTATGCTATGCTATGGTATGTTATGTTATGTTATATTATGTTATCTTATGTTAAGTCATGTTATGTTATTTTCTGTTAAGTATGTTACTTTAAGTTATGGTTTATTACCTTATATTATGTTGTGTACCGTAATCATACACAATAGGTTTATTTTATGTACCCATAACCGTAAGCATAACTGAAGCCATGGTGATTTTAAATACATGTGGCCATAAACACAGCCTGCAATTCACCGCTAATATAATCAAACCGTTAATGTTACATTTGCCGTAGCAACTATAGCCATAACCGTAACCGTAACCGTAACCATTAATACAACTGCTTTATTCGCAATTTCGCCTTCATATGCATCATCGTCTCTCTTTACTGCTGCATTCCGTCTGAATATAGCGTTAAACACACTCAGTGAACTCGAAAAAACTCCAGGACATGTTGTGTCCATGTCATGACTGCAGTCGAGATATTCATTGGGTTATTCCAAATAATGCTCTTCGGGATTGAGATACCAGAATATCACCTGCGGCGTTTCAAGACTGCTAACTTTTCAAAAGTGAATGAAAAAACTTTTTGATTCTTCCAAATTAAGACAATCCCTTCATTCCCCTCATCATCCTAACACTACCTAAAGCTGCGCCTAATTGGATACCATCTAACTTCAAACAAACTCCCATCTAGCAAACTTTGCAACAAATAATTTTTATTTTCATCATCCATCAACCACTAATGCTTCATCATAAGAGTCATTCGTTGACCGCAAATGAAATTAAAAATGTCTTTAATTGTTTTGCCACACATCATCACGAATCCCTTGTTACAATTTCATTTCTTTTTCAACTACTTTTCATCATTTAATCTTCTTGATTCTCACTTCATATTCGTTTCTGATGTGGCAGTTTCCACTTAAACTTGCAACTGAATTGCAATTGTGAAGACCTCACTCAAGATGAAAGACGAAACACGCACACATTTGTACGCACGCGAATTCACTCACACTATATCTGTGTGTGTGTGTGAGTATGTGTGTGTGTGGGATTACAACAACTGTTACAGCTGTTGATTACATTCTGTTAAATAATTAAACTGACATATTGTCTGCGCTTTTGGTAAGTGACAACATGGCAGAAGCAAATGAAGTACAGCTTGTTGCAGTTACAACTTACATGGCTGCTTACATAATTACATTTATAGAGATGTACATGTGTATGTACACTGACAAAAAAAAAGAGCGAGTAATTGTTAAAGGGAGTGGTAAGCAGGCAACAACTGTAAGGTCGGATATATGAGATCCCAACTTAGATCAAGTTTGACGGTTAGTAAAGTCGATTTCGTTCATGCGTGATCGCTTGCTTATGCGCAGCTATAATTCGCAAATGGTTAATGTTAACTTATGTTTAAGAAGAGAATTCGCCCTGACAGTAATTATAGTAAGTGTGGTTTTGGTAAGAGAGCCGGCAATTACCAAAACAAACCATAAGAAACTTCAATCTTTGCCCTGCACAACGCTCCAATATCGATCCTGTTTTGGTTGCGTCTATGGGGCGTGGAGAAGTGGTCATGCAGTCGCACCCTCAGTTATAATAAGCAGTTGGTTAAAGAGAAGAGTTCTTCGTGTCATTCAAAGAAGAGTTGTTGATATGATGGGCCTAACCGGGTTTAAATCATGTTGGCAGTCCAATAATCTCACAGCCATTAAATCACCTTACGCAGGATCTTGGATTATATCGGGTTTAGAAAATCGCTTTGCTTGTTTCGATTGACTCAGAGCGCTCCTTCTCAATTCTAATTGACGTCATTACTGTTACCTGGTGGACCAATTTAGGACCCTTTTCCCTATGCGCCAACACGCCAACCATCCATTATCATCATTGAACCTTTGACGAGAAAACCATACAAATTTTTCCAGAAATTAATCAAAATGAAAAAATAAAAATCCTAGCTTGGGGCCACTTCGTTCTCATGCGAGTTCTGATTTGCTCATTTCGCTATTTATTTTCGCTTTTACCACATTATTACAATTTGCTTACGTTTGTTTGTCCAGCTGTGCGTACCAATTCAGAGAGAATTTTTAATTAAACTTACTTAAACACTAACAAAAGAAATCGAAGGGAGCCTAAAGGACAACAGAAGCAAGCAGGGTAAAGCCTCCAAAGAAATGATAAAAAGGGGGAAAAAAATCTAAAAATCTAAAAACATTTAACATAGAAACAATAGAAGCTCGTAAGAAAACAAAAAAAAAACAAAAAAGCTTCAAGAAATTACAAAAAAAAACAGAAGAGAGAAGAATTATCAACCAAACGACTTGAGGAAACGGTTAACGGAAATATTCTGCTGAATGAAAACAATAGAAAACAGGATAATACAAAAATGGCGCACAAGTGCACTTAACGTCAACCGAGCAATAGGAAGTGCAATTGGTAGTGGCTGGCGCAAGAAAGTAGGATGTGGTGCCAACAAAAAAAAAAAAAAAAAATTTGTAAAAAAAAAAACAACAAAAACAAAAATATGCCTGCTTTGATTTCATTTAGCTACGCTGACGGCAAGTAATAATTTTACAAGCTAACGCGCTGGCAGCAGAAAAAAAAAACGAAGTGAAACCACGGCAACCCACGACACGAATAACCCAAAGCACTGCAGCAGTAAAGTGCCCAGGTAAAATGTTCTTAGGTAAAAAGTTCTCAACAAAGTGGCATCCAAATGGGTGAGCATTGAAGCGCTGCAATAGACAGCACGCCGTTCGTGATTTTCTTTTGTATGATAAGGCTCGCACAGTGAAGCACAGTGTGTCGTTTTGGTGTGTCATGGAAGAAAAAACTGGATTGAGAATGCAAGAAATATGGGCACAAAAAAAATCATTGTTAACTCTTGCTCCGCACGCTGACTAATCTAATCAGTTGCCTTTTTTTCAAAATTCCCTAAAAGCTTTGTTTATTCGAGCAGTAAAAGCTTGTGAATTAACGAAAATGTGTCGTTGCATACTTCAAGGCGCATTTTTGTTACTTTTTTTTGTTTCTTTCCTGAGAGCTTCAAAGACTTTTTCATCACGATTTAATTCGACAAGACCCCTAATGAAATTTTTCGGTGCTGAATTTCCTAAAATAATTTAACCCTCTCACGACCTCAAATATGATTTCAAACGAAATTTTCGAAAAAGGACCAAAGTGACGCTTTTAAGATAGAGCCAACCGATTAAAATATACTACAAATGTATTCTTTATGTAGTTTTACTATATGTTCGCGAGCTTCTTATTTGAATGCGACATGAATGTTAACCCTTTTTCCACTTTTTCTAAAAATTCCTTTTTTAGAAAAATTTTTCTAACGATAAAAAAATTTCTACTTGAGCTCCAAAGGGTTCTGAAACAAAGTAAACATTTTCCATCTTTTAGTACATTGTTGCTGTTGTTGCTGTTATTTGGAACAAAGGTTTCGGCAAGTCTTAGGGAGTTACTCTATTCAAAACCGCCCACTGTTCGCCGCTCTGAGATAATAAGCACAAATCTTTTTATACACTTCCTGCCGCATTTGAACTAAATTTCGCACACCTCTCCTTCCCTTACACTACGAAGGTGCACTCACGCGCCTAAGTTGCACCCCGCCACTGCACAGCGCACAAGCAATAACAAAGCGTATACTTTAAGGCGCGTAGGTTGTAATAAAATAAATACGAACTCGACTGCTGGCAAAATTTACTGAAGCGGTAAAAAAAGGTGTATAGGCCGTAGGCGTATTATTTTTGTTTTTGTAACTTACTTTGTAATTGTTCAACTTCTTCCGGTATTCTATTGTTTTATTGTCGGGGTTTCTTTGAGTTTATTTCGTGTCTATTGCATGCTGCGCCTAAAAGTATGCTATAGTGCGCTAATAAATTGATGACACGCAAAGCAGTTAGGCTGCGAAGTACTTCACGTCCTTTGTTAGCAAAAGGAAGGATCTTACTGCTTATTAAAAATAAATCATTTTTTGAAATAGGTACCTAGTTAAGTAATTTAATGAAAATTTTAATTTGGTATAGTGGGAGAAATGTTGTTAAGGAGAGGTTTTGAAATGAATTTGGAATTATATTCTCGAATATTCGACTAGCAAAATTGTATCGCCTCCACGTGCGCTTAGCCCTTAAACATCCTACTCGCAAACTCGCCACTGACTTTAGTTATGAATATTATATTGCATACTTTTAGGCGTTTAAATTTTTTATTAATTTTTTTTCTTATAACAAACTCAACTTCTGGCAACCAGTGACGCCTGCGTTGACTTGTCGGACTTATATTTTCCATATAAGTCAAATATTTTCGCAGTAGAATTCGTAACCTATCGTGCCACAAAGTTCTCTGAAGCCAAGCGTGCTCTAAATTTGATCACTGTTTGACTTCTGAGTGATGTTTTCTTCAATAAAAAAAAAAAATCATCTACAAAGAAAGAAAGCCCACAAAGGCAATATAAATTAGACCTTGTTTTCTTTATACTTTTAATTAAACAACGTTGTAAAGCCAAAAGACATAAACAAAATTGCATTGCATATTTCTAGGCGCTTATACATACAACACTGACTATTTCAAACATAACTAAAATTAACTGTCTGCGTGCTGACTACTTACTTTCAAGCACCATTTGCTTGTATAAGTTCACAAATTCTTTACGAAATCATTAAATCTATTTAATCGCTTAACTTACTCATAAACGCCAACAATATTATGGCAGAAACATTTGCCACAACTCAACTCAACACCAAAGCTCAAACTAAAGCTAGACAATTTTACACTTTTTTCAACAGTATTTAATGCTACCCTTCAGCACACACATACTTACTTACCTACTCATACTCATACTCATATACTCCTCAGCCATTATTACCCAACATTAGTTTGTATACTTCATTTACGCTAATTGGCATTTTAACAGTTCATAGAAGTTTTACAGAATTTTTGTTAGAACAATTTTTTTATTCTTCTTCTTTTTTTTTTACTACCAGGCAGTTAACCTAAA
>OX608082.1:67223957-67256457 GCA_951509765.1 Sphenella marginata
AAACAATCAGCAACTTCAATGCATTTACCTGCTTCAACAACGCCTACAACTGAGTCTTAACATCCAACAAAAAAATGAAAAAAAAAAACAAAAAAAAAACAAAAAAACTGAATAACCATTAGCCAAGGCTGCTAACAATCTCACGTCGCTCTTTTTTTCCACCATTTTAGCCTTTCGAGTGCTCACTTCTCCTCGCAATGTAAAATTGGGATTGTAGTTTAAATTTAGTTTTCTTTTATGTTTCTTAGCTTAGCAACTTCATTTCTGTCTCAACAGTCGGTATTACAATCGTTAGCTGACATGGTTACAACGCCTAAAGTTATGCTAATTTTCTGGTTATAACTATTCCTCATTGAATTGTCGCTTGGGTAGACGGCAGAAGGTAGCGCTGAAAGAAGAAATCCTAAAACAATAGCAGCAACCAAGTATTGGATGAAGGAGTTGAAGCTTTGGCGCAAAAGCTGTATGCTGAAGAAGAAGCAGCGTGTTGTAACAATAATAATAAAAATTAATAACACTGACGACTCGAGAAGCGTTTATTGTTGACGGCATGATTGCCACCATGGCCGACTTGAAACAAAAATGGTACTTTTTTGTTTGATTCGGTTCATCTTTTTTTATGATTTGGTCGAGCTTGATGAATAGGCAAAGTAACTTTATTAGTACGTTCTTGTCATGTCTGGGCCTTAATTCAACCTGTGTTGCCAGATTTTGCACAATCTCACGGAAATGGTTTGGTAGTTTTTTTATTTTTTTATTTTGACCTTTTTTCAGCATACATTTTGGTACAAAAAATTTTGTGATGTGGCAACCTTTGTTAGCAAGATTTTTAAACACTTCCCTTCAACAAATCGTATAACTTTATTTGAAGCTTTATTTCAAATGCGATTAGCGACTTATTTCAGATTTTTCAACACACATTTTGGTACAAAAAAATTTTTTTTCATGTGCCAACATTTTCCCTCACTACTTTTACACATTTATTTTCATCAATCTATAGAAATTTACTTGAAACTTCACTCGAAATGCTATTAAGATTTTATTTAACTTTTTTGGTAATTTTTCAACACACATTTTGGTACAAAAAATTTTTTTTCATGTGGCAACATTTTCCCTCACTATTTTTACACATTTCTTTTCATCAATCTATAGAAATTTACTTGAAATTTCACTCGAAATGCTATTAAGATTTTTATTTGACATTTTTTGGTAAGTTTTCAACACAAATTTTGGAACAAATTTTTTTTATTTATGTGGCAACATTTTCCCTCACTATTTTTTCATATTTCTTTTCATCAAACTATAGAAATTTACTTGAAACTTCACTCGAAATGATATTAAGATTTTATTTAACTTGTTTGGTAATTTTTCAACACAAATTTTGGTCCAAAAAAATTTTTTTTTTCAAGTGGCAACATTTTCCCTCACTATTTTTTCACATTTATTTTCAACAAACGGTAGAACTTTCGCCATTGTCTTTACTAGCGCAGCTGTGTTCATTCTTTAGTCGTTCCCAGGAGCTGTAAAGGACAGGCGGAGCGTATGCTTGTAGCAGAGTTTGTGCGCTCAACGGATAGCTGATGAATTCATCATTGGCATTTCACCTCGTTCCACCTCTTTTTTGCTCTTTTACTTGATTCCTTTGCGACCTGTGGAACGTTTCTCTTTAATTGTAATTAAATGATTATTATTTGAATTTCATTTTGCCCGTTAACCGGCGAACCTTGTAGCGATAAGACAATGAAGATGAGAATTAAAAAAAAAAACGCGATGACAAACAGCGGACTAAGCGACTGAAAGGCTAAGCAATTTAAAGTGAATACGCAGTAGGTCAGTCATTAGGGATCGTAATCGGTATCTAAATAAGAAAAGCTTGTAAAGAGTTAAAATAAGGATGAGAGGTATTACAATACCAGAATGGTCGCCTTTCACTTCTAGAACAATGCTTTTAAAAAAAAAATCAGTTAGGTGGCAACCCTGAAAAGCATTGCAATACTTGAGTACGAGAGCTTATATTGTACTCGATAATACATCAACAAAATCTTAGAAAAATTTGTTTGACATAATGAAGGTTATACAAAAAGGAAGAAAATATTAGCATTAGGTGGCAACCCTTGGTGACAACCCTAACTTGAAATATTTTGTGTAAATATGTATATACGAGATAATCCTTACTGTTTTATATACCATTGTCATATCTGATTTAAACAAAAGAAAAGTGTTAAACAGGTGGATGGCCGTAAAAAAATGTTTAGTGGCAACACTCAATGAATAAGTTCAGATTGTAGCAAAAAAACCTATATATAAAACTTTGCAGAATTTGGCAAGGCTACATGGTAGCGTTACCTTGAACATTTTTTGTTGATGAACCCATAATGGCGTAACTAACTTAATCTTTTTTCAATTAAGTGGCAACCCTTTAAAAACTTACTACCCGTAAATTGCAGCAGGGTTCAGAAAATTTCTCGGAAGTTAAAGAAAAATGACCACGCGTCTCCTAGGAGATTCATACCAAACAGAGTAACATCTAGCCTCGTTGAATGTAAAAGAGACTTGGCCCAGCTGGAACTCATCTTGGCTTTTGAGTGGAGGATATTTTTATGCTTCTGAGTTTTTCAAAGGCCAATGAGAAGTGGACTGAAATATTACATGGCCTATAGGACTTTGTGTTACTCTTTATGAGAGGCCATGTGCCACCCTTTCTATTTTCTTTACCCAGTGCCTTCCAAACTGTTCACCGTGGAAAGTCACTTTTGACACTGTTATTCAAACAGTTCTTCATAATACAGTGGCTCTCAAACTCGTGATGTGATAATAGTTTTTAAACACCAGACTTCGAAAAAAACTAATTAGGAAGGCTTCCACTAAACTGGATAAAGAGCTCGATATCCCTTTTTGCTTCCAGTCTGCGTTACTTATTGCTAAGAGGAGATCACTGATTCATTTGTTACGAGACTTCCAAAGACACCTAGTCAGATCTCCGTACACAAATTACTTGAGAGAACACCTGTTGGAAGGCACATTTCGTCTTATTGAAATCATCGTCATCATCCAACAACAACATCAGCTATTGGACTATTAACACAACCCAAGCTAAATCAGACGTTTAATTTACGTTGAACTTAACTTCCTTCTCCAACTCACCGTCGTTGCCACTGATTTGTTAGTCATCGCACTAAGCAACGCATTACACCGACTGCGTAGACAAACTCGCTTAATTTTCAATCTTTCTTCGTTTAGAATGTCAGCTCTTAGCGCACAATGAGACCAACTAACCAACCAAACGACCATAATGCATTGCCTTCAAAAATAATTGCTGTAGGTTTTTAAGTCACAGGGGAGCGTAAGAGTGGCAATAACCAACTTTTCGTCTGCTCATCTACTCAAACAGAATTTTTTTATTTTTTATTTTTCGTTTGGATCACCGTTAGTTGAAGTTTTGTATTTCAACTCGACTCGACTCGACTCGTCTCTTTTCTAGACTGGTCTGGCCGCTCTGTTGTGTCGCAGTCTCGTTTTGCCCATTAAAATGTACTTTTCTCACAAATTGACTTAATGACATTTTGGTAGCGTTTCACTGCAACAACAACAACAACAACACTAACAAACATTATCCAACATTGCATTTGTAACAAAAACAATAGCAAGCAAAAGTTTCTGTTGGTCTGCCTGCCGACGACGTATCGTTGCCACTGTTAATGTTACCCAAGTAATTGTTATTGTAACAATGCCATTTGCATGCGGATTCCTGCTTATATACGAAGTGTGTTTGTGTGTGTGTCCTGAATCGAGTCTCAGTCGTTGTTCCCTGCGGTCTCGTAATGATGTGGTAAATGCGTACCACTTTTCGCACTTTTAACTGCCCCAAAGCATTTCAATGTATTTGTGGTTGGGAGGCAGAATTCATCCTGACCGAGTAGTAAATAATTTAAAGCTGTTTTGTAATTTAGTAGGCTTTAGCTAAGGTCCCACTATCTTGCGTCAGCCAAGGTACGCAGATAAGTTAAGCGTTATTTTATTTTATTTTATTTTATTTTATTTTACTTTATTTTATTTTATTTTATTTTTTATTTTATTTTGTTTTATTTTATTTTATTTTATTTTATTTTATTTTATTTTATTTTATTTTATGTTATTTTATTTTATTTTATTTTATTTTATTTTATTTTATTTTATTTTATTTTATTTTGTTTTATTTTATTTTATTTTATTTTATTTTATTTTATTTTATTTTATTTTATTTTATTTTATTTTATTTTATTTTATTTTATTTTATTTTGTTTTATTTTATTTTATTTTTTTTTATTTTAAACTATTATTTTTAATTTTATTTTATTCTATTTTTTTTGTTTTACTTTATTTTATTTTATTTTATTTTATTTTATTTTATTTTATTTTATTTTATTTTATTTTATTTTACAGTGCACTCGCGAAAACTCGAACTAATGAAAACCAGCCCTGTCCGAGTTATCGAAATGTTCGAGTTTTCGAACGTTATGTATTTTTAATCGATATATGTATTCTTTTTAACAGTTTTTATACCCTGTCCAATTTTATGGTATTATTAATCAAAGAGATTCTCTGGTTTGATGTTTTGTAGTTCATTGCCAGTTTATTTAATAAAAAATGTTAGCAAATATGAATGTTGTTTACAAATTATGTATTAGAAAAAAAAGCAATGATTTTGGTTTGATGTTTCTTATTTTCTACAGCATTCAATACAGCCTTTTTTGCTAAACTTAAAACATTTAGTTTTCGTCCCATTATAACACGCAAATAAATTTGATCCTAACCGCGCAAAATCCCGTGTATCACTGACAAATATCAATCAACTTAAAAGAAAAGTTCGGTAATTAGCACGAAACCTAGCCAGTGCGGCGCCTTAGAATGAAACAAAAGACTCACAAACGACAAAAATTTGAATATCGGCCGTTAGAGCACATGCAAAACGACAGTTTCCAACATGTTTTTCCATGAAAAAAAGAAAATAATTGTTCGAGTTTTAGAGTAGCTACATTTTGTTCGAGTTTTAAAGTAGTCAATGGAGAAAAAAAAAAGTTCAAGTTTCCGAATGTTCGAGTTATCGTGTGTTCGAGTTTTCGCGAGTGCACTGTATTTTATTTTATTTTATTTTATTTTATTTTATTTTATTTTATTTTATTTTATTTTATTTTATTTTATTTTATTTTATTTTATTTTATTTTGTTTTATTTTATTTTATTTTATTTTATTTTATTTTATTTTATTTTATTTTATTTTATTTTATTTTATTTTATTTTATTTTATTTTATTATATTTTATTTTATTTTATTCTATTTTTTTTGTTTTACTTTATTTTATTTTATTTTATTTTATTTTATTTTTTTTTATTTGATTTTATTTTATTATATTATATTTTATTTTATTTCATTTTATTTTATTTTATTTTATTTTATTTTTTTTGTTTTACTTTATTTTATTTTATTTTATTTTATTTTATTTGAATTTATTTTATTTTATTTTGAATAAAGATAAAAATTAAGCCCCAATCCAACACACTTCATGCACCAATTCGCATTTCCTTAATGTAGTTGCTAGTCCCAACTTGCTTCCAAAGATATTTAAATTAGTGTTTTTGAGTCCCAACTCATTTAAAAAAATTGCAACACTTTGTGGTAACTACATTTCTCTCAAAGTCAAAAATTCAATTTCTCCCATTACCAAATTCTATTAATTGTTATAAATAATTGCTTCTAGGCATGGAAGAAGAAGCACCAGAAACAAAAAGAAATACCATCACAAACCACAAAAACCCCCATTGTAGTAGTTTTCAATTATTTATTTACAACAAAAAATTCTATTTTCTTCACTTCGTTGCATAACATAAGTAATACAAAAACAACAAAAAGGGCAACAGAAACTGACTTAATTTAACAATTTCACGGCCCACTTTCAACCATTGACCAACAAAGCTGACATATTCACACCTTTCTGACGGCTAACTAAGCCAATACCAAGCGTTGACACATAGCCGTTACACAAAGGGGGAAGAAGACGAGAGAAAAAAAGAAACGTGCCGGAACCAAGAACAATAAAAATTGTAAGCAAAATCAATTTACCAGCTTTACATTGCAAGGATAATTGCATTTAATGTTGGCTTTTTTAGGCCATCTTGACTGACGTTAGGCGAGTTCGTAGGTATGAAGATTGCTGTTTGCTCTGTAGGACGGTGCTTGGTGCGCAGTCTGTGTTGTGTTGGTTTTTCGCACTGGAGGTCTGGTGTTCAATTTTAGTTTGCAACGGTTGATCTAGAAATTCTGATGGACTAAACTGAACGAACTCTATACAAAATTCCTCCCTTCCTTCCTTCCTCGCAACAACTCAAAATTTTTCACAGTACAGTGGCTCTGAAACTTGCTGTTAAACCAAAAACCAGTGCCTTCCAAACTCAATTTCGCCAACCAGTGACTTTCAAACTTTTGTTCCGCAGTACAGTGGCTCTGAAACTTGCTGTTGGACCGAAAACCAGTGCCATTAAAACTATTGTTCTCACAACTTCGGCGCTGAAATTTGCTGTTGGACCGAAAACCAGTGCCTGCCAAATTGAGTTTTTACAACCAGTGGCATTCAAACTTTTTTCTACTATTCCTAGTTAATGTTGCATCTCACGCACTCTACACATTTTTATTCAGCACCTCGGCCTAATACTAATAGATCAATAGAAATACTCATTGAAATGATTCTCTCTTTATGTTGCGTAGGCTACTCTTTACAACTTTCTTCAAATTGTTCTTTCCAGCTGCAACTGGCTACCATTAGATTATCTTCTTGCATTTTACATTTTTGTTTATCCTTTAGTTGACACCAACTAACCACGTTGTTATCCTTGTTGTTATCCTTTCTGTATTTGACTTTTGTACGTTGGATGATTCGCACTGTTGTGTTTGTTGTTGTTGTTGTTGTTGCTATTGTTATTGTTATTATTCTAGTTGTGTTTTTATTGTTTTTTGTACATTTTTGTTGTTGTCATTATTGGTTTGGACATTTTGCAAATTGCTTACCAAGCAGTGCGTGAAATCCACTGAGCTTGACAACTTCCGTTTACCACGAACGTTCGCCGTAAGCATGTAAACATACAGGGTATACCAAAAGTATACTACCAAAACTTTTTTTCACTAATCACAGTTAACTCAGCTGAGATATTGGAAGTCGTTGGACCCTTTCACGTACTCACAAATGTCACCAACGCAATTTTGACCCTTTCCAAGCCCTCTTAAGTCCCTTCTGATAATAATTCCTTCAAGTTACTACAATAACATTTCCAATTACTGCGGTTCCTTAAGGGATTCAAAATAGAAATAAATGAATCAGAACTTTTCACTCCATTATCCAATACACCCGTACCCTAGGAATCTTGGTGATGTCCATAAAAATTTAGAACAGACAACCTTGAGCGATTAATGCGCTTAGACCAAGACCGCCCTAAAAATATTTTGGAATAAGGAACGTTGGCTTTAAAGGCACAGCGTAAACTCTTAGCCGGTCTAGGTATTTCTAAAAAAAAAGTGATGGGATACTCTGTTAAGCTGATTGGGTTCACGATGGCTTATTTATATTTTGTGATGGGATAGGAAAACTCTTCCTGCTGCAATTACATGGAGGAGGGCGAACTGGAATCATCAAGGCATGCACAGCTGTTCATATTTTCCTAGAACTGGACGGATAACTCAGCCTAAATTTTCAGTCAGAACCAGTCATCGAAGCAAATGCTACCTCGCACTAAGTAGGCACTTTAGAAGTTAACGAACAGAATTACCCGTCCGTCGGTATGCTACAGAAACTTGGACACTGAGAAGATCTCATGAAGCAGCTCTTCGAATTTTCGAGAAAAAGGTTTTTGGAAATATTTATGGACCACTGAGGGTTGGCGATGGTGAGTAACATAGATGGGAATGAAGGTTATCCTGACCAGTATTTATTCCTATCGGCAGAGGCTGATGGAAACATGGAGAGAATGATGTGCTATCCAGGAGTGTTTTGAAACTAGCATCGGTTGGTAGACTCCAGAAAGTACTGGCCCGAACTGTTATATGGCCGTCAAAGCAAACCTGAAAGGAACTAATAAACTTCATGGTTTTAGAGCTTCAAAAAACTATATTATCTGAGCAAATCTTCAGCCGTAGTGGGACTTAAGGTCGACCCTGTATATCTAGTGTATCTATCTTTACCTAGCTGCTATTAGATATTGCACCCGTTGCAGTACACTTGTCACTTGGTTCTAAAATAAAAGAAAGCATTTGATGGCTACTACACACATACACATACACATACATACACACACACACTTGTTACTATTTACTTTATATGCAAACTTCTTATGCAACACAAAATTGGCCACAAAATTCTAAACCACAAAGAAACTTTCAATTTTCATGGCGTACAACAACAACAACAGTAACATTATCATGCATCGTTAGTGACAAATATTTTGTTGTTATTACAATTTTGTATACGCATATTCACAACAGCTGTCAACTACCTTAGCCGCCTGACCGACTAACTAACCAACGCATCTGTTTGAAATCTCATTCTTCTACCAGCCTGCATTTTGTTGTGACATTAACACGTTACCTGCCAACTGTGCCCGCCAACTTGCAAGAGTCTCCTAGTTCATATTTGTGGTTGCCAATTTTAGCGCGTAGAAGGGTTGAAAGGGCAGCTGCTGAGTGAATTGCTTGCTCGACTTGACAGCCTCTTGCAGCCACCGCCTTAACCCTCTTTACACACTCCACTGATTACATTGCCTAGACTGCGTATCAGCAGGTGGCTCTTTTCAGTTTTTCACTACACATACACCACCACCTCCAACTTCTCTTCTTCTTCGTCTCAATTTTTCGTCTCATTCAGTTTGGCATTTAATTTGTCTGTTTGTTCGTCTGGCTACCATACCACCTTTACTTTATTCTTAACCATCACAGATCCATCTTCACTTGTTACACACACACACACACACATATATGCATAGTTACTAAACCGAGCTGTCAGTATGGTCAATTGTTTCGGCTCACAAGCAACTTGACTGCACTGCATTGGAAGTCTTTTAATCAAGCGGTTAGTGGTGTTAGTGCTGGTTCATCTAGCAAAACTTGTCACCATCATCATCAGCACTTCACTGCAGTGTAACCTGCCCAGCAACGATTGGTCGGTCGGCGACTTATTGTGTAGGTGGAAAATGTATTGATTCCAGTGATAAAGCACTTAACCTATAAAAGTGTGTTGACAATTGAAAAAGCAACATGCAATAAGAAACCTGAGCTCATAAACTATGTGTGTGTGTGTGTCCTTCATAATGCTACGGAACCTAAAAGTATGTGATAGTCTTTTGCCTAAAAGTATGTGACGTTCTTTTGCCTAAAAGTATGCTACAAAAGATGACAAGACTGTATTGTTTTGCGAAATTTAGTATGAGTAGTACTTAGATTGATGATTTATGCAATTAGACCAGTGTCTACTAAACTGCTAAGTTTCCCACAATACTAATGGGCCCATGTGGGCTTTGATGCGTCAAAAGTTCATAGCTCGTCTATTACTAAATTAGCGCGTAAAGCTGATGTGATATGTACTGTAGTATACCAGTTAGTCCAGTGTTTCCGAACTGTTTAATTTCCCACTTTTCGTGAGCGACGCAATATGAGCTTCCCTCCGCCATTTAGTAACCAGTAGTAGTTCGTAGCTAGTCTTTGTCTGAATAAATTTATTTAGCTGATGTACATTTCTTTGAAAGTATAAACAGTTTGGCTTATTAGAACAATTAGTTCAGTGTTTTTTAAACCGTTTAGCTTTTCACTACACCCATAGGAACATCTAAATTTGGCCTTGATGTCCCGTAGAGTGCCTAATATGAGTTCGTAGTTCCTCTTTGCTGAATAAAATAATTTTGCTGCTGTTCGTTTCGTTCGAAGTATAAAAAGTTTGGCTTATTATAACAGTTAGTATAGTGCTTTCTAAATTGTTGAGATTCCAGCTATACTCGTGGGTTCCTCAACTTTGACTTTGATGACCAATTTAGAAAAAAGTGAGAGGTCGTAGCTTCCCTCTGCCTAGGTTGAGGAGTTTAACTGAATCTCATGCTGTTGGAAGTGTGAACACTTTGGTCAGGTATAACAATTAGTCCAGTGTTTCCTAAACTGTTCCTGCTATACTCAACATGGGCTTTGATTACCGATATAGTATCTAGTGCGTGGTCGTAGCTCTTCTCCGTTGACTCTCATCTCATTGTGAATATATTCAGTTTTTGTTTGTATAACAGTTTTTTTCTAGTGCTTCCCAAACTGTTTGGTTTTCCGTGATACTCACTGACCCTTATTTTTAATTCGGGTCATAAATTGCACCCAAATTTTTAAGAGCTTTGAGGCTTACAGTGCATAGCCTCTTCTAGGCAGACATTTCTTAGAATTCGGCGTCCGTCCGCATTAAAAGTTTTCACTTATTCACAAGCTCTCATAATTTTACTAATATAGAATCCAAGCAAACGTTTAATAATTTTTTTTTTTCGACTCTCTTTATGAGTGTTTCCATCAGAATTTCATGCACATTTCAAACATTTTTATGGTCAATCACGTGATCAATTTACAAGCTTCGCCACAAACATTCAGAAGCAGCCAAAAACCAGCACCCAATACTACCTTTTTCTTTTTTTTTTAGTTTGCCTTTAATATGCTTTCGTTTGCCTACTTTACGGCATTTGCACATACAAAACTCTCACACACACACACACACTCACACATACTCAAACTAATGCAAATCCATATAGACATAAGCAAGTAACATTTGACTTTAGTAAAGGCATTGGAAATTAAATGGCTAAAACCATCTATAAATTGCCTCTTATGCCGCCAGAGCCCATCGTAAATTCATTTTCCAACTCCCACACTCCTTCTCAGCAATGTCTCTCTGGCTCTATCTCTGCACTTAGCTGTGTCTATTCGAATGTGGTTGATTTTCCAAATTTAGGACGTACACGAATTTTAAGAAAATGCAACAAAATTGCTTCTTTTTGACAGCAAATATCATTGATATTAGAATCTCACCTGCGCTGATATATGGCACTTTGTGTACATATGTGTGTATGTATGTGTATGTATTGCTGAATATACCCTGTAGGGAAGGAAATAACAACGCTGAAAAATGGAGGAGACCGAGATTTATCACTTTCGCCTACAGTAGGATATGATCTGATACATTAAGGATTGTGAAAAAATCGTTTACTTATCAATCGACTTTTTTTAAATAACCCGATCTGTAAATAAAATTATCGATTTTTATTTATAAATCGATTTTTTAATTGGAAAATATTTATGTTTCTAAAATGATCTTCAGTGTTACCTATTTGTATTCAATTAACATTTTTCATCACTCTCACATGCGTCATTATTTACAAAAATCGATTAAAATTGTGTAATATATAAATTTCGATTTCTTAAAAATTGAGCATTAATAAGATTTTTTTAAAAAACAATTGATTATCAAATCAAAGTTATCGATTAAAAAGAAAATCGATTGATCACTTGCGGCTACAGTAAGATATAAATCAGTATATATTAGAGATTCGATGTAAATCGATCTTTTTAATGTTTTTAAATAAATCGATTTTTTTAACTAATAATCGATGTTCATAAATAGATCGATTTTTTGATGGGAAAAATTTCTAGTCGATGTTGTAGTTAAAATATATTTATTTATTTATACACAGATTTGTCTAGAATAAAGTTTTATTAGAACTTGTTTATACAAAACTATGTGTTTTCAGCTTTAGTGTGTACATAGTTTTAACCTCTTTTCATCTCTCTCACTATTTAATAATTCAAAAGTGTAATTGTTAGAATCGATTTGTTAAAAAATCTTTTTTTAGCAATAAGAAAAATGTATTCAAAAAAATCGATAGTTAAAACAAAATTATCAATTGAAGTGAAAATCGATTACTTATTCACATCGCTAATATGAATCCTTCTTGATTTATGAAGCCTACTCACAAAGTTTCAAAAACGTCAAACATTTGAAAACGTAGCATGATGAAGGCTTCTAACGAATTGAATAATTTAGGTTGAAAGGCATTAGAGCACGGTCAAATTTTTCCCACTGGGTTGCTATTACCGCATGACCACAAACTGTCTGAACGAAGCAAACTTATCCTCTATTTTATAAGGTTGACCAGTAAAACATGTAAATTTTAAAGCCAGTTGGTTTGCTTAGTTACGGCTTTTGATGTCTGTCATTGTTGTTGTAATTGTTGGTATGTCTATGTGTGGATATCATTTTTAGCTGCAAAGCTTTTGTGCCAACAACTTGAATATGCAAGGCATAGTCAGAGAAGACTATGTCAGGCTATAATGTTCAAATATTTTACTTGAGTTTAATACGTTACCAATATTTTTTTTCAGAATCAACATCAAAATGTGGGGTTGAACAAAGGTGCGCTGGAACTTTTGGCTTATCAAAGGGGCAGCTTCAGTGTGCCTGGAATATATTTGTGGTAATAAGCGGAAAAATCCAACAAACTAATGTTTTCTCGCATCTTCCATGCACCTATTCTATATTTTTTGAAGTATTGTAGATTTTTGTAAGTATGTTTGCTTGTTTGTTTGAACTTGCAGCCTAAACAGCTGGATAGAATACAACAAAAATTTGCCAGTACATACTCCGATATACCCATTCTAGTAAGGGATATATATAAAAAGTGTGAGACAATGGGGTGTGGAGCTGCCCATAGATATCATAATTTACAAAAAAAAAATTTGACAAAACAGACGTTGACTACCTCTTTCAATGCTCACAAAGGTAGGATATAAATCATTCCAGCTATAGAGACCCCAAATAAGTCGGGTGCTCTGCTAGTATAAAACATTGCTGTTTTGTCGAACATTTGTCAGTCCTCGTCATATTTGATGTGGCATTCATAGAAGACCCAATCGTATACATACATACATATGTGCATAATCAGGTATATAAAAACACAAAGTAATTCGGTATGCCTATGTACATAAGTATGTAACTATCTACATATTTATTTATTTATACCTATGTATGTACATATTCCTTCAGCAGCTGTCAGTTTTGTATGAAGGTAGCCTTCCTTTTGAAGCTCGTCCATCATTGCGGCAACAGTTAAAAGCTTTTATTAAAAATTCATTTTTCTTGTTTACCGTAAGACAAACTAAAGGTGCACACATACATGCATACATATAAATATTTAAGAGAAATATCCTTTGCAGCACTTATCCATACATACATACATACATATGTATCAACGTATGGCAGCAAGTGACAACTATAAAAAATTATGATGAAATCTCTTACATATTTACACATACATATATATTTTTATGTATTAATTTTGTACCTGCATTCGTATTCGAATTTTGGATTTTTTTGTTTTTATTTTTGTACTTTTTGGTGAATATTCTCACGCATCAACACCATAAATCATTGCTGAAAGTTTTGTGGTGAATGAAAGAGTGAATTGCTCTACAAGCATTTAAGGTAGTTAAAGCAAATATACCATTTATTATTTTATTTTTTATTACTACGTTTATGGTTGGTAGCTGTAGAAAATGGCAAAAATATCATATCATTTTCGTACAAGTCGCCTTGTTAGCCTTTCAGGTAGACCTCTCTCAAGCAGCTGTGTGTTGTAGTGTGCTTTAGACCAAAGCTGGGGAGCATAGGATTACGATTACATTTCAATTACGATTACTGTAATTGTAATGCTTAAAATCATAAAATTACCATTATCGTAGTCGTAATCATGCTTTTTTTAGATTACGATTCAGTAATCGGAATTGTACATTTCTTATGATTACAACTAAAGTTATCGTAATTGTACTGTAATTACAGTAATTGTAATTGAAATAGTAATGATTACGATTACTGTATTTTAATCCTATGAAATTTACCGTTGTGATTACTCTAATTCTAATTATGTTTTTTTGTTTCGATTACAATTACAGTAATCGTAATCATAAGTAATCAAAATGTAATCGTAATAGTTAGTTTCTCAGCTCTGCTTTGGACTATTCAACATCTCATTATGCTCTTTAGTTTAAACTTTTTGTTTTCATATAATGGTAATCTTATAAAAATTTTGTGTCATTACTTTTTTTTGCAAAAGAGTAACAGTTCATACAGAGTTGCATTTAGGTATGGGTATTTTTTTTTTTTTGCTAAGTAGGAAATACAAAGAAAAGCTCTACATATATGAAAATGGATATTTGTATGCTTTCTAAAATTTTAAATTAATTTCTAGTAGTTCACTCTCTGCACTTTACTGCTCTTTAAAGGATATTCTTAGTTACTATTTTTTTTTTTTTTTTCGAAAAATGTTCACTTGTTTAAACTAAGCAAAGAGGCCAGATTAGGAAATTTGTTCTTTTCGACCGCATAAAAGAATGTACGGTTCGTAATGGTACTTCAGAAATGGCAACGAAGGGCAGAGATAGACTTTTGTTCAAGACGTTTCCTCATCCTCATGCATATGAAGCTAGAGCCTATAAAATAGGATGTACTCGCCTACATTATGGCGTCCTTAAATTTAGTGACAAAAACGTCTTAGCTCGACGGTGTAATTTTTTACCTAATTTATTGAACGAACGGTCTTACCCAACCTTTGTGGCAGTGAATTTAGAGATCCTTTGATGATTATTCCATTTATTCCAATATCTTCTAATGGAGTTGAGGATCCTTACAAAAGGACTCATTGGCTATTTTTGGCCTAATTGAAATTCTCTACCTAAAGTTGCGCCCACGGAAGAGTAATTAAGACGGACTCCTGGTATTCGGGAAGGTTGAAGGTTATATCAAGAGGACCTTGGTATTGTTGACTTTTAACGTATTCGAAATAAACGAAGTTGCTCTATTCAAGCAGTCAGTCCTCAGAAACCATACCAATTTAGTTGTTGAAAATAAATTTTACTTCATAATTTTGTAATTCGCTCCACTGTGCAATTCTTAACACTACCTAAAAACACTTTGAAACTCCACAGTTGGTTATAAAAACCTGAAAATCTAATATTTATTCTTGAACAAATACAAAACTTAAATAAAAATCAGTGAAGTCTAATAAAAATAAATAAACAGTGATGTTAGCAAAATTAAAATACATAAACAACAACACCAATAACAAAGTACAACAACCATGACAAGTGGCAGCAATACGCAAAATATTAATAGAGAAGTATTACTACTTGAGAAATTTACTCAAAATATTTGTGCAACTAAGACGAGAAGATTTTGTAAACAAGAAACTGACTACTGCAAGTGGAGGATTGTACGACTTATTTTGCGAATGTTTTGTAATTTAATTTTTGTATCAACAAGCAAACGAACAGACAACATTCACGCTCGGTCACACTTAGAGCTGGACAATGAGCGTACACACAAATACATACGCACAGACAGATAGATGACAGGCTGGAAAGCAAGCTTTAGCAAATAGTAGAGCAGGGTATATTGCAAAATGTTTGCGAAACGAAAAGAGAGGAGAATTATATACCCAGTTGTGGATCTAAAAAAATTTGATGGCAAGCACAAGTAGGAAGGCATTCACAAAGCAGTCCTTAACTTTACATGTAAGGGAACTAAAGCGTGCGTATATATAAGATATAAAGTGATAGAAGCCAAAAAAAAAAATTTCCTCGATATATCGTTTTGTTTGTTCGCGCATCAGTCAAAAACCACGGTATAAAATTGAATAAAATTGTCTCCCCTCTATTGCTAGATGTTCAACGTACAATTTTGTATCCATTTTATTAAACTAATATGGTTTATTCCCGCTGCATACAGTGGTGGCAATAGAAATTGGTTCAAAATTAAAGCATACAAGAACAGCCCCAAAATAAACACAGTAGGCCTTTATTAGCGGAAAAGAAGGCAAAACAACGATTTTTAGAATTTTCGTCTATATGTCTGTATGTTTGTCCGCTCATCACTCAAAACCCATGGTATGAAATTGAATTCAATTTTCTCCATTCTGTTGCTGGATATTTAATGTACAATTTTAGAACCATTTTACTACACTGAAATTTATTTTTTGTATACAGTGGTGGCAATATAAGTTGGTTTGAAATATTTTAAGAATTTAAGCAAACAAGAACAGCAACAAAATACATACAGTAGATGTGTATAAGCGGAATAGAAGCCAAGACAACAGCTTTTAGAATTTTAGTCGTCATGTCTGCATGTTTGTTCGCGCATCCTTAAAAATCCATGGTATGAAATTGAATGCAATTTTTCACTGAGGCACCACTAGCTGTCCAACTTAAAGTTTAGAATCCATTTTACAGCCAAATATTTTCTTAACACTGCCTACAGTGGTGGTCAACCCTATAGAAACTTCATATTTCCCAGCACCAAAATTCGCTTATAAGTAGTTCAAAGGTAGCTTGAGACTTAGATGAACTGCTCGCCGAATGTTAAAAGCACAACTGGGTATAACAAAGAACCATTCTGTAACTTAATGAGGAAATGCATAGTCGAGTTGGCTGGTGTTTCATTTCAGAAATTCAATTCAAATTGCAAGCAAAAATTACTATACAACAACAAATAGACCAAGATATGTACGTCTACGGTGCGCCGTAATACCAGCAGATGGCAATGGAATGCTGAGTAAATGATGCCTTAGCAATCAAGTTGCACTTGAAGTTAGCGCCACAACTCCGCAGCTCATCAGCTAACTTCGACGCCTTCGGTTTGTACATGTGAAGGGTGTGTGTGTGTGTGTGTGTGTGGCTGCATGTTTGTGTGCAGCTGTGCTGTTGAACTCAAATTTCATGCATCACTTCCGCATTCAAAACGCTTGGGTAAACGAAGAAATCCAAGACATCGTTTGATGGCAAGTTGCAATGAATGCAGCAGCGCAGCAGATGGAAGTTAAACTGAAATAATTTTTTTTTTTTTTTTTGGGTTTTTCATTTTTATGATTTTACTACGTTATGGGGGGAGCGGGGTTTGCTAAGGTAAGATAGCATTTCATCTCTGCCGAAGCATTAAATTCAAAACTGTAAATCAAGCTAGCACATTTGAAGCGCCATAGTTACACTTTGGTGCCACGCCCTGACTGACTCAGGTGGAGTTTCGTTGATTTGTTGAGTCCGAGAAGAAGTTTCTTGTTTTTTTTTTTTTTTTTGAGCGCGTTAACAAGCTGTGGATAAATTGAAAAGAAACTTGTTAAGTATTCAAATATTTTTATTTCATTAACGAAATAGTATCAAGTTTATCAAGTTTCATGTCAAACATGAAACGTAAATTTGTTTGCGACAAGCTCTAAAGCTCGTAATTAAATGTTGCTCATACGCCCTGTTGCACAGTTTATGGAGCCTTGAGTATTTGAAATTTTAAGACGCAACGCTTATGAAAAGGTGCTTTTATTGCTTGAGCGATTTATTACTTGTGTTTTGTAACACTTGAGATTATTGCAAGGACAAATAAATTGCAAACTTCTGCTGATTTCTGGTGCAGTATTTGCCATGTAATAAAAAAGCGATAGAGGGGTTCCATAGATAGTTAGTCGAGCTAAAAGAAATCACGGTGTGGAGTGCGTGAGTTTTAACTTTTGTTTATGATGAATTGAAACAGAAGGTGGAAACGAAACTTGAACCGAAACTGGAATTGAAACAGAAAGTGGAAACGAAACTTGAACCGAAACTGGAATTGAAACAGAAAGTGGAAACGCAACTTGAACCGAAACTGGAATTGAAACCGAGAGTGGAAACGAAACTTGAACTGAAACTGGAATTCAAACAGAAAGTGGAAACGAAACTTGAACCGAAACTGGAATTGAAACAGAAAGTGGAAACAAAACTTGAACCGAAACTGGAATTGAAACAGAAAGTGGAAACGAAACTTGAACCGAAATTGGAATTGAAACAGAAAGTGGAAACGAAACTTGAACCGAAACTGGAATTGAAACAGAAAGTGGAAACGAAACTTGAACCGTAACTGTAATTGGAACAGAAAGTGGCAACGAAACTTGAACCGAAACTGGAATTGGAACAGAGAGTGGAAACTTGAACCGAAACTGGAATTGAAACAGAAAGTGGAAAGGAATCTTGAACCGAAACTGGAATTGGAACAGAAAGTGGAAACGCAACTTGAACCGAAATTGGAATTGAAACAGAAAGTGGAAACGAAACTTGAACCGAAACTGGAATTGAAACAGAAAGTGGAAATGAAACTTGAACCAAAACTGTAATTGGAACAGAAAGTGGCAACGAAACTTGAACCGAAACTGGAATTGGAACAGAGAGTGGAAACTTGAACCGAAACTGGAATTGAAACAGAAAGTGGAAAGGAATCTTGAACCGAAACTGGAATTGGAACAGAAAGTGGAAACGCAACTTGAACCGAAACTGAAATTGAAACAGAAAGTGGAAACGAAACTTGAATCGAAACTGGAATTGAAACAGAAAGTGGAAACGAAACTTGCTCAGAAACTGAGAGTGGAAACGAAACATGGACAGAAACTAAAATTACAACAGAAACTGGAAACGTAACTTAAACAGGAATAGAAAGGGGAATCGAAACAGAAAATGGGATTGAAACAAAAATTTTAAACGAAATTTTTACTGAAACCTAAACAGAAACAGAATCTAGCAACGAAACTTGCACAGAAACAGAAAGTGGAACAGAAACTGGATTTGAATATGAAACTGGAATCGAAACAAAAACTGGAAACAAAACATGAACAGAAACAAAAAGTGGAACCGAAACCGAAACTTGAATTGAAACAGAAACTGGAAACAAAACATGGACAGAAATAGAAACTGGAACCGAAACATAAACGGAAACAGAAAGTGGAACAAAAACAAAAACTGAATACAAAATTCGGAGCAAAACAAAAACTGAAAAGGAAAACAGAAACAGCAACTTCAAATGAAACTAGAATTGAAACCGAAATACCTGAAACTGCAAGCCGGAAGGAAAACAGAAGTATCATCTGAAACCGTAATAGGAGAAAACCCCGTTACCGTAAAAGTGAAATAAACTATAAAGCCGTAACCGAAGCCGAAATCAAAACACCAAACTCCTTTTAAACCGAAATCGAGAGCATAATCGATTGCCTAACTAAAATAGGTAACGAAACCACAGTTGTAAGCTTAACCGTAACCATAACACAACCAAAACTGTAACCACTAAGACAACAGAAAATTTGATCATAATCAAAATAATAGGGGAAGCGGACATTTGAAATAATTACATTCTTTTAAAATTTATTTTATACTTTGGAGCCAACACCGTCCATGGGTTCTACGCAAATGCTCTTTACGTTCGATTGCCGAACCGTAACAGTATAGTGTTCCTTTACTTCTTCTCTCCTAAAAGCAAGTTATTCTTATAGAGGTCGCAAGAACTCCGCTTTACTAAATGGGTCCATTAAGACAACAGAAAGCGCCACAGCTTTGTCACTCCATTTCCTATCATCACTCACCCACACATTCTTATGTATATATATATATATATAGATAGATAGCGCTCGATGAAGTTCAATCCACAGCCATTTGCACATCAAACCCGACCGCAGACGCACAAGTGGCATTTGTTGCCAATTTCATAAAATCCAGCTGTACGCAACGTCAGCGCCAATCAGCGTCACTCATACGCCACAGCATACCAAAGCACAATGCAGACTGCACAGAGATATGGAGGTGCATGCGTGTGTGTGTGTGTGTGTGTGACTGTGACTGTTTTCATCGTTGCAAATAATTTGCGAATGTCTTTTATTCACCGTTATTTGTTTGCCTTCACAACGCTTTCGCTCACTCCCTCTGCTTCTCTACCTCTCTCTCCTTCTATCAATCTCTCGAGCTGTATGTGTTCATTAGGCGCGCTGTCAAGCTTCAGGTGCGTCATTTGCATTGTTGCTTTGATTTTAGGAGGTGGTGATTCTTCTCGAGTTCTTTGTTGAGTTTTATGTGGCATATGTGTGTATGTGTGTGTGTGTGTTCGTGTGTGCTGCGCTTTGTAAATGTGTTTGATTGTGTGGCATTTGTGGTGATTTCACATCTATTAAGAGACCTGCCACAATACATCAACGTACGCCAATTATCTAAGCGTTGTTAACAAAAACAACAAAACATGCAGACATTGAATCTAGCTGGCGGACCTTGCTTGAACTGTTATTCGTTATGAGAACATGGCGATACGTTGACGCACAGTAGTGCGGATCGGTCCCCATACAAAAAAAAAAGTTTTTCCAGTCCACCCCTAGGATTGAAGATATTTTGAAGGCGACCCCGAAAAAAATGTTTTTTGCCACGACCCCCCCTAAGGGCTATTTACTTTTTTTGACACCACGTCGCCACTTTAAGTCCAATTTTAATGAGCCGTACACCGTTGTTCATGGCTTGGAACCTCCACAATTCTTACCTTAATTATTTTCAAAAAAAGTTTCACAGCATTTAAAGGCCTTTTAGACAGACTAAAAAAAATTAACGTAGTGTCAAAAAAAGTAAATAGCCCATCGGGAGGGCGTGGCAAAAAAAAAAAATTTTTGGGATCGCCTTCAAAATATCTTTTATCCTAAGGGTGGACTGGAAAACCTTTTTTTGTCGATCCACCCTAATGCACAGTAGCTATGACAAGGAGCTTGTTTGCGCCCGGAAGAGTCACAATGTCTCTGAACGAAACAAGATCTTCCACGTCGTGGTATTGGGGTAATATGCTGGCCTACAATATCGAAGCCCCCAGGTTCAAATGTCGAAAGAAGTAATATGAAAGTGACTCGTAGAACTATTTTTTAAAATGGTTTCGCCCCTTGGCAATGTCGAAAGCCCTTCAAAAACTACCAAACTTTCCAAAGGGATTGTGGAAGCCCAAACCAGCGCCAATAGTAAGCAGACAACACCTAAGAGGAATACACTTTATGATCAGCCTTTAGGTATTAAAAGGTGAAAACCTGGGAGGCTTCATGCAGAGGTAATAGATCAAAGGACCTCGCTAGCCTTGTACTGCTTTCAAACCCCTTTTTCCCCGCCTCAAATTCTAAAATGCAACACTGTGCGCCTTGACAAATTTTGAACTAATGTGCCACCCCCAACACAAGCAAATCAATGGCATGTCCAAGCCTATCGACTTTAATGACAACAACATCCCCTATCCCCGCTACCAATATCAACGCGCTCCGTGTCCAACTCCACAGCCATAAACGTCGCCAATAGATCCATGACTTCATTTTAAACAACGTCCATTTGGCGTAGAAATATCTTGCAAACCTTTTGTGATGCGCAAAAACAAATGTCTAATAGACAGTGGAAGGTAATGCCACTTTTTACCCCCGTACACCCCTCAGGATAAGCGTAGGTGTGCAAAAGTATGGGCTATACGACAGCTATTAGCTGGAACTGGCTGCAGTGCTTTAGCTCATTTAAAATACTCATAGCCGCATAGTGTTACGCGCGCCATAGCTGAGCTCATTAAAAAGTTCACTATTCACAGACTGACGATTCATACTCGGTAGTCGAAGTAAGTAGTTGCGTAGTATAGCAAAAGTGGTAAGAAGAGCCTAACTAGTTCGGCAAATTTTCTGGCCAATCCATGTAAGTTTTCTGAAATAAAATTTTTATTTTCTTGAATAAATTTTAGTTTTTCTGAAATACTTTTGAGCTGCCTTGAAATAAATTTGCAATTTCTTTCTGATTGAAAATTGATAACTTCTAAAATACATTTGAATTTTTCTGAAATACATTTGACTTTATCTGAATATTTGCTGTTTCCTGAATTTGAAATGAGTTTTTCTACAATTTGATCGAAAAATCTGAATAACATTCGCCTTGCATAAAACATATTTGAGCTTTTCTGTAATACATTTGACTTTTTCTGAAATACCTCAGAGCTTTTCTGTAATAAACTTGATATTTCCTGAAATACATTTCACTTTTTCTGAATTACCGTTGAGCTTTTTTGAAATGAAATTGAGCTTTTCTGAAATATACATATTTTTGAAAAACTAAAAAATATTTGGTTTTGTCTAATTTGAGCTTTTCTGAAATATAACTTATGTTTACTGAAATACATTTGACTGTTTTGTGAAATACCTTAGAGCTTTTCTACTTGAATACCTCAATGATTTTTGTCTGGAAAATTAATTTCGAAAACTATGAACTATGTCTACACCATATTTGAGCTTTTCCAATTTAAAATTGAGACTTTTTTAAGTAACTAAGCTTGAGCTTTTCTCAATTACAATTAAGACTTTCTGAAGTAAGTTTGAACTTTTCCGGAAAAAGTTGATATGTTCCTAAAATCCAGTATTTTCAAAGATCTTTAATATTTCTTTAGCACATATTTGTGCCTTTTCGGCCTAGTGTAAGACTAGTTCAAAAAAAATATAGTTATAAACTAGTCTTTCTCACCAATCTTGCTTCCCTGCCCAAGTACTCGGTACCCCTATATCTGCTGTCGTACATTAGTTATTCGTAGACAGACCACAAAAACCTTCACTACAAACACTTCAACAATGCCACCACCACCAACTCCAACAACTTCGTTGCACTACAACTCCGGTGCAGAACGCGCACCATAACGGTCAATGCATAATCATTGCTTATTTGAAGTTGCACGTAGTCAATGGTGTTTTTAAAGCTTTTTTTGATTTAGTAGCATTGATTGCGGCTTAGTTGTATGTAGATAGATACAAATCTATGGTGGCCATAGTTCTTCAATTCATTTGTGCACTGCACTCAAAGCGTTTTGCACTTCATCGCCATCAATTGTCGATGCTGGAGAATATCGTTTGTTTGTGTAGGATTTGTTTGTGCGAGAAGCTCGTAGCAAAAACGTCTACTAATTAATGCTTGTAGGCAGTAATGAGATGCGTAGCGCAAGTATCTACGTGGTATGTTAGCTAAAATTCATTCGGTCGTACTACAATTCATGGTATGCTAGGAATTAAAGTTTATTGCTGTATTGAAGGAATTTTAAGGTTTGATTGAAATACTAGAAGAGAGGGAGGGTGCCATTCGCTTGGGAGATTGAATTTTGAGATAATAAAGCCGATCTTGAACTCGAAAGTTTTATTGCTTTGTTTATAATTTAATAAATCAACTTTAATTAAACTATTTTTGAAAGTTGAATACAGTCTCACTATTTGAAAATTTAGTTTTCAGAATACATATATATCTACATTTTAACGTAAGAATAAAGAAACAAAAATTCTATTTTTAATAACAAAACATACAAAGGCAACTAAACTAGCTTGATTGAAGCTGCTTACAGTGGCGGACATAAGTGTAGGTACATACACATAGTCGTTTTCTGCAAAAACATGAGCCAAGATCTTATACAGGAACAATAAATTTTGTTTTTATGTAATTTTATGTAAATTTTTTAGAATTTTTCGGGGTATGCAGTCTTGTAACCTCTTGAATTTCAGGATTACAAGAACTAAAAATTTTGTTTAAAAAATTAACACAAAAATCGAAAAAATTAAAAAAAAATTAATAAAAATGTTTCTGAATTTTTAGAATTTTTCGGGGTATGCAGTCTTGTAACCTCTTGAATTTCAGGATTACAAGAACTAAAAATTTTGTTTAAAAAATTAACACAAAAATCGAAAAATTTAAAAAAAAAAATTTTATTTAATTTTTTCTGAATTTTTAGAATTTTTTGGAGCATGCAGTTTTGTAGCCCCTTGAATTTTAGGATTACAAGAACTAAAAATTTTGTTTAAAAAATTAACACAAAAATCGAAAAATTTAAAAAAAAATTAATAAAAATGTTTCTGAATTCTTAGAATTTTTTGGAGCATGCAGTTAGTACAAGGTGTTAATTTTAAGTTCGTGACAAAATTCGCTGATTTTTGCCAATTTTTTTCTTAGAGACTTAAATTAATGAAAACACTTTAGCTCGTCGGTAAATTTTTTTTTTTTAAATTATCAAAATGTGTCACGAACTTAAGAATAATACTTTGACGTGCTTAAATTTGAGCTACAAAACTGCATAATCCAAAAATTTCTAAGAATGCTGAAAAAATAAATAAAAATTTTGATAAAATTTCTTTGAATTTTCCTGAATTTTTTGTAAATTTTTTAAGCAAAATTTTAAGTTCCCGTATGAAAGCTTTGTTAAAATAAATTTATTAAAGCCTAGATTGTGTGTGTGATAGACACTTATGTCCGCCACTGTACCTACATACATACATGCATATTTGGCATTTTGATATGATTTCTATTACTACTTATAGTCAGACTCAACAAGGAAAATTTTTTTTTTCTAAAACTCTACATATCCAATACATAAACTTAACCTAAAAGCAAGTCTATAAAATTCCGCGCAGCAGCGCATCTCATGCACTTTCTCAACCCCATTACTTCTCAGCGATGAGCATGAGTATACGATTCATTAGATCATTAGCCACCGTCTCATTCAAGGTATTCAAACGTGCCGCCAAAAAGTCACCAAATTTGGTGTAGAGTATTTCACGTGCAGATGGATGATTTGCTTTTGCCGCCGCCCCACCCAATCCACCTGTGCCCAATGTATAGGTACTCGCAGGCGACAGACGTCCATCATCATCTAACATATCAATATCGGGATCGTCAAGATCATCCAAATCAGCATCGGGCGGCTCAACGAATTGTTCGTCGATAATCAAACTAGCCGATGAGTGTGGTATGCTGTGGGTTTTAGCTTTATAAATTAGATCATTATTGTTATTATGATGGTTGTTGTTGTTATTGTTATTGTTGTTATTAAGATTATTATTCATTGGCATAACTTTGCTGACATTCGAGTTCAAACCACGTCCACGTTTATCTTTTGTTATCAACGAATTACGATCGCGTGGTGAATATCTTGCAGTGTGGTGATCATTAAGAGTGATCGTGTTGAGTGAGAGTGTGTCAGGTGAATCGGGTTCATCTTTAATATAGATGGATGGTGAACTCGATGTAGAACGTGAGCTTGAGATGGCGATGAGTGTTGCCTGAGAGTCTGGTAAAGTTGGCGTTTGTTGATGGGACTGTGAGGACATGAATTGTTGTTGTTGTAAGTTCGCTTGTTGTTGTGGCGTTTGCGATGGTGGTCTAGAATTGACAGCGCCCAAGGATGGCATGACATTAGCGTTTAAACTTAGTACCACATCTGGTGGCATGTTGATTGGTTGTTGCAACTCCTGTTGTTGTTGTTGTTGTTGTTGTGCGCCCATTGCAGTTGGTGTATGTGGCTTTTGTTGTTGCTGTTGTTCACTTGTAGGCGGCAAGGGTAAAGGAAAGTTGCTCATGTGTAATTGTTGCTGTTGTGCATGATTATTTTGTTGTTGTTGTTGCTCATTTACGTGCTCCGGTGTTGCTGATTTCTGATTATTGGGATTATTTGGATCATTGGGCGCAAAATATTGATATTCATCGATGGCGCTGCTATTGTTATTGCTATGTTGTGGTGGTTGCTGTTGTTGTTGTTGTTGTGGTTGTTGAGCATCGGTAGAGCTTTTATTGCGCTCGCGTGATCTGAAAAAAAAATCTGTTAATAATCTCTTCTAGTCAAATAACGAAAATGCAAAATATTCAAAAGTAAAAATTTACGGTTTTAAACTCAAAATCTTGTTTTAAAAAATTTAAAACGGAAACTTAACAAATCTAAATTTCTGGTTCAAAAATCAAATTTCGAAATACCAAACTACAAATTAAAAATTTAAAATAACAATAAAAATCGAGAGCACATAACCAAAAACTGAAAATTCGAACTTCAAAACCGGCAGGTGAAAATTGAAAATTCCAATTTTAGTGCCAATAACAAAAAAACAAACAAGTTTTTATGAAAAATAGAAAGCTCAAAATTGATAACTTAAAGTTCAGAACGTTCGATAATTCAAAATTGAAAACTCAAAAAATATGTAGAATTTAAAATTTAAAATCAAAAATTTATGATTTCAAAATCAAAATATGGATTTAAAAAATTTCAAATTTATAAATTGAAGTCAAAAATCCATTTAAAAATAAAAAATTTAAAATACTAATTCGCTAATCAGAATTCAGAACAAAAATATGCAATTTCAAAGTTCAAAAATTTAAAACTCAAAACTTTTAATGGAAAATTCAAGTCTCAAATTTTATTTTTGAAAATTGTTATTTCGAACAATTTAAATTTTGAAGTACAAAATTCAAAATTACTTATACGAATTCAAGAATTAAAAATTGAGACTCAAAATTAAACTAAAATCCTAAGTTCCGAGAATTCGAATATACAAAATTTAAAATACAAAACTCAAAATTATTACTACAAATTCAAAATAGAAATTTCAGGCTAAAAAATCAGACTGAGAAGTTACGCTACAAAAACGAGAATTTAAAATCTAAAAATAAAAACTCGAACTTCCAAATAAAAAATTGGTTATTAAAAATCTGAGTTAAGAAATTTTAAATTCAAATTTCAGATATGCTAAATTTGAAATTTCAAACTTGAAATATGGTTTTAAAAACTCAAATTTCAAGCTAAAAATACTAGTTTCCAAACATACATATATATAACTCAAACTAGAAAATTTGATTTTGAAAATTTATCTCAAAAAATTTAATGTTATGTTCAAAACGAAAAACTCTGAACTTTGTAATCAAAACTGAAAACTTATTATTGAAAATTCCAAGTTCAAAATTAACGATTTCAAAATGAAAATACGGATTTAAGGACTGATATTCAAAACAAAACCGCCAAAGTTCAAAATCTGTAACCCAAATTTCAAATATTGATTTCAAAACTAAAAATAAAAATTTTCAAAAAACGAAATCTCAAACAATTTGGTTAAAAACTTTTACAGCTCAAAAATTGTAATTCAAATTTCCGCAAGTTCAACGATAATATATTAAAATTTCAAAACTCACCACACAGAATAAAAAATACAAAGTTGAAAATTTACGGTTTCAAACACAAAATTTGGATTGAAAATTTTTTAATTAACAACAGGCATTCATAAACCAAATTCAATGTGAATTTCAAATTCAATATTTCAAAATCAAAATTTTATTCAAACAAAATTTTTTAAGGCAAATCATACCACAATCGACTCTCGATATTGTATCCTTTCAAACAGACAACCGAAATAGAATAATTTTGCACTCCCTAAACGATATTTAGAATACAAAAAGGTTACTCACTTGCGCTCCCTAATGACCTCCTTTAGAAAAGCCATCGCATCGTAATACTCCCATTTGGACTTGAAGCGTACACCCAACATCTTCTCATGATTCAATTCACGTCGAAATATCTCGCGCAACGATGTAAATGTGCGCTGCACGCGCTCACCACTAACACCAAAAACACGTCCCAATTCATTCCATTTTAGCGCCTTCTTCTTATCCGAACGTTTGTAGTGTGGCAGCCGACAATCCCAGAGTATCGGATTCAAGCGTACCAACTCGATAAGACGACGCTTTTCGATATTGAGGCGTGAGAATGCCATCTCACCCGCATCTCCAGCTGTTTGTTGATCACTCTCGAGTGTGGCTATTTTGACTGATTTTTTTTGTTTAATTTTCAGAGAAAAAAGCGGAGGTTTTGTAGCTTGTTTTTAAGCGAAGAAAATAACTGGGCACTCTAAAGCGCTTTCGGTCCTGCAACAATAACTGTTTTAGCAATTCCTTTACCAAACTTCAAATTCTCTTAATGTACAGTTATACTTTACTGTTATTTGCAAGTGCGCTCTCTTATTTATTCACACCCATACATTCGTTTTGTCTCGCATTCGTATTGCGCTTTGTCAACAATAGTTCGTGGCACGCTCTCTCTTAACTGCGCTCTCACTCAGTCACTTAACGTTTTTGGTATGAGTTTCATTAACTTTTGTAGTTGGCTTGTATTTGTTGTTAAAATTGGTGCTTGTAGGTGGTAGTAGTAGTGTGGCAATAGCGCTACCAATAAATTTAATGCGCAGGCGCTACTAAATGGTGGATGCTGCAATTAAATGTGGGAAGATGGAAAATGGGTGAAAACAATTTTTTTTTTTTGTTCAACACTTTTCAAGATAATTTCTTAATGAGCAAATGGAGCATAGTTTAATTAATTGCGATTTTGTAATGAGTTGGAAATAGTTAAACTTAAATACATATTCGAATGGACTTGCACATGAAAAGCTGAGAGTTAAAGCTTGCAAAAAGTGTTGGGGAGTTTTTAGGAGATATTTTCAAATTGATCCAAATTAAGTGAATTTAATGTATTCGAAGACTTCTGTGGTTAAGTATACTTCTGTCAAAAAAGAAACCTGGGTACACTACACTGTTCAAAAAAATTTGTTTTTTCAAACAGAAAAAAATCATTTATCCAAGACTTGCATAATTTTTAGTTCCCAGATTGATATCCGAAATCTCTTCAAAACTTTTTTTCAACCTTGAGAAATTTCAAGAAATTCATAACTGTGAAGTTGATCACCAACATTATTTTTCAAGTTTTATTAATCTTTGAGAAATTTTAAACTCTCAAGCTGATATCCAAAATTATTTCAGAATTTTAAAAAAAAAAATTTTTTTTAAAGGTTTTAGGAATCAAATATAAGTAATTAGTAAAGCTTAGAGACAACCGCCATTGCTTTTTATAAATACATTTCGCAAGCTGCTACAATTCTTTATAAGAGAAATATTCTCACATTCTGTTAACCAACATGCTGTCAGAACAAGGGATTACTCATCAGACCTTGACCTCATTATATGTATACTATAAAATGTGTTAGTTTAGTAACTAATATTAAGAGTTAATATTTTATTAGTGAAGGCAAAATTTGGCAGTCAGTTTGGAAAAAAAAATAGAAAAAAAATGTATGGGTCCAATGCTCACACAAACATACATACATGCGTTTGTATAATTGCAAAGTTTACCTTTCCTAAAAATAGCATAACTACATATGTGGCTATATACATGCTTACATAATTATCCTACACAAATTATGTATCTAATTACTAAATACATACTTATCAAACAATAAAAGAGAAATGTATGAATATGCAAGGAGACTCATTTTCTTACTGAAGGTTATTGACCTTCTACAAAAGCAGCACGAGCCTTGCAAATTTTCTGCCTCTAGTTGATAGTTGATATTCGTTATTTAAACTAGAATTTTTCGAGATACTAAATTTGATTAAAATTTTTTTTTTTTTGTTACACAGTTTTGTTGGTTTGGAAAAATTAAAAAAAATTATTTTTTAATAAAGCACAACATTTGACAAACATTAGTATTAAAAAGAGATATTTACATTCAATTTTTTGGAAAAAATTCGAGTTTAGTACAGGTATCTCAGGAATTTCGAAAAACCCTATAATAAGACGGTTTTCGACCTCCTACTTCCGTTGTTGAGAGGATTTTGCGGAGTTCTGAGAGCGCAGTTTTTTATGCTTTAAAAGGCCGACAATAATATAAATAATAATATGTATATAAATCTCGAAGAAACACCCCCTTTACGCTCTATATTTGGGAAGCTAAATTTCAGATGGGCCAGAGTTTATTAACGCCAGTTAGGTATAACCGGCTTGATTCATTTAAGAAAAAGTAGATTTAATCATATCAGATAGTTGAGAAATCCCTTTCGATTTATAAACAAGCAGGCTCTTCGAAAAATAAAGATTTCGGAAAACGGATATAGAACTAGAAGAAAATAAGATTTTTTTCAAATTTTTCTTAAGGGGTACATTCCATTATTAGGGATGGCAATCTCTGGATCCCGAAATAGCGAGTCCCTTTTGCGAAATATTTACATCTCATTAGTTAACGTCATGACTTCAGTAATTTTTTTTTTTTTTTTTTTAGAAAAATGGTTGGTTTTTATTGGGAAATAATTCAGAAACTTTAGGTGTAATTCAATTATTGCAATTTATAAAGAAAAACATTGTTATTTTAAACATCTGGCAACATCATTAAATAATTTTTTTCTTAAAATCATTATAATAGCCAAGTGCTTGGCAAGCGTTGTCAGAAGTTTGCTGATAAGTGAAGTTCAACAGTTACCAAAATAGATCTACACAAACAGCTTCGGCTTTTGTTTGTAATTTTTTGGGCAATTTCTATTTAATAAGAAATTAAATTGCAACAAATTTGTGTATGGTCTCGTATGGGCAATTGATTTTTATTATTCTTAAAAATGTTTATTTACATTTTGCACTGCTGTTATTGGAGATTGCTGGGCAGAGTTGGTGACGTTTTGCACTTTTATTGTTGACAACGTTGAGAGCGCAAGCATGACACATGACACTTTCCAGTGGTTATCAAACTGTTCTAACTCGCCCGTAGCAGTCTCCATTGGCTAAATAACTTATTTCAACTGTCATTATCAGCAGTGTGCAATCAGTGACATTCAAACGCTTTAGCGTAATTCAGCGTCTCCAAAACTGCGTGGTGGTTTTATCTCTAAAATGTCATTGTAGGAAAAAAATGTCTTAAGAATATAAATTATTTTAAAATTTCCATCGGTCTAAATTTATGTACTTCCTCTTCCTTTAACTTTTTGCCATATCTCGAATAAGAAGTTGCCTATCACAACAAAATAGAATAAAAGTAGAAACTTTTCCCCTCTCCCCCTAACAATCAAACTTTTGGCCGATCACACTCAGTCTCTCGACTCCTATTGGAAATTACATTTGCAGCTTAACTGAATTTAAAATTTCATCTAACTCAAAGCAAAACTTCGTTTAAGCTGAATTTAATTGAAAACCGGGCCTAAGACGTCTCCTATTATAAATATATTAAGGGTCAATTATGATATTATTCTTAGTTTGGCCTAAACTTCAATTTCCTCACTGTTCTGTTGTTACAAACTACCATTCTTGAGGCTCGCATACTGGGTATAAAAAAATCTCAGCATCACTTTCGCTTTGTCTGATTAAAATGCCCACACGTGCACACACACATACACATATATAAAAGTGATACATACCCAGTAGGAAACCGGAAAATGGAAGGCTAAAAAATGTAAACATTCAAATATACATAGTTTGAAATAAAGGACTTTGAACAGAGCAAAGGTCACTCACGTACGGTAGTGCTAAGAAGAGTCGCAAAAATATAGCACAACAACAAACAAAAAAATTTAAATAATTTTCATCAATAAATCACATATTTTTTAGTTGAACTAGGTTGACGTCTTTGAGTCGCTCCACTTCCTACAGGGTATATACTCATGACTACTTAGTAAACAATATCAACGTTATTTAGCATGACCGCAGTCAACTTCAAACACATACATACATACACATTTTTTATTAACAACAATAAAAACTCAATTGATTTCAATTAACAACAAATGCGTGTAGAGACATTGCGTACTTAACAAGACCAGCAAAATGTATTAACAAAGCAACAAGAAGTAGGAATAAGTAACAACAGCAGCAGCGAAAGTACATAAATGTGGGTACATAACAACAAAAACAAAGCAACAAAAACAACAGCAAACGCATTGGTGGCATGCTGAGTAATTGTTACAACATCTTATACAACAAAAAACACTCACCCTTTAAAAATAATTTTATTTTTTTCTTTAGCAAAACAATTAACAAAAAACTGCGAGAATTTAATTTTTATTTTTATTATTATTTTTTATTTTACACAACTTCACTTGTATTTGCATATATGTATATTTGGAAATCTTTAACATTTGTTAATAACTTAAGAAAATTTGTATTCTGCCAACACTTTCGTTCGCAGCAAACGCCCTGCAACAACTATTATCCGTCGGGACGACTACAATTTGCCACCACAATTCGCAGATAAACATACGTACGTACATACGCACACACACATACACATACATACATATTTGATTACATGCACTCGAATTCGTAGCAAAAACCAACAACATCACAAAACCGACAATTGAAAAACAAAAACAATCAACCAACAAATCGTCGCTACCTACATACATACATAATCAACGAAAAGAACACTCACCCACACACACATACACACATCGCACGCAAGTGTGCCCTCTGAGAGTTGCAGATATACAGATTACAATAACAATAACAACAATCATAATTAAATGAAATAAAATACACACAATCAGTGAAAATATTTATTTATATAGAAAAAAAATAACAAAATCATATACATATACTATAATAACAATAACAAACTTAAAGAACAACATTTACAATAACAAATAGTTACAGATCTCGTATCATGATTCGTTTCGTACGAAATTTCTTAGTTTTACTACATTTACAGTTAATCAACGGCATTTGATACCGCATTCTGTGAACAGTGTTCGAACTTCGTAAAACTTGAGTAAGTGATGGATTCGATGAAAAATGGTAGTAGATTTGGCAGCAAAAAAAAGTAGTAGAAATTGAAACCAGAATTTGTATGTGTTTTCCACTGCGAGATAGATAGAAGAAGCATTTTGGTACTGGTTGCTAGTTACGCTTTGTCTAGTGTTCTCCCAATTTTGAAATTTTTAAAAAACATGATTTTAGTTTTTCAACCATCGTGCGTTTTACACCTTAGATTTGGTATTGATTCCTACTCCTCTTCTCATCGAAACAAATCTCCCCTTTAGTG